>OZ024825.1:19248089-19613089 GCA_964016985.1 Anodontia alba
TCTGCCATTCTGATTATCTCAAATTTTCAGTCTGCCATTCTGATTATCTCACACTTTTATTCTGTCGTTCTGATTATCTCGCACTTTCGGTCTGCCATTCTGATTATCTCAAATTTTCAGTCTGCCATTCTGATTATCTCACACTTTTATTCTGTCGTTCTGATTATCTCGCACTTTCCATCTGCCATTCTGGTTATCTCACACTTTCATTCTGCCATTCTGATTATCGAATACTTTCGTTCTGTCTTTCTGCTAATTTCACACTTTCACTTTGCCTGTCTGTTATATCTCAAACATTCATTCTACCATTCTGATTATCACACTTTCATTCTGCCATTCTGTTTATTTCACACTTTCATTCTGCCATTTTACTAACTTCACACATACATTCTGCTATTCTGCTGACTTCACGTTTCCATTCTGCTAAACTCACACTTTCATTCTGCATTCTGCTACGTTTACACTTTCATTCTGCCATTCTGTTAGTCTCATACTTTCATTCTGCCATTCTACTTATTGCTCACTTTTATCTTGCCACTCTGCTAATTTCAGATTTTTATGCTTCCATTCTGGTATTATCAAACTTTCATTCTGCCATTCTACTTATTGCTCACTTTTATCTTGCCACTCTGCTAATTTCAGATTTTTATGCTTCCATTCTGGTATTATCAAACTTTCATTCTGCCATTCTACTTATTGCTCACTTTTATCTTGCCACTCTGCTAATTTCAGATTTTCATGCTTCCATTCTGGTATTATCAAACTTTCATTCTGCTAATTGCACTTTTTCATTTTGTTATTCTGCTGTTTCCACACTTTCATTTTGCCATTCAGCTAACTTAACACTTTCACTCTGCATTTTGCTAACTTAACACTTCCATTCTTCCATCCTGTGAATATCTCGCTTCCATTCTGCCATTCTGCGAATTTCACACTTTCATTCTGTCATTCTGCTAATTTCTCCAATCCAGTATGCCATTCTGTTTATTATTCCCTTCCACTCGGCCATTCTACTAATTTCACACTTTCGTTCTGTCATTCTGCTAACTTAACACTTCCATTCTGCCATTCTGTTAATTTCTCGCTTTCCTTCTCCCATTCTGCTAATTTCACACTTTCATTTTGTCATTCTACTGATTTCTCCCTTCCTCTCGGCCATTCTACTAATTTCTCACTTTAATTCTGTCATTCTGCTAGTTTCACACTTTCATTCAGTCATTCTGCTAATTTCTCACTTCCATTATGCCATTCTGTTTATTTCTCCCTTCCACTCTGCTATTCTACTAATTCCACACTTTCATTCTGCCATTCTGCTAGTTTCACATTTCATTCTTCTAATTTCACTTTTTTTTCTGCCATTCTGCTAATTTCACACTTTCATTCTTCCATTGTGCGAACTTTCATTTCCATTCTGTTAACTTCAAACTGTTATTCTGCCATTGTGCTGACTTAACAGTTTTACTCTGCCATTCTGTTAACTTCACACTGTTATTCTGCCATTATGCTGCCTTCATACTTTTAATCTGCTATTCTGCTAACTTCATACTGTTATTCTGCCATTGTGCTGACTTCATACTTTCATTCTGCCATTGTGATGATCACATTTTCACTCTATCACTCTCCTTAGTTAATACTTTCATTCTGCCTTGATGCTAACTTTGCACGTTTATTTTTCCATGCTGGTTACTTTACATTTTCTTTTGCCAGTCTGCTAATTTACGCACCATTTTCTGCAAAACTTCATGTAAAGCCGTCGTATCCACAAAATTGCACTCCTAAGTCGGTTGTTTCCGTGTTACGTTATACCATTAGCATTAATGACAATAGAATACAAAATCCACTTCCATTTGATTACAGTATTCGACCAGTATGAAATCAAATTGATTCTACATATATGCAGATGATACCATAAAGGGCATCGGTGATGCCATGCCCCTACAATGACTGTTTTACGCGTTACTGACAGACGTGCCGTATCATCACGAAAACATGCCTATGTAATTTTGACCCCACCTAAATCCCACTTTTATATAGTAAAACTGTGGTTTTACAGGGGGTATACAATATTTTTCTTATTTCTGCTAAAACATAGATTGTGGGGTACGCGTTAGAACCGCCTTATCGAGGCGGTTCTAACGCGTACCCACAATCTATGCTTTGAGCAGAAATATGAAAAATATCAGAATTTTTTATCTAAACATTTTCTTGGTGATAAAATTTCAGTATATTTGAATAGGCATGTTTTTCGTAATGTTCTACCAAATTAACGTATTATGCGCTTAAGTTTTTTCAAAATTACTGAAAAAAAAAAAAAAAAAAAAAAAAAAGAACTTGTAAAATATCCACCAAATAAGGCCACACTTTAAAGAAAGATTAGCAGAGAACTTTATGAGGGACACATTAAATGATGCTTAAACGATACTTTTTTTTTTCTGATTTTCTTTATAAATGCATAAGTTGTAGGTACTCGTTTGAATAGCCTCGATTGGTCGAGGCAAATTCAGATGATAACACGCAAGATATGCTTTTATGAAGAAGTGGCTAAAAATACACGGGTTGTAATCTGAAGACTACGAAACTGCCGACTGTGCGCTTACAGGGTTTACAGGGGTTTGTGCGGTAATTAGGTCGAACACGGTAATTGTATATAAAATGAAGAATATAATCTAAAATCAGGCATATGGTTTGTAAGAGGAGGATGCCATTCTAACAGAAAGTCGAGACGGAAAATGCCGGTTTCATATCTCGATAATGGTGAAAATAGATTTGTCTTGCATAACATTTGAACGCTTTTTCTACCAGTTTTTGGCCTGGGCTTGGCTTGCCAAGCATAAGGCCATAGTAGTCATACCAAAATTTCAATCCCTGCCAAATCATTCACGGAAAAAAACGAGTAAAAGTGCAAAGTACCGCCTGCAACTGCGCTATAAAAAAAAAAAAAAAAAAAAAAAAAAAAAAGCCCGTGAAAATAAAAACATCACGAAAATATACCTATTCAAATACATTGAAAATTTTACCACAAAAAAAAGGAAAATTTTTAGGTAAAAATCTGATATTTTTCATATTTCTGCTCAAAACATAGATTGTGAGTACTCGTTAGAACCGCCTCGGCGAGGCGGTTTTATCGAGTACCCACAATCTATGTTTTCGAGCAAAATTAAGAAAAATAATGTATACCCCTGTAAACCCCAGTTTTACTATATAAAAGTTGGGTTGAAGGGGGTCAAAATTATATAGGTATGTTTTCTTGATACAGGTATATATATTCGGGTTGAACATAATAATAAGGTTTATGTTGATGCTCTCCTATTAAACTGTTTGAGTAAGAATTTTGAGCCCTGATGAGCTTATTCACAACTGCAAATTATTACGCTGTATGGAGATAGCCGATCTTGATAGCCGATAATAGAACGGAAAAGTACGAGTAGAGCGTATCTGAAAAGCCCAGGGAAAATATCAACAGATTTTGATGTTTGAAACCGTATTATGCTTTAAAACTTTTGATAATTTTCAGCTATATTTACTGTTAAAAATGATAATTAAATAATTAAATATAACCAAAGAAAAACAGACTGGTACCTGAAAATTTCTTCACGGGTTTTACAAAGAGAACAACAAACAGAGAGTCAGTCCCCGTACATACTATAACAACTGCGCAACTCCACGTGAACTAATGCTGCTACATTAAAATCTTAAATCACTTACTAGAGAACACAAAATTGAGTTTCTCAGACTTACGGTTTTAGAATTCCAGGCCTTGCAGGCAAAGGTGCCTGAGCGTCCGTCTGTCCGGCCATCTGTCCGTCTGGAGTTATCTCCCTTACTTATACTCTAGATGCGCACCTTATTTTTTTCATGATTTTTGCATCACTTACTAGGGAACACAAAATAGAGTTTCTTAGTCTTATGGTTTAAGAGTTACAGGCCTTGCAGGCAAAAGCCCTTATATTTCTCCTTAATTTTGCATTCTTTGTTGAAAACCATTTACTAGAGAACACAAAATTGAGTTTCTAAGTCTCATGGTTTAATAGTTACAGGCCTTGCAGGCAGGCAAAGGGCCTTATATTTCTCATTATTTTTTCATTCTTTGTTGAAAATCACTTATTAGAGAATATAAAATTGAGTTTCTTAGTCTCATGGTTTAAGGGCCTTATATTTCTCATTATTTTTGGATTCTTTGTTAACTAGAAATGTGTCCAAAGTACACAGATGCGCCCCCCCCCCCCCCCCCCACCCCGCATTGACGTAGGCTAATTTGCAAGGTTTGCACAGTTTTATAGAGATACCCAAAGCGGGAACATCCGTGTACTGTGGACACATTTCTAGTTTTTTTTTTTGTTTTTTTTTTTTTTTTTTTGTTTGTTTGTTTTTTTCTTTTGTATATTTTACAGGCTCAAATGAATCTCTAGTCATTTGTCTTTGCAAGCAATTATTTAATCTTGTTTAAATATGAATTTCTCTTACCCAAGTTATAAATGAACCAACACATTTTACGGAACATTCTTCCTCCCTCATTGACTTGATGCTTGTGAGTAATCCTAATCATGTTATCTTAAACTGTGTGGGAGACCCCTTTCTTGGCCAGGATTTGAGATACCACTTTCCGATCTTTGGTAGATTTAAATTTTGTAAGCAGATACATAGATCATTTACACGTCACATATGGCGACATGAACAAGGGAATTATGACCTTCTAAAAGAAATGACATCGTCAACAGACAGGAACGTTCTCCATAACCCTGATATAAATGTTTATGCTAAGAGACTAATCGACAAGATACTCGAAATTTCAAATACAATAGTAACTATACGACAGTCTGATCCACCATGGATGACTACATCAATCAAAAGATATATAAGGAAACGCAAAAGAGCTTACCGTCTGGCAAAACAAACTAACTTCATGAATGATTGGAATACCTTGAGACGGCTTCAGACGGCTTCGTAATAAAACTATATCCATGATTCGTAATAAAACTATATCCATGATTCGAGAGTCCAAAAAAGCACTCAATGAGTTTTTATCTGATAAATCTGATTCTTTATCACCTAAACAGTGGTGGTCACTTCTCAAAAAAAGTTAAGAGAAAAGTCCAGGGAGTGCCACAATCACAAACCGCAGCCCTTCCCAGACCCCAAGAGGAAGAGGAAACCGACAAATCCAAACAAGCACAAATCGAACAAAGGCACGAAAAGCACTAAGATTAGCTCTCTCTTCCCCAAGCGAGGTAATCGCAATACTAAAAGGACTGAAAAACACAAGAACGAAACGACACATGGAAAGACAAACAACAAATCGCCTCGTAGAATAAACCACAAAGCAATAAAGAGTAAGACTAACACCGGGACCACCGCCTTAGAATGGTTAGTAGAGTAAAGCACTTTTACAGCTAGCTAACTTCACCCTGGGTCCCGATGCTACTCTTAATACAGAAACACATAAAAATTCGGTTCCCAACTCAGTCAATGCATCAAAACGAAAACACAAAAGTCAAATTAATCACTATAATAAACAAAGACGAGTACTCATGGCTACTTCTACTGTATGCCAGAGTAAATGATAACCAATAGTTGAACCACGGCGGGCCAAGCCAAAGACATATCCTCAAGCCCCAACCCGCTGGTTAAAATTTTACGAAGAGGCCGTCATTGGGTCTGATGCCCGAACCGCCGTCGTGCAATTAAAGAGTGAAGCATAGCCATCAACAATGATTGGGTCGACAACTAGGCATGCAGTCTGCCGCATAATATCCAGGCTATAGCCAATTCTTTTATAACGGTTAATAAGTTTTCTGAATTGCTCCGAAATGTTAGATTTACCTACAATTTTTCTAAATCTGTACACTAAGTCACCATAAAATTCTGGTTCCGATATATCTTGTTGCAGAAGTGTTTTCAGACTGACGCTATATTTTTCTAACAAGGCACTGTGTCTGCGATAAAATTTCGAAAACGCCTTACGAAGTTTAAAATAACGATAGCCCTGCCTAAGAAGTTTGGCAGTAAGGGCTTTATTACGGTAGTTAAAGTCATTAAGATTTGAAGAAGCTCTGGCGAATCTAATAAGTTGAGATATGTATACCCCATATGAGGTACGCCGGGCGACATCGCCATCCAGAAAAGGGAAATTGACTATATCAAAATCAAAATCGTCCCGTTTATCATAAATTTTGGTGGAAACCGTACCATTAGAAATACATAGATTCAAATCCAAAAAAAGGTGCCTCGGTATCGGAAGAATTTGCTCTATTTAATTGGAGTTCCGTAGGGTATATCCGGTCCACCATTTGGTCAAAGTAAATATTGTCAATATTTAATAAATCATCAAGGTATCTTGAAGTTGAATTGAAAGCCTCAATAATGTCAGTCTGATTTTCACGTGAGAGAGACTTCATGAAATCTCTCTCATAACAAAAAAGAAACAAATCTGCAACAAGAGGAGCACAATTAGTTCCCATCGGAATACCAGTAGTTTGCCTATAAAGTTTAGTTCCAAATCTAATCAAAATATTATCCAAAAGATAAACAAGGGCATCACAGACTTTTTGACACGACCTTAAATTGTGATTATTATGTACATCAGAAGTGAAAAAAGCACATTCTTCGTTGCAGGCCAAATACTGGATATTCTCCCGAATGAACGTTCGGTTAATTAAATAAATAAGTTTATCTTTTATAAGATGATGAGGTAACGTAGTATACAGTGTAGAAAAATCATATGTAGACAATTTTGAAGCCTGAAAGTTTATAGATTTAAATTTATTGAGAACATCATTAGAATTTTTAATTGACCAAAACTAGTTAATTCCGTCCCTTTCGTAAACAGTATCATAGTATCTCTTCCAATGTTTTTTAACAGCAGTAAGGTATGAAGTTAGCAGTTTGGACAAAATAGTAGTCGTACATGAACTAGAATTAGCAATGAAACGGGCTTTATAAGGTCGTTTATGAAGTTTCGGTAACCAATATAACGAAGGAAGTCTGTCTTGCTTTTCTTTAATACTCACTGCAAACTTAGCAGTAATATCGGTAGAATGGGTATTAACAATAGATCTCTCGTCAGTAGAAATCCGTTCATATGTTTTGGTACTACCAAGTTCTTGTATTAAAGTATTGATATAATAAAGTCGTCACACAACAACAACATTATTAGCAGCTTTATCAGCTGGAGCCAAAACATACTTCCTATGAAATTCTTGGATACCTTGTTTCAAATATCGAAAAGATAATTTAGGCTTAGGAAGGAGAAGATCAAGGTTATTAGAGTAAAATAACACACGTTCATCAATGATCTTAAAAATCTTTAATTTCCAATTATTTAAAGCATTAGACTCAACATTCTCTCGTTTGCACCAACGCGAACAATAATCATTTAAAGCACTGGCAATTGTTTCCCGACATTTATTGAAATCAATGTGGGCTGGGAATCTATATTTAGGTCCTTTTGAAATAACTGAACGGATTCGTGAATCAGTTATAATCTTCAAGTTACCATATGACCCGCTGGTTGATAACAAAATTTAGAATCTTTACAATCTCAAGAATCAGGGGAACTAGTTTCAATATCAAGATCAGAAACTTATTTATTGAAATTAAGTATAGTATTACGGATAGTTTTGTTATATTTATAACAAATAATAGGAGATTCTGTGTTTTCGAAATATGTAGCTGATATAACATTATTAATTCGAAATATGCTAGGTAAATCTATGAATTCAATACCTTTATTAATGAATGGAATTTTGATGAAGTGTCTAATGTGGTTAATTTCAGAATCAATGTAAGGACGGAGAGCATGTTGAGTATAACACCTAGTAAGGAGAGCTGCTTCATACAAATCATGTTTTCTGTCATAAAATTTATTCGCCTCATCATCTAACTTACGTAATGAAGAAACAGACAGTGAAGCTAGTTTAGAAAGCATTTGATGACGTCCAGAATTTAAGAGAATATTTAAATAAAAAAAAGATAAGACAGTTTTATGTTTTCGTTTGAAATTGCCATTTTTGCGCTTACCATGGGATTGTTTATTACGTTTTTTAATATCTAAAAGGGAAAAAGCATCGAAATCCTGCATTTTAGAAATATTTCCTTCATGGTAAATATTATCATTAAATCCAAGTGGAAAAGGGGTTTGTAAACGTTTAATCCATTTAAGTTCAAGTTCATGTCTTAAAATATTTTTGAATCTTTCGGTAGAATTGGACTTGTGTATAATTTTTTCAACAGGTTGAACCAAAACTTTACTAGATGATCATGAATGACCAGTACTCCGGAAATGTTGATAAAGAAACGTATCAATTTTCTTAGCTTTTTTGATTTTAAGCAAATGTTCCTTAAACCTAGTTTTAAGAACCCGTTTGGTCTGTCCAACATACTGCATTCCTCAGCCTCCTTCGCTGCAAGTGAGAACATATATAACATCCTCTGATTTTCAGTCTAAATCAGAGTCGTTTACAACTGAAAATTGTCTATGATTAACTGAGGAAATTATAGTTGACTGAAAAATTAAATGATTGCAGCAGGTGCAACTCTTGGCATTGCACTTAGAAATATTAGGGTGCATACTGTTCCTTTTATATGGATTCTTATATTTTAGAAGTATAGGAGATTAAATTGGAGAAAGTCTAATTCTAAGGTGATTTCTGAAAATATTATAATTAGAAGCGCCATATAAATTTATAGATGATACAGAGTGAAGCTTCAAAGGTGAAACGTTAACAGTAGGTAACAGAGAGTTAAATCTTGCAGTAGAACGGGGAATCTGTAAAGAAGAAGCAGAATGTAGCCTAGTAGGAAAAATAGTAATTTTTATTCTGTTAGTGAAACTCATATAGTTGTATAGGAAGTAATACCATTAGATAAAAAGCAGTATTCGTACCAGCTATTATAGGCAGTAAGTAGCGATGCAAACAGGCGGTAGGACCGATGCATACAGAGTATAGCAACAACCGACAATGCATAACTAAGTCTAATACAAGTCCAAAGAAACGTAAAGTAAGAAATTGTTATAAACGGGATACGAATACCGGTAAATATCTAACCTTCAATGAGGTATAAATTAGAATCATGAGGAAGAGGAATACGAAAGGTGATTGTGAAGTGCAAACTCTGGCACTTGAAATAATAACATCATTAAATGAATGTACGGGGAGACTTTCTAGGGTCTCCACACGGCACAAACACAACAGGCGTGGTATGCAAAAAAAGATCAGAGTAAAGTCCAGGGAGTGCCAGAATCACAAACCGCAGCCCTTCCCAGACCCCAAGAGGAAGAGGAAACCGACAAATCCAAACAAGCACAAATCGAACAAACGTACGAAAAGCACTAAGATTAGCTCAAGTCTTTTATCTTCTCTTCTTCTCAAGCTTCAAGTCCTCCATTAGAGACGGACGTTCTAGTTTTTGTCGAAGAGAAAGCTAACGTTCTTAATGACTTCTTCCGTGACCAAACTCTACTGAATGATCATGATGCTGTACTTCCTGAAATTGCTCCATACCTGATTGAACGTTGTTTAAGTTCTCTCTTTTTTTCACAAGATGAGGTTAAACTAATCTTAAAATCTCTCCCTGTTAGGAAAGCTACTGGCTCCGATGGAATCAGTAATCGTATTCTCTTTGTGCTAGCTGATGAACTTTCTATTCCTGTCTGTGCTCTTTTTAACCAGTCCTTACAACATGGAACCCCATACCTGATTGTTTTAAAGAAATTCATGTTTGCCCAATACTTAAAGGTGGTGATCCGGCAGTTCCTTCTAATTACAGACGACTTTCACTTTTGAGTAACTTAGACAAAGCTTTAGAAAGACTTGTTTTTAAATATCTATATAATCACTTTCTTGAAAACAAAATCCTTACTTCGTTCCAGTCTGGCTTTAGACCAGGCGACTACTGTTAATCAATTAACATTTTTATATGATACTTCCTGCCACGCGTTAGACTCAGGGAAAGAAATCAGAATAGTTTTCTGTGATATCAGCAAGGCATTCGACAGAGTTTGGCATAGCGGACTAATTCAAAAGCTTAAGGCAGCAGGAGTAACTGGAAATTTTCTTCAACGGTTTACAAGCTATCTGGAAAATAGAAAACAACGTGTTGTGTTACCTGGGGTCAAGTCTATCTGGAATTATATTAAAGCTGGCGTTCCGCAGGGGTCCATCTTAGACCCTCTATTATTCCTACTATGCATAAATGACATTGTCGCTGAAATTCGATCGAACATCCGACTTTTTGCTGATGACACTAGTCTGTATATTATTGTAGACAGTCCAGATGCTGCTGCTGAAATCCTTGATACAGATCTTAACAAAATATCAAAATGGGCAAAGTCTTGGTTAGGGAAATTTAATCCAAATAAAAATGAATCTAATATTATCTCTCGCAAAATAAACAAACCTGATCATACTCCGGTTTTCATGTCTAATCAAGGAAGTTCAGTTTCATAAACATTTGGGAATTTACATATCATCAGACTGCTCCTGGCATAAACATATAGAGTATGTTAAGAGTAAGGCATGGTCCAGAATAAATGCCATCAGGAAATTTTAATATACCTTAGACAGAAAGTCCCTAGAAACAATTTATATTGCTTTTATTCGCCCAATACTAGAATATGCCGATGTAGTTTGGGATAACTGCACTCAACAAGAGAAACATGATTTAGAAACAAAATACAATTAGAGCTGCTAGAATAGCCACCGGAACAACTAAACTAGTCTCTGTGCAAAAACTATATGATGAGATCGGATGGAAAACGCTAGATGTAAGGAGAAGAAAGCATAATTCAATCCTGTTCTATAAAATATATAACGACTTTGCCCCCTCTTATTTCTCTTCACTGGTTCCTCGGCCTGACCAGAACACTTCACGTTACAGTTTGCGTAATGCAAATACTATAAGAACAATCCATTCTCGTACTAATAACTATTATAAATCTTTTCTTCCGGCAGTCATTCGTGATTGGAACGATGTTCCCTGCTCTGACAGGATTGTAGATACAGTTGATGATTTTAAGAGACAGTTAAGTCAGGGCAGAGTAATTGTTCCAAAATACTTTTATGCAGGCAGCAAAAGCATGCAGATACTTCATACTAGACTTCACAGTGCCTTGTTAGAAAAATATAACGTCAGTCTGAAAACACTTCTGCAACAAGGTATATCGGAACTAGAATTTTACGGTGACTTAGTGTATAGATTTGTTTGTGTTGAAGTTTTACGGCCCAGTCAACCCAATGGGGTCATGTCGAGCGCGGTAGTGTACAGATTTAGAAAAATTGTAGGTAAATCTAATTTTTCGGAGCAATTCAGAAAACTTATTAACCGTTATAAAAGAATTGGCTATAGCCTGAATATTATGCGGCAGACTGCATGCCTAGTTGTCAACCCAATCATTGTTGATGGCTATGCTTCACTCTTTAATTGCACGACGGCGGTTCGGGCCTCAGACTCAATGACGGCCTCTTCGTAAAACTTTAACCAGTGGGTTGGGGCTTGACGATATGTCTTTGGCTTGGCCCGCCGTGGTTCAACTATTGGTTTCCATTTACTCTTGCATAGAGTAGAATTAGCCATGAGTACTCGTCTTTGTTTATTATAGTGATTAATCTGATTTTTATGTTTTCGCTTTGATGCATTGACTGAGTTGGGAGCCTTTATGCGAACCGAATTTTTATGTATTTCTGTATTAAGAGTAGCATCGGGACACAGGGTGAAGTTAGCTAGCAGTAAAAGTGCTTTAAACCCCCCGGTGGTTTGCTCTACCGACCGTTCTAAGGCGGTGGTCCCGGTGTTAGTCTTACTCTTTGTTGGTTTGTGGTTTATTCTACGAGGCGCTTTGTTGTATGTCTTACCGTGTGTCATTTTGTTCTTGTGTTTTTCAGTCCTTTTAGTATGGCGATTACCTCGCTTGGGGGAGAGAGAGCTAATCTCAGTGCTTTTCGTACGTTTGTTCGGTTTGTGCTTGTTTAGATTTGTCGGTTTCCTCTTCCTCTTAGGGTCTGGGAAGGGCTGCGGTTTGTGATTGTGGCACTCCCTGGGCTTTTCTCTTACCTTTTTCGAACTGGTTGCAGCTCTCTCAATTACGATCTTTACTCGAAAAACATCATAGAATCTCCTCTCTGTAATTGTAGATGTGGTGATTCAGAAAATGCAGACCACTTCTTTTTTAGATACCATTTATATCGAAATCATAGATAGGTATTAATGGACACTCTATCACAACATGGCATTACCACCCTAAACATAATCCTCAATGGCGAACTTAATTTATCTAATGAATCTAATATAGTCATTTTTGAAGCAGTACAGAGGTATATCCAAAGAACGAAATGATTTTAAACGAAAGTTAATCTGTTACACTTGTATCAGTCGTTATTTGTACCAGACTAAATTGATTCTTAAATAGCGACAGTGATTCGGAGCATACATCGATGACATCACTCGGATCTGTCTTGCACCACTCACAGTCCCCAGTAACTTCTTACTATATTCATAGTCTTCGTAAAAATCTGCTCCATAGTTCTTCATATCTTTCTCCCTCTCTGTTTTTCCTTGTTTCATCTTGTGTAATTTGTTTCTCTTTTCTCTTCTTATTCTCAGTTTATGTTTGCTCATCCTTCATGTAAACGTCACAATTATTATTTACTAATAAATTGTATTACTTGAAGAAGACCATTGGAAATTAACCATTCTGGATTTGCTCGTACAGTCATATTTCTGACAATGATCACATCCTAGGAAAGAAACTCAATAATCTCTTATGCTTTCGTTCTAGTCCTACTATTATTATTTAGGCGATAACTGCATTCAAATTTGTCATTTTGGGAGGTAAATCCGCCGATTTTTGAAGCCGATTTATGCATTTTTTCTATTGAAAAAAATGTACTATTTGCACAAAACGACAAGTGCTGTGAGCTGCGTAAAACCAAATGCCAGCCAATGAGAAGCGACGTTACGTGATGACGTCGGATTTGCGACAGTATATCGCAGAATATACCGTCGCAAATTTTTGACGTTATCCAATCAGACGTCGCGTTACATACGCGAGTGCATTAGAATATTATTTGTATGTGTTGTATATGTAAACATTTCGGAAATAAATATGTTTAAACCAATATGGATGCAAATTAAACTGGTTATCTTGTCTATACAAAACTTTGTAGGACAACATGGACATGCAGTTTGACGTTTTCACATAATTTCATCTACTCTTTCAGATAATTAAACTTTCATTAATATCAGGATTTTTTTTCGAATTTCTGCAAGAATAGACTGAAAAAATATGCTTAAACTGGCATTTGTGTCACTCAGTGGTTGAAAGTTTTTCAATCAGATCAGTTACTTAATTGACATTTGAATAAATAAGTACATCGTGAAAAACTCTGCCATTTTGAAAAAAAAAAAACAAAAAAAAAAAAAAAAAACACAAAAAACACACACACACACACACAAAAAAAAACAAAACAAAAAAAAACACTTAAAGATGATTAAATGCTGTGTAACTATTCTGTCTGTTTGGCACTTGATGTAGGAGGGGAGGGATTATGGAAATGACCCTTGTCCTTCTGCGTGTCATTCTATCCATCTGTGTGTCCATCACACATCTTGTGCCCCTAGCGCCGCCAAAATCTTTTATCGGATACTTCTGAAATTTTGAAGATTTTCCTTTTTTATATATATATGAGGATCCACATGTGGTATTGAATTTTTTATCCAATTATTTCTGACATGATTACAGCCATTGTGAACTGAGAAATAGCGATTTTTAAAGCTTGTATCCACAACTCCTTTTACATTTTTAATTGGGTTCTTCTGAAATTTCGCACGTTTTCTTATCATTATACGAAGATTTGCATGTTGTTTTGAATTGTTGAGCCTGTATTATCCAAACTCACCGATAAGGCTTTATTAGCCGAAACTTTATGGCTCATACTGTAACTTCTTATAGATTTATCCATTGCTCTTAAAAAAACGTCTGTTTTAGATTTTTATTTGCATAAATATCGGGTAATATTTGGCATTCAGCCTTGATTTATCAAAATATCAACATTATATATCTTCAGGAATATTTCTTTCTTCTGATCATAATCAGTTGAAAGCCTGTATTTTACTTTCATGTTATAATTAATAAAACCATGAACAAATAATTCGTTTTGATTGATACATATCCAGTGACAGTTCAACATTAATGTCATTCCTTTGTCTTAAGTTTACCAGAGCAGAAGGCTTATAGGATAGTTCTCCGTTGTTGTCGCCGTCATAGTCTGTCATCGTCAACACTTTCAGACAACATCTCCTCAGACACCACAAGGCAAACTGAGCCCAAATTTCATCTGTAGCATCCTTTGGCTGGGGGATTAAAAGTTTGTATTTTGTATGAAAATCGACACTTTGGTTTGGTTGCTATGCCAGTTACAGTTTCCATATACTAGGAAAGTATTTACTGCCCAGCAATTGCAGATACTTTGACAAAACGTACATCGTAATGTTCCTTGAGTAATCTTTTATCAGCAATAGAGCTTTATTTTTACTGATTTCCATGGAAAATAGAAAGAATTCATTAAAATTATCACCTCAGAAGCCATATCCTCTATGAGGCTGAGACTTTCTGTTGAGTTTTTCTATTTTGTGTTTATTTGAAATCTGGTGAGCTTTGGAGCCCCTGGGTCTGCTGATGCCCAGGCCACCAGCGCCTACAGCGCTTTGACTTACTACAGAACTTAGTTTATACAATTAAGTACTGCAAAACAATGATTTCAAAGGGGGCAATGTATTTACTTAAGAGCGAAAGGGGAGGACGCAGGAAGCCATTCGAGAATATTGCCTGTTACAGCTCTTCATAACAATGCAATGGGCAAACTCTTCTCTGTCTTTGGAAATGTTTAGATATCAAACTGACAAGAAACAAGTGAGCAAAAACACATGACTAAAATAATACACACACGTGCACTTTGACCGAAATATTATATGGGCCTCGCCATGCGAAAACGTGTCTTTGGGCATATTCGGACAGCGAAGCCCAGATCAGCGTGCGCAGTCTGATCAGGGCCTTCGCAATACCGCTAACAGAATCATTTGACACTATAGAATTATCAGAGGAGAGCAAATGCCCGGATGACACTTTGCGCATGCGTAGGATGAATCTGATTCTGAGCATTTTGCACATACTCGAAGACACATTTTCGCTTGGCGCGGCCCATATGTTTCCCATATCAGATTTATGTCGTCGCCGGAGGTCGTTGTAACACGATTTGATTACTTTCAGTTATCACATTTTGCGATAACGTTATTAAAGTGCACTATTTTAAAAATCGTCTCTACCTGAAGTATCTAACAACAGCTGATTAAGGGCAAATAGTTCAAACAACACATGCTGTTATTTTTTTTATTTTTTCTTCTTCTTCCTTTAACATGTAAGTAACTCTTAGCATGCTGGTTGAAAATTAAGCAGACGACATTTTGAAATATTTTTTCTTATTTTTCCCAGAAAGCAGGGTTTGACATTTCATGCAAATGGTCTTCTTGTAGACAATATACATGAAATGACCAATGATCTACTAAAATATGTAGACCGCTGGTCTTTAGACTTGCTTGTGAAATAGATGAATTGCACGCAGAGTGGTATCATTATCTGACCCCGGCACCAGCGTTGAAACAAACAAAGGTATCCCATAACTTAGGGTGCATATGATACCTGTCATATAATACAAGACGTTGTTTGTAGTACGGACTCTAGTACTCAATTTTTGATAATCCTAGCATCGGAAAGATGTATGATTTATTTATATATATGAAGAAAGTCTGGACATGTCTGTATATAAAACAACTGTATAGCAGATATGCATACATTGCATTTCGCGAGAACTCGCATGTTTCTATGGAGGCCCAGTTGATACTTAACAATTTCTAAGAATACAAAATATTGTGTATTAAAACCATAAAAAAGAAAGAAGAAATGCTCAAAACAGAAAGCAGAATGTCTATTTTCACATGCAATTATGCAAACATGACGTCATTAGTGATACCCCGGTTGTTTGCCGCATTTAAGGGAGAGTACCCCATTTTCCTGTCTTACATGATTTTTTTTTTTTTTTTTTTTTTTTTCAAATTTCGCATGCTAATTGCGTTTCAAATAAACCTTCTACCGTTTCCTATAGCCTATATTAGAAGGTATAAAGAAATGGATAAACACCAAAAAAAATGTTCGATTTCACCCAATATGGCCGCTACAATAAAGATGCTCTACCAGGGGTTTTCGGGAACAGGGGAATAAGGCAATTTATTTCAAGGAAACAAGGGGACAAAAGTCTAAAACTGAAGGGAACAGGGGAACAAATGCCACTTTGTGGAACAGGGAACATAGAAAATCAAGATTTTGATTTTATGGAACAAGGTAAAATGCCATTTTTTTCAGCGGAACAAGGGAACAGGTACCCCTTCTTCCCCCACCCCCACCCCGGGAGGGCCTCAATAAACCTGTAAGAAAACGTTTGATTGCAAATTTTATGATACCATATTGAATGACACATTTTAAATTTTACCAGACATCTTTAAGGCGTTCGTGCTTATGGTCTTTTAATTAAAAAATCGTATAGAACCCTGTATTGAACTTACGTAAGTCTTAAACATGCATGTTGAGGGGAATCGTTGCGCATTTCTTCATGTCCATAATTTCAAAACCTTTATTGACGCACTATACTTTGTTAGAATGTATGAAGACCAAACATAACATTTGATGTAATTACACGTGTACTATACGCTAAATAGAACTTACAGTTGCTTGGCAATACTCTAAACGGGTATCATGCAAAATACATGCGTTTATCCAAAATGCAATAAGTTTCTCATTGCTATAGAGCAGTTTTCTATGAAGCAATATCCAAGCTTTATATATACAAAAAATCAGCCGTATATCTTTCCGATAATAGGGTTACGTTTTTATGCAAGATACAGGAATTGAGAAACCCGACTATTGACTAGTTTTGGGACTATTCCACCGTAGTAGTCTGCCTCCTGGTGAAGTTACAGCTTATACTACAGAGGAGTTCAAGAATTTCCTTCATTCCGAAATTAGAAGAATGAACAGTAAAACATACATAAACGGTCACCTCTAAATACAACCATCCCTGTAGTCACCTTTTTTTTATTTCTGAAAGTGATGGTTTACTATATACAGTTGACTCTCGCTATCTCGACCTCGCTTATTTCGAATAACCGCTTGTCTCGAAGTAAAAATCTGGTCCCTGCCTTAACATAAAAATCTAACAACATATAAAAAAATATTGTTGAAAAGAGGTGAAATTGTTCCTAAGGAGCAATTTCTCTTCTTTTCCACAAATATTTTCAATATATCTCTAACTTCAAGAGTCCAATTACACATATATTTGTTAAATGTGATTAATCGAATTAGTTTTTTCTCAATTCTGCAAATCTGATATGTCGAAGTACGGATATCTCGAAGTATTTCAGAGAGTCCCTTGGAATTCGAGATAACGAGAGTCGACTGTATTTGACCTTTATAACAGCCATCTCTATGCAATAGCCTGTACTGTTTCATTTCAAGAGTGGCTGTTATAGATATGTAATACTGTATCAATAAAAAAAAGGTAAGAGAAAAGTCCAGAGAGAGCCACAATCACAAACCGCAGCCCTTCCCAGATACCAAGAGGAAGAGGAAACCGACAAAACGAAACAAGCACAAATCGAAGAAACGTACGAAAAGCAAGATAAGCTCTCTCTTCCCCAAGCGAGGTAATCGCAATGCTAAAGGGACTGAAAAACACAAGAAAAAACAATAACACAAGGTATGGCATAAAACAAATCGCCTCGTAGAATAAACCACAAAGCAACAAAGAGTAAGACTAACACCGGGACCACCGCTTTAGAACGGTCAGTAGAGTAAACCACCGAGGGGGTCGGGGGGCGGGGCAGGGGAGGGGAAAGGGGGGTGGTTAAAGCACTTTTACAGCTAGCAGGTGCGCGGGCTGATCTGGGCTCTCGCTGTCCGCATATGTCGGAAGGCACGCTTTTGCTTGTCGCGGCCCATTTAAGGTATACTAGCAAATAGACAAAATTATTGTTTCCTTGTCAAAAAAATAGAAAAAAAGGTACAAAAATATGATCAGATCTCAAATGATATACATGTATAACTATCCTTTTAAATGTAAACCTGATCCGATTTTACAAGCAATTTCAGACTGATGTTTGGAAATGTTCCTTCATACTGAGGTACCCTGTACAAACTGGAATGTGGTCAGAACTCTGATAATATACACTGTATTCCTTCTTTTAAATGTTAACCTGATCCGATTTTTTACAAGCAATTTCAGACTGTTTTTTTTTTTTTTTTTTTTTTTTTTTTTTGGGGGGGGGGGGGGGGGGGGAGGGGAATGTTCCTTTATACGGGGGTACCCTGTAGATACTGGGATGCGATCAGAACTCTAATAGTATACATGTATGCCTGTCTTTTAAATGTGAACCTAATCCGACATTACAAGCGATTATCATTATTATTATTTTATTTTTTTTAACCTTTATCACCCTCCGAGCTTATTCAGCAGGCGGTAGATATTTAAAATTCAAAAAGCCCGATCAATTTGGTCAGCAGACACATGGCTCGCTAAAATAATAGTTATGCAAACATCGTGAAAAGAAAATGAAAGTTGAATCAGTTTAAACTTATGTACCCAAAAAGTCATAGCTCCAGATAAAAGGCTTATCCAAATAATATTTTTTGTTATTAATTTTTCCGCGAAAACATATGTTGAGGGAATTCATTAGTGAGGCGCTTCTAATGAGTACCCACGGCAACATATGCTTTCATGAAGAAATAAGAAAATGATCAGTATTTTTTGGCTGCAAATAATGCCTTATCTGGAGTTATGAGTATGTGTACATTATCAGCTCATAAGTTGGTATATCATACTTATCATTTGTTATCAACCTCTCTCTGTTTCACTTGTGAAATATGTTATTAATTCTATTTCCTGGTATGTATCACTCATGCAAGATAAAATACGGAAAACCGTATTTATACCAAATTATTCGGACAGAGAGACCTTAGCAATCAGTGTACACCCAGATGAAATTGCTCATTTAATAAGAACCTGCACTGTTTGTCATTTTGCTAGCACTGTTTAGACATACCAGCTATTCAAATGAATTTATCCACAAAAAAAAAATGGTAATGGGATAAGGGGCTGGATTATTCAGGGTAAGAACTGTATATCGACTGACCAAACTGACCAGTCGCTTTAACCTTTACATTTAACATTCATTATGATATGACCATTGTCTTCTAATCCACTGCATGAATTGCGATATAACATCCGTCAACAATATTTCAGTAATTCAGAGACATTGCCTCCAAATTCGTGGGACTTTTTCCCGACCCGATCACATGAATTCGGGTCCTGCTTAGTTACTAGCAGCTCTGCCATGGATGCTTTAGGCAGCCCGTCTATTTCGCGGGCCCGATGGGCGGGGGCCATGCTTTCTGAATACCAAAAACTAGTGTATGCCGATGACAGGTAAAACAACAATATACTATCATTCGCTTACCTGTGTCGAAGTTTTTTAAGATTGTCACGCGAAAAGAGCGTAAAGTCTATGTGTTCTCTAAAAATCTACATCAAAGTGTACCTTATACACAAAACGAATCATGCTTAGCTTGTAAATAGACGGAGAACGGATAGAAATAAAACTCGAAGTGGAGACAAAATTCAAAATGGACGCGATCGCAAATTTTGTAGGCTGACGTCATAAGTCTCATGATTCAACCCCTTGCAATTGGAATACTTGGCGTTACTGGCTGTTTTGTTGTTATTATCGGCACGGCCGCCGTGTCAATAGTCTCTGCTAAATCACGGACCGCTTATTGTTTGTCAGGATAAGCACCGAACCACCCAAGCGTTTGTTGGACCATCACATTTTTGGCCACACACATCATTGGTCACATCGGTAGTCTATAGTAGTGCGTCTGCACGCCGAACCGGTTCGGGTTCGAAGTTCCCGTTGGACGCACTTATAATCAAAATGTCATAGCGACGGGTCAGTTTGGTCGGCCAATACCATTCAAACACCGTGACGCAAACAAAATCAGACCGAAGGCGCACAGAGACCACTTGCTCAAGGATATTCACTTTTCGTCTTTTGATTTCACTATATCCAGCGGTTCTTTGGGCGACTACACAGGCTGGTCCGCAGATATATCACGTATTCGTTGCACATATTTTCTGCTTGGTGGGGTAACATAGGAGTAGGATACATCATAACACCTGCATGACCGATTTAAGGGGCTACATATTCATGGATAGCAACTCTGTAAAAGTTGCCATTGGTTATCGACTGAAAAGGGTTCACTCTAAAAGGAAAGAATTTTGCTCTTTTTGAAATGATTTGTTTAAATAGACACATTTTCTTAAAGGGTTCGCTGTGCAGGAAAGCAAAGAGGAAAAGCAAAAAAAACGACAAGAGAAAAAGTGGCAAAAATCTATCAAGTATACTGAAAGGAAAAAGAAACGCAGGGTAGAGTTTTTTCCTTCTTATTTTAACCATTTTTTACGGTGTTTACTATAGCCATACACTTTTACAGATTGTCCTGTGAATGTGAACCGCGGGTATACGAGTCTTTGGTCGATGTGTTATCTACCCAATGTGTGCGTTGCACGGACAATACGGAAAGCCAAACTTTCATGCAAAACAAGCATGTTTAAACCTTCAGCACAAGATTTCCTCACACCATTTGGTACACTTCAACGATACACAACGCTTTTCGATTCTTTTACCGAGTTTGTCTTTTCATTTTTACGCTACTTTGAACTTTTTTTCAATCATGGTACGATTGACTGATGTTCAGAGGGATAGGGCAATTGCGTTGCTGATGCAGGGTCAGAGGCAACAGCAAGTTGCCAATCATTTTGGGGTTAACGTCTCAACAATTGAACGTCTTGTTAGACGTTTAAGGGAGACAGGGCATTTAGCAGACCGACCGCGGTCTGGGCGTCCACGCGTGACGTCGCGTGACGTCGCGACGTCAAGACAGGACAATCCGTCTGGCACATTTGCGGAATCGTCATCTCACTGCTACCGAAACTGCCCTTAATGCAGTAGGTACGCATAATCGACAAATTTCTCCGAAGATTGTTGAAAGTCGGTTGCGTGAGATTGGTCTTCGAGCTCGTCGTCCATACATTGGTCTGCCTCTGACCCAGGCACGTAGGTTGCGTCGTATGGCGTGGTTGACGGCGCATGCGCCCAGGCTATTTCCGATGAGGCAGTGGAGACGAGTTCTTTTTACGGACGAGTCTAGGTTCACTCTCAGATGGTCGACGTCGTGTGTACCGACGTCGCGGAGAACGCTTTGCCGACGCCTGTGTTGTCGAACGGGATCGGTTTGGGGGTGGCTCCGTTATGGTCTGGGGAGGAATTGCTCACGGGATAAAATCACAGTTGATTATTGTTGCGGGCAATATGACCGCAGTAAGGTATAGGGATGAGATCTTGCGTCCTGTTACAGTCCCGCTTGTGCAACAAGGTAATCTGATTCTGCAGCAGGACAATGCCCGACCACATGTTGCCCGAGTTTGTCAGGATTTCCTGACAAACAATAACATCGCACCGCTAGCATGGCCACCGTACAGTCCAGATTTGACCCCAATAGAGCACATGTGGAATGAGCTGGACAGAAGGGTTAGGAAGCGCCGAAATCCCCCCGCAACTCTCGCACAACTAAGGAATGCGTTGATCGATGAATGGAATAACATCCCGATGCGAACTGTCAATGCTTTGGTTAACTCTATCCAAAGGAGAATTAGGGCAGCAACGGCAGCAAGAGGGGGGCACACCCGATATTGATTTTCAGTTTGATTTTGATTTCAAGATTTGGGGGGTAGCTACCAATGAACTGCAATTCGAGACTTGTTGATCACAAACCAATGAAAGGGGCTCTTACACGGTATAGGAAATTTACATTGGTTTCTGCCCACGCTTGGAATTGGGTGAAATTCTGCACAATGGTTGCCTAGGGTATAACACTGATGATTATGAGGCATTGGCTTTTAAATGTAGTTCCATTGTAAATTTATGGTGTTTTGTACGCGGCCACTACCAAATCAGGGGGCGCCCTAATATTAACCTTCGTACAGTAAACAGGATTTCATTTTTCAGTTGCTGGAATGTTTTATTAATTAAGGCCATCATTAGTACATGTTTTGATACTATGGATGGCTTCATGTACTTAGCAATAGTGTTGGAGCAATAACGTAAGTTGAAAGTAGCCCCATATTTCAGCTGCAGGTTATGTATTCATCCAGATATTATCTGCAATTTTACCATGTTCCGATTCTTGTCAAGACACCATTTCAGCACAAAAAATTTCCATATGTATTAGGAATAAGCACATGACATTTCATAAAAATTGAAGACCGGTAACATGTTGTTTGAACAGCCTGAATACATATAATCCTGAGTCGGCAAAATATGAAATTACCTAATACTCATGTATAAGTAGTATCGTGTAAAGTCAACTTATCAGTAGCTTTCAATTTGGATTACCAAGATATAGTATGATTTGTATAAGAAGTTGATACCATAATTGTACATATTCATTTATAACCATTTGACTGAATTGCACCTTGTTGAACACCATGTCCAAAAAAAACAAAAAACTTTTCGTTTACATGATCTGGACCATGCAGACACTAAGTCCAAGTTCTCTGTATCTGTATATATAGGATTCCACTTCAAATACTTGACTGTGGAAGTATTTATCAGATAATAAAAAGCAGATAGCAGTCTTGTAACTGATAATGATGATTATGAAATCTGGGTCTAGCTTTAAAGTTACTCGTTCAGATAGATAGGCATGGTGGGCACAACTTGCTTACCAAGTAATGATTACTATCCTAGAACACCTGATTAAAATTTTCAGGGTCCATGTCTGTTGATTTCAACATTCAGAATTGTCAATCTTCAATGGATTTATGAGTTTGGATGAATGCTTTGGTACTACGACCTTACCTAGTTTAGATCTAAATATTTATTGGTTCTGAAAGACAAAACATTTATTTCTTTTAAACGGCTAACCGCATTCATTATTTAACTGATACACTTCATGTGTATTTAGATCTATGTTGAATTCCTTTTTGTGCCTACTCAGTGGTATTAACAAGAATGAAATTATATTCAGCTAAAATATTCAATGAAAAAAAGAATTTAAGTATAAGAACTAAAACAAAACTTGAATACTAAAAGCCTCCATTCAAAACATATTACAACACAAAAAACAGAGACAAAGTGAAAATAGAATTAATTAAATACCATAGAACTGCTAGCAACGAAATGAATGAAAACTGTTCAAAAACTCTTCAATACATCCTTTAGATTCACATTAAGACCACACAAGTTAGCTGTTTTAAACTCCTGTGTTAATTAACATATGGCGGAGTTTCAAACTAGTATGGAAGTCCTTAGGCAAATGATTTAAAATATGAATGTCATACAACCTTTGGAAAAATCTTAAAGCTTTAACATGAAGAACTACAGAACACCAATTTGTTGTTTAAGTCAAACTATGTGTACTTGAATAGAACTTATGCAGAACAGAAACAATTTAATATATGCTTACTGTAAGGAAGAAAGGATAGATCTGCTTTTCTGATAGCAAAAGTTAAGACCACATAAACAGTATTCTGTGCTGCTGTCATCAAAGATAACTGTTGACACAAAGAGAAAAACTCCAGTGTCAGTGTCAATTCAATCGCAGGAAATACCGATTGAAGTGACACATTTGAACATGTTACAGGACAAGAAATCCAGTGTTCATAATTTCAAAATACAATATATGCTTGCAAGCAAGCTATAGATATATCAGAAGTTAAGTCTATAGGTATTATTTTCTTTTCAAGCATTCTTAGTTTGGTTAGAATTCACCAGTCCAGAAGCAAATCTCCAAAAATCCTAAAATCTGTTGATGGGGATGCAAATACTTCTTCAAAACAAACAAACAAACAAACAAGCAACAACTACTTGCAATAGTAAGTTTGCACATCTTCTTAATATGACAATGGAGATTATGGATCTCCCTGTTTTAGGCCTATTTTGTAATGGTGAGAATGGATACCCCTGTTTTACACCTATTTTAGTTTTATGCCTTTTGGGAAGTAATTATACAAAATGCTCAATGATTTGCTGACATGAATTAAAGCGTAAGATTTTGTTAAGCCTAATTTGTTAATTAGAATTTCTTTAGATTTAATTTGCTATGCTGTCTACATTTGTAATAGTTGGTTAGTCAGAGTCCATATAAATAGAAGGCAAGTAATAGAAAGTCATGAAAATTTAATGGGTAGCTCAAGATATATTCATTCCGAGTTGTCTAAACTCTCTTTGATTTGTTAAGTGTTAGATGTGTTTGATAACACTGCCTTTCTCTACTGTTTTTATCAATGTAACAAAATAATCAATTTTGTAAAAATCGACCTATTTCCATTCAAGGCCTAAAATGACAATGTTACCGGTTTTGATTTTTTATGAAATTTGGCACAGCTATAGAGGATATATGTAGCAAATTTTCCTGGTAGTATGAAATCTTGACAAAGACTATAACATATTAATTTTGAAAGTTTAATTTTGATATTTTTTTCATTTTTTGGTAAAAAATTCAGATTTTTTATAATCAATATATCAGAAAATGTTAACTTTAATTAAATATAAATGTTTTCTGGTACCAACAGAATTACTATGGTGTTCACCATTCAGCACAGCGCAAAAATCTTAAAACTAAATTAAACTTAAGATGTATGACATACTTATTTGGAGACAGGTATCAGCTCATGGGGGGAGTGAGTCAAGGTTGCGTCCTGAGTCCAACTTTTTATTATATAATTTAATAAGCACATTTTCATAGGTTGCATATACCTAGTTATTATTATACAAAGTTTCAGAAACATCCATGCGTGGGCAGAAATGAAAGATGCCCTTTGGAACTTTTCTTCCATACATGTACCGTTTTGTAATCATAGTAAAATATTTAACAAACTTTCTCAAACTTGAATGAAATTTAGGAATAAAATTTACCCTGCGTTTCTTTTTCCTTTCAGTATATTTACTTTTAAATAACCCTTCCATCCCTACAGACCAATACGGATACCTTTCCAAACAGTGCAGATCCAAATGAGATGCCTCGTCACGAGCCGTCTCATCAGGAGCTACACTGTTTGCCATTCTGTTATTGATGTTTGACTGAAACCCCTATTCGCAACAATGAATGTGTCCAAATTCAGAGATGGAAGATCCATGTCAGAAACTTGGGGGTGAAAAAGCTTAAGAAATGAATATGCAATAAAGTAATTTTAAAAGCAATATGAAATTCTGTATACCTCGTCACAGGTAATTATGATTTTGAACTTCATTCTGGCGTTACAAGAGGACTTGACTTGCACATAACGGAGTTTCTGCGGTCTAATAAACAAGCCTGTTTGCTATTTTAAATGGAAATTAAAACAGAAAGGTTGCCTTTATTCAGAATCGCGAGTAGCCACCCGCCCCCAAGTTCACCACTTCATTTTGTAAACAGATGGAACGGACAGCATTGGGCAGCGTGGGGTAGGGGAGATAAAAATTATGAGGAGGTTTACGTGATGATTGTTTTGAGCCAGGGAACGGCAAGCCACAAAATACAGTCAAACCTGTCTTAAGCAGCCACCCATGGGAAGCTTAAAATGTGGCTGCTGAAGGCAGGTGGCTGCTTAACACAGTTCAAATATATAAGTCTATGAATTTTGGGGCAACTTTCCTCTGGCTGCTTAATACAGGTTGGCTGCTTAATAGAGGTGACCACTGACACAGGTTTGACTGTAGCTTGATATGCGAAACCCGACTTCGTTTGTCACAAAAGCACAATGTATTCAGTCTGTGTCGTTCTTTAGAGAGCTGATTTATCTTAAGATCTTAAATGAAGTAGGGTTTTCAAAATCAGCTAAAACGAATTGTTTTATGTTTGTTCAGTGGACGAAGGCAAAATATATCTACTGGCTTTTATCGATGGAAAACAGATTTTATGTGAAAGCGCAAAATGTGCTGTGCAAATTTCAGTCCTTAAAATGAAGTTAGAACTTAACTTAAAGAATTATTGTGGAAGGGAAACATAAGTTCAGCCTGACCATGAATTATGTTGTTCGCATACTGACAACCCTCTTTATACCGACACTCGATACAATGACAAAATTCGTTAAATGACAATTTGACTTTCACGGAACCTTCACTTAAAAGGTAATAATTAGCCACAAATTATGCAAGAATATTGTATGTAATACTTTAAAGAAACATGTGTTTTGGATATTTGTTAGAATCGCCTCAGCGAGGAGATTCTAACAAATATCCAAAACATATGTTCTATGGGGAAATAAGAACAAAACAAGACCTTTCTTACATATCAATCTGCTCATTCAGTATTCTGTACACCAGCGAATTCATGTAATGACAACGTCTTTGGGCAAAGATGCTGTCGTTGTAACGAGGGTTCACTGTACTTAAAATCCCTGATCAGATTGTGAAACATCACTGAATGTTTGGGCATTAACTCTTCAGGACCTACCTGTATGGTAGTTTAAAAGTAAATTCTTTAACTCGGCTGTTTTGATCCTGAAGACGAGAAGTGAGTCATTATATCATATGCGATACAGCAAAGACATAGATCAACCTAGCCAAATGAAAGCCTTTCTTTAGTTTGTCTAGCGGAAATAATAATAATAATAAAAAAAAAACGCAAGTTTTCTTTTGGAGTAGGATAATAGAAATACTTAAGTGATTTGGATTAAACGTTTTGATAATTTGACCGATTTTTAATGAAAACTTCAAACCTTTACCAGTTAGCATGTCCACAGTGATGTTTAAACGTAGACAGCCCACGCTATTTCCTCAAAAAAAAAAATTATGACACCAAAACCGAACTTGCATTTTTTATTTCCGCTGGTATATTCCACTGTATCACACTGTTCTGTAAGTGTACACTGTTCTGTAAGTGTATAGTGAAGCTACTTCCATATCTCCAGATAAAAGGGAAATCGGCTCAATATTTTTTTTTATTTCCATCACGAAAACATGCCTATATAATTTTGACCCCACCTTAAACCCCGCTTTTATATAGTAAAACTGGGGTTAGCAGGGGTATACATTATTTTTCTTATTTCTGCTCGAAAACATAGATTGTAGGTACTCGTTAGAACCGCCTCGCCGAGGCGGTTCTAACGAGTACCTACAATCGATGTTTGGAGCAGAAATATGAAGAATATCACAATTTTTCATCTTAAATTTTCAGTTTTTTGGAGGTGGAATTTACAATATATTAGAATAGGCGTGTTTTCGTAATGGCCACGAAAACATATACGAAAACATATGTTGTGGGTGCTTATCAAAAGCATATCATTGTACTTTTCTTAGGCTAGAGCTATTTTACGTTCAGGTTTACGAGAGAAACTACCCTATGATTTTAGCCCCTTTGAAAAAATGCATTTTGCATTTTACTTTTATTGTATGTCCTTGTCATTCAAATTTGGTGCTGAAATATTGCATTTTTACATGTATTTTTGTTTGAAAATTATTTTATTTGATCGACAAAAGCGTTTTCATATTCTTTTAATTTTCATTTGTCCCTACTGACAGCAAGTTTTTAGGAAATCTCCCGTAAACTAAAGAGAAACACTCTGGTCTTATTTTTCCACAAAAGCATATGTTCAGTACGATTACGAAAACACGCCTATTTAAATATATTGAAATTTCACCACCAAAAACTGAAAGTTTTCAGATAAAAAATCTGATATTTTTCATATTTCTGCTCAAAACATAGATTGTTGGTACTCGATAGAACCGCCCTACCGAGGCGGTTCTAACGAATATTCACAATCTATGATTTTGAGCAGAAATAAGAAAAATAATTTATACCCCTGTAAACCCCAGTTTTACTATATAAAAGTGGGGTTTAAGGGGTCAAACTTACATAGGTACGTTTTCGTGCGAGGCGCTTCTAATAGGTACCCACAACATGTAGTTTTGTGGAGAAATAAGTTAAAAATGAGAACCATCACGAAAACATGCCTATATAATTTTGACCCCCTTAAACCCCAATTTTATATAGTAAAACTGGGGTTTACGGGGGTATACGTTATTTTTCTTATTTCTGCTAAAAACATAGATTGTGGGTACTCGTTAGAACCGCCTCGCCGAGGCGGTTCTAACGAGTATCCACAATCTATTTTTCAAGCAGAAATATGAAAAATATCAGTTTTTTTATATGAAAATTTTCAGTTTTTGGAGGTGAAATTTTCTTTATATTTGAATAGGCGTTTTTTCGTAATTTTTTTTTTTTTTTTTTTTTTTTTTTTTTTGAAAAAAGTCCCTTATTTGGTGCTGGGTACTGATCAGACTGCGGGCTTGCACGTTAGTTCGATAAAGGACCTTTTCTCATGATGCTGTCCATTGATATTATAGTCACTTTCTTTATTTTACATTTTTCAGACTGAACAAAATTATGACAACTTTTCCTATGATGATGTAAGTATTTATTCTACATTTTATTCATTGTCCCTTCATGCATTATTACCATTAGGTCGACGTCTATTACGAAAACACGCCTATTCAAATATATACTGAAAATTTTACCACCAAAAAATGAAAATTTTCATATAAAAAAATCTGATATTTTTCATATTTCTACTCAAAACATAAATTGTGGGTACTCGTTAGAACCGCCTCGACGAGGCGGTTCTAACGAGTACCCACAATCTATGTTTTGAGCAAAATAAAAAAAAAAATAATATATACCCCTGTAAATCTCAGTTTTACTATATAAAAGTGGGGTTTAAGGGGGTCAAAATTATATAGGCATGTTTTCGTGATGGCACTCACCATATGAACAATGAACTACGACAGTTAAAAAAAAAAAAAACATTAAACATTAAATTGAACGGACAAACTTGTAAATTTTCAGCACTTTAAGGCCCAAGTTTCAACTACGGTAGTTGATAGAAAGCATTTAATTGAACGGACAAATTTGTCAAAGTTTAAAGAGACTGGATAAATTCAGATCAAACGTCGCGATAAGAACAGCGCTGTGGTTATGTGGTTAGTTACTATCATTCTCACAACTACTACAGCGAACCCTCGTTACAACGACAGTATTTGTTCCCCAAAATGTTGCCATTAAAACGAATTTGCTGTTGTAAAGAATCCTTAATGGCCAGACTGATATTTAAGGAAGACCTTGTTTTATTGTTACTTCCTCATAGAACATATGTTTTGGATATTTGTTAGAATCGCCTCAGTGAGGTGATTCTAACAAAACTGAGGCGATTCTAACAAATATCCAAAACATATATTGCTTGTTTTCATGCAATAGTCTTGCATAATTTCTCATTAACTCACCTCTTGAACGAAGGTTTTGTGACATTCAAATTGTCATTATAACGAATTTTGTCGTTGTATCGAGTGTCGGTATAAAGAGGGTTTAATGTATTAAAACCCAACCAGACCATATCAAGTTAAGCAATATTCAAGTTACCATTACGAAAACATGCCTATTCAAATATATAGAAAATTTCACCTCCAAAAACCGAAATTTTTCAGGTAAAAAACTCTGATATTTTTCATATTTCTGCTCAAAACATAGATTGTGGGTACTCGTTAGAACCGCTTCGGCGAGGCGGTTCTAACGAGTACCCACAATCTATGTTTTTGAGCAGAAATAAGAAAAATAATGTATACACCTGTAAACCCCAGTTTTACTATATAAAAGTGGGGTTTAAGGGGGTCAAAATTATATAGGCATGTTTTCGTGATGCTAATTGGACCACTCACTCTGATGATAATCAAGGGAGGAACCAGGATTATTTCAAGGGGGTTTCCAATTTCTGAGTGCGGTTATTTGCTCAAATTACCGTATTGACACAAAGTGTTGGGATAGACAGGTAGAACATAGTGTAGACACAAATCAGAGCCACAGAACGCAACATGTGATCAGTGTCTACCTCCGGCAGTACCCGTTAAAATGAACTTGCTAAAATGTTAGGAGAAGAATAAAGTAAAGAGTAAGATGTGCTAATATTTAGTGCAAATACGGTATCAAAACGGTTATCGAAAAAAAAAGTCTCTATAAAAATGAAATCTGTATCCACCACTATTAAAGAATCCATTTCGACGACCGTTGATGGAGAATCACACATTTAGGGCATGTATCAATTAACTAGGATAAACATTTAAAAAGGACCGGCGGACACTCATAAAATTCAGTTTGATGAGTACCCACAAGATATGTCTAATGAGTACGCACAACACGTTTTGGCGGAGAATCTTGGACACCTTTTCCAGTGACTAATTCAAAGTCGCTGACTTTTCATTACGAAAACACGCCTATTCAAATAAACTGAAAATTTCACCACCAAAAATTGAAAGTTTTCAGATAAAAAATTCTAATATTTTTCATATTTCTGCTCGGAACATAGATTCTTTGTACTCGTTAGAACCGCCTCGTCGAGGCGGTTCTAACGAGTACCCACAATCTATGTCTTTGAGAAGAAATAAGAAAAATAATGTATACCCCTGTAAACCCCAGTTTTACTATATAAAAGTGGGGTTTAAGGGGGTCAAAAAATTATAGGCATGTTTTCGTGATGCAGTTAATTTTATATGGCTCTGCAATTAAAATATCTCTCTTTACAAAAAAAAAATAAAAAAAAAAAAATATGTTTTCATCCTTAACCAGTGTTACATCTCTATTGGATATAAGGTACATGTAATAATTCCAACTTTTCATCTTTATACACATTTCACGCAGTTTGATTGGCTGTAGGAAAAGTTTTACACTTCAATAAAGTCTAGAGCAGGAATCCGGGATCGATTTTCCTTCCACTGTCTCAAAAGATTGACATTTTTTTTGCAAACTTGTAACATTTTGATGAAAAAGTTGGAATAATGAGGAATGTCTTTTAATTATATAGAGTTTATTTGTTTGTTTTAATCGATTACGGTGAAATAATTCACTAGTATTGTAAGGCTTGCGTGTAAAAAACGAGTGAGCGAAGCGAACGAGTTTTTTACTCGAAAGTCTTAGAACACACGTGAATTATTTCTCCGTAATCAATCAAAACAACCAAATAAACTGTTTATTACATTTTCATTCATGTTTTACCTTTGAATTTTCACATTCAGCCGTTATGATTTCTACCAAAATAGTTCCAGTCAGTGCATGAATTTCAGAAGGCGTGGTTTAGTTTGAAAATCAGTCGCCATCTTGTTTTCACTTTAATGCAAAAATTACCCTGTGCTTGAAATACAGACACAACAATGTCATGAAAGTTGAATTGGATTATCAAGAATATCATACTTTATATTTGCGTTGCAGGTCTTTCCTCAAATCTTTTAAGCAGTCTATGCCTTTGAAAAAAAGTCGTCTATTTGGTCCTCAAACCAAGCCTCTGTAGCAGCCTTGAGCTCATCATCGTCCCGAAATCTCGTTTCACGCAAGTGGGACTTCAAATTTCGAAACAGATAATAATCACTTGGGGCCAGGTCTGGACTGTATGGCGGGTGATTTAACTGCTCGCACTCACGAATAGCCGCTTGTGCAACTCTGGACTTGTGCACAGGGGCATTATCATGCAAAAGAAGGACACCAGCAGCTAGCTTTCCCCTTCGTTTTTCTTTAATAGCAACCCTTAATTGTTTAATATCATTGGCATAGTATTCTCCTGTAATTGAAGTACCAGCAGGCGTGTAATCTATCAATATAATCCCTTTGGAGTCCCAAAACACCGTGGCCATTACCTTGCTGGCTGATGGTTGGGTACGAAATTTCTTAGGTGGGGGTGAGCCAGGGTGCTTCCGTTGCAAGGACTCTTTTTTAGTATCTGGGTCCCAGTGGTGAAGCCAAGTTTCATCTCCTGTTACAAGATGAGTGTGAAAGTCTTCTGGATCGGCACTGTTCACTTCCAGAAGTTCTTGACTTGACTCCTTCCTTTGCTGACGATCTTGCATGTTCAGGTTTCTGGGTACCCACCTGGCAGATACTTTTGACATGCCTAAATGTTCATGGATTATAGTGTAAACACTTCCATTAGAAAAACCACATTCTGAAGCAAGATCGGCAACTTTGATTTGGCGATTGTTTAGCACAAGTCTCTCAACACAGTCGATCATCTCCTGGCTGATGACATCAGCAGGGCGACCTGGCCTTGGGTCATCTTCTAAGGAGTCTCGCCCACGTTTAAATCCTGCTGACCACTTTGCCACTGTGGAATACTTTGGGCTACTATCACCATACACATCAGCCACGCGCCAATGGATTTCTTTGGCCTTTGCACCCTCCTTAGTGAGGAACTTTATGACTGCTCTGAACTCAATATTCTGACTTTCCATTTTTGCCTATGGGTATAGGTTTTCAAACAAAAAGTAAGAGCAAAATATGTACGTGTTGACTGAACGGCTGTTATCATTCAACTGACAAAGGTTTACACTGCACAAAAATGAAAGAAGAAATCTTGAATTGTATAGAAAAATACTAAGTTTTACGAACTTATTGAACTACCCTCGTACTTTGCTTCTTACAGAATCTTAGTGAATTAAGAACGACAAGAAGAAGAAGACCTATATATCTCATAGTCGCTGCCGTAAGTGCTTCCCAATGGGTATATGACGTTTATACAACGTTGAATCAACGTCGATGCAAAGTCATGACATTGCATCGACGTGGATGCGATGTTGTCTCAACGTTGCGTGCCCGCTGGGTTTTGTCTTAATACTATGCGATTTCTTGAAGATCAAACATTGAAACACCTATGTAAAGGATATACTTCTAAGCCATAGCCATAGACAAGGCAAACTTTTCAGCCGAAAAAAATGAAATTTTTATTATGCACCCACAAAAACTATGTTATGGTACTCATTAAAAACGCCTCTAGGTGGCGCTTCTAATGAGTACCCATAGCATATGTTTCCTTAGACATGTAAAAAAAAAAAAACACACACACACAAAAAAAAACACAACATTTATCTAGACACCCTTTCTATCTAAGGGTCATATATTATTTAAAACAAGTGAAGATACCCAGGTAGTTCCATAATCACAAATCAAAACTTCCCCATGCAGCAAACGAAGGAAAGTCGAGGAACAAACACAGGCTGAACAAACGTCACATATAAACCCACCGACGCACGAACAAAAAAGATTTACAGTAGACCCCTTTTCAGGAGGGGTTTGCCTAGCAAACACACAACATAGCAACAATGTCGTTACAGCGTCGCTACAACGTCGTGACGTCGCAGCAACGTTGTAACGACGTTGTGTGTTTTCTGGGAGGTGTGCAGTAAATAGGAAGTCCCAAATGTTGTCTCTCTTGTAAAACATGTCAGAAAATCGACTATAGTCGACTCTCGTTATCTCCACTTCGCTTATGTCGAATAACTGCTTATCTCGAAGTGAAAATCTGGTCCCTGTTTTAACACGGAACTCTTACAATAGGTAACAAAAGATTGTGGAAAAGAGGACAAATTTCTAAAGGGGCAATTTCTCCTCTTTTCCATATATCAATATATCTCTGAATTAACTAGTCAATTTACATATTAATTTGTGAAATATGGTTGTTCGATTTATTTTGTTTCACAATTAAATTCTGCAAATCTGATAAGACGATGTACGGATATCTCGAAGTATTTCAGAGAGTCCCTTGGACTTCGAGATAACGAGAATCGACTGTAATTGTATCAAGTCCCCTTAAGTATTCTCCTTTACCTAATCTTGACAGGGTGTTGTAGTGGTGATTGTACTTGCTCTGGGCCTCGGGCTTGGGCTAGGACTGAAATCCAAATCTGACAGTTCTTCCACTGGAGAGCAAGCAGCAAATAAAGGAACTAATCAATCATCTTCAACACAGGTATGGACAATCGCCTTAACTGCCACTTTTCTTAGTCCTTTTTTGAGCTTTAATATTATATTTAACCCTTGCACACCCGACTTTCTGACATGAATCCATTTCTGAATTTTGACACATTCATTGTTGCAAATGGGGGTTTCAGTCAGAAAATAAAAATAGAGTGGCAACCTGATGAGACCGCTTGTTACGAGCCGTTTCATCTTGATCTCTACTGTTTGCACATGTAGCTGTTTTGTCTTGCCGTGCTGAAAAGGTTAAGCTTTTACAACAAACACCTCTTCGCACTTATTTTTTTTTCATTAATTTATTTACAAAAACAATATATATATATATACCCAGTAGGCACACAACATCAAAATGACGTTGTATCAACGTCGATGCGACGTGATCACGTCGCATCGACGTTGATACGACGTCATTTTGATGTTGTGTGCCCACTGGGTATATATATATATATATATATATATATATATATATATATATATATATATATATATATATATATATATATAAAAGCAAAATAAAAAAAAAAGTTACATCATTTCCGAATCGTAGGTCCAATCCTTATACCTGAACATGCATCTGTATTTACACTTCGTCTTATTATATATATATATTTCCTAGGCCGAAATTACACCAAACACCTGTTGTATACGTGTATAACTGGTCAGAACAATATTTTTTTTTTATTTTTAAACTTTTATGCTTTTCAAAGCTGTAAAACATACGGGATAATAATGTTCTTCAGATTCGTGTTATAAATTTTGGAATCTACTAAAAGCCACAGAAGTCATGAAATCACCTACTCTGTCGTAACTAGAGATCTTAATAGCTAGTTATTATTATTATTATTATTATTATTATTATTCACGAAAACATACCTATATAATTTTGACCCCCTTAAACCCCACTTTTATATAGAAAAACTGGGGTTTACAGGGGTATACAATATTTTTCTTACTTCTGCTCAAAACATAGATTGTGGGTACTCGTTAGAACCGCCTCGGCGAGGCGGTTCTAACGAGTACCCACAATCCATGTTTTGAGCAGAATTATAAAAATATCAGAGTTTTTTATCTGAAATTTTTTTAGTTTTTGGAGGTGAAAGTTTCTATAAATTTGAATAGGCGTGTTTTCGTAATGATTATTTTTTTAGGCTACGACTACCATCCCTAATGTGGAAACAACAACTTCTTATGTTGACTGGTTATCACAGCCGTGTACAGACCAAGAGTCACCGCCTGCGTGTCCATGGAGGTAAATTTAAGATATCACGCTCCAGTTGCCGTTTAAAGCATTACGGTTCAACGAGGTACCGTATTGTGGCGTTCTTCGACGTATTATCTAGATCTATAGGGTTTGCTCAGGCCTGCATGTCCGAATATTTAGTGTCAATACGGTTTGCCTTTATCTCGACCTGTGAGGATCACAGTAATATAGACTGTAATATAGAATGAATGGTCCTTTATTTTAATCTTTCTAAAGTGGGCTCTTCCATCTTTCGTTTGCAGAGTTGAAAGGGTTAAGAAAACTTTTTTTTGACTGTCCTGTCCTCAAAATAAAGTCTTCTGTTATAAAGTACCATTTATTAAAACCAAACTATATTCTTGGACAAAGAAAGTAAAACGGAGTCAGTGAAATTTAACGAAATTATTAGAATAGATTCTTGCAACCTCTTATTTCCCTCGCAGAAAAATGTGAAATGCAAAATGTATAAGTATAATCATACAAATCAGAGAATTAAACCCAGTGTGATTTAAATGTTCATGAAAGTTTGGAAGTAAAATACTAGCCATCACGAAAACATACTTATATAATTTTGACCCCCTTAAACCCCACCTTTATAAAGTAAAACTGGGGTTTACAGGGGTATACATTTTTTTAATTATTCTACTCAAAAACACAGATTGTGGGTACTCGTTAGTACCCATAATCTATGTTTTGAGCAGAAATAAGAAAAATATCAGAATTTATATCTGAAAACTTCAAATTTTCGGTGGTGAAAATTTCAATATATTTGAATAGGCGTGTTTTCGTAATGACAATTTATGTTCTCAATGCAGTCTGGAAACCTTGTGACTTTAATTGAGGCCTTTATATAAAATCCCTTGATTTAGACTTGTGGGGAATTGATTTTCAAAATTGTTTGTGTCTCCCTTATGAAAGTTGGTCTTTTGTTTCATTGTATACTCCAGAGGAAAGCAGTCAGAAAGTCGCAAAACTTGTCTCCCTTGTCAAAACTGGTAGAAAAGCTACTAAGCAGAATCAGTATAAATAACAAAGCGCATTCGAATATTGTTGTTGTGAATAGCTTAAGTTATGATTTCACTTAGTGCAATTTTTACCACCAAAAAATGAAACTTTTCAGATAAAAATTCTGATATTTTTCAAATTTCTGCTCAAAACATAGATTGTGGTACTCGTTTTTGAGCAGAAATTTGAAAAATAATGTATACCCTGTAAACCCCAGTTTCACTATTAAAAAAGTGGGCTTTTGAGTGGGGGGGGTGGGGGGGTGGCGGGGGGGGGGGGTCAAAATTATATAGGCATGTTTTCGTTATGTATTTTCCTTGGGATCACGGAGTCCCTTCTAGATCTTGGAAGATCGAGTTCTGCTTAACTCGTTTGGTGCCAAATTTCAGACGAAAAAAAAACAAAAAAAAAAAAAAAAAAAACTATCGTTTGGAAGTTTATATGTAAAGTTGAAAGACTGAATGGCAAACAGCATAGATCCAGATGAGACGGCTCATTATGAGACGTCTCATCTGGATCTACGCTGTTTGAAAAAGCCTATCATTATCGCCTGTGGCAGTGAAAGAATTAAGAAGGTTCTAGGGGTCGTATGCAGTCCTGCTTTCTACAATACTGTCGTCAAATGAAGAATCCCAAGAAAACCGAAACTCCGAATTTTTTTTCTGATTCTTTATTTTCATGGGTAACCTTTGTAGATTTTAAATTTTATTATGACTTTTGTTGTATCATTTTATGAAATATAGAAAACTGCAAACTTCTTAGTGAAAATCTACATTATTGTTGTTGTTTTCAGAGCTGAAGAAAATCCTCTGTTGCTAGTATCACTGGATGGATTTAAAGCAGAATACGTGCTTAGAAATCTTACTCCTGTCATACAGAAATTGCGTTCTTGTGGTGTCCATACGCCATACATGAGATCAGCTTACCCGACATTAACATTTCCCAACCATTATACAATAATCACGGTAAGTCCACTAAAGCTCTGCATGCTGGATAAAATTTTCAGCAGACGACATTGAAAAATCCTTATTTTCCCTAGAAAATAGGATTTGACATTTCATGCACATTGTTTCCTAAGGAGGCAATTTGCATGAAAAGCCAAATCCTTTTTCTCTGAAAAAAAAAAAAAGAAAAAAAAAAAACCCGTACTAATTTGTCGTCTGCCGAATTGCCCACAGAGTGTTAAAAGCTCGTACGAAAGTATACGTTACAATATGATCAAATTCTTAACTGTCTATTTTGTCATTGGTTAGCCTCAGAACGCTCAGCGAAGACTTTGATCAGACAGTGTGGATGCGCAGGCTGATCTGAGTCTTTGCTGGGCGCACATGCTCAAAGGTAAGGTACATTTTCTCACGTTCCTACTCAGTCGCATGCTACTTGTACAGCTGCAGATGAGACAATCTTTCAACCGAAAAAAGTATTGATATTTTTTCTTATAACTCAAAAAGAAACAAAAAAAAAACAAAAACAACAAAACATATGTTGTGGTACTAATTAGAAGCGCCTCGGGCTTCGCCGGGGCGCTTCTAATGAGTGCCCACAACCTATGTTTTCGTGGAGAAATAAGAAAATCATTATCTGAATATCTCTTCTTATCGGGAGCCATGTTCTTACCTAATTAACTTTTATTTACTTTTAACCATTACCACTCTCTTGTCTAATTTAGCAGACAAATTTATTATATTTTCTAATTTTTCCCAGAAAACAGGAATTGACATATATGCAAGTTGTCTCCATTGGAGACAATTTGCATGAAATGTCAAATTCTGTTTTCTGGGAAAAATTAGAAAAATATTTCAGTATGCCGTCCGCTGAAAATTTTACTCAGGGTACTAAGTGTTAGTTTGCTATATTTCAATAGCAATGGACGACGTTTTGAAGGTTTTACGCCCCCGCCTGCCGAAGGCAGCAGTGGGACTTATTGCGTTTCGCCGTGTGTCACGTTTGTAACCAGTCTAACAAATGAAGGGGTTAGTGCAAGAACAGGGCTGTCCATTTTAGGAAAAATCTGAGATATTGTCATATTTAGATACATCATATCAAGACCTACAATCTGATATAGAGTTTGTTATACCTTCTTTCTTTATTGGCATTAAAAATGACGGTTTATTAATTTTTTGGTATGGGGCTAAGTCCAAAGACGAATGTTTGGTGCAAGAGCGTGGCTAAGTACATTGTACGACATTAAACCTTGAGTGACTGGTGTATGTGTTGTTCAGTTGTTTTTCATTCTTTCTTATAAAATACTAACAGCACTGCATTAGATAATATGTAAATGCCTAACTAAAAATAATGGGATTCTACTTTTAATACGGAAAACTTAGTCTTATTCAATTAGTGCAAGAAAGTCCCATAAAACCTGGACTTGGCCACGTTTTTGCACTAAACCATTTTAGAAATAAAGGATTGTCTGCGATATACTCAGAACTGTTTGTACGATGTTTACGACGTTTCATATATTATAATAACACATCAGAAGCAATGATTTAAAAACAAGTATACAAGATATGAATATTTTGTAAAATTTTACGTTTTTCGCGTGTTTTTTTTTTTTCTCAAAATTATAAAAATGTGACTTAGCCCCGTTCTTGCACTAACCCCTTCAAATGTGTATGAGGTACGATCAAGAAGTTCGCGGCCCGATATACTTAGAATGAATAAATTGAAATGAAACCCCAAACAGTTGATACTTTTATCTTATTCAACAGCTTTGATAGAAAGAACAAAATTTCAAAGTTACTGATTCCAGTAGGAATTCGCTACAAACAAGGGAAGGGTGTGTTAAACTGAGAAAATCATCACGAAACACGCCTATGTAATTGTGACCCCTTAAACCCCACTTTTGTATAGTACAACTGGGGTTTACAGAGGTATACATTATTTTTCTTATTTCTGCCATAAACCATATATTGTGGGTACTTGTTAGAACCGCCTCGCCAAGGCGGTTCTAACGAGTACCTACAATCTATGTTTCGAGCAAAAATTTGAAAAATATCAGAATTTTTATCTGGAAATTTTCAGTTTTTGGAGTGAAATTTTCTATGTATTTGAATAGGCGTTTTTTCGTAGTTAGAGCAGTCGTAGGGAGGAAGAGTTAGAGCAGTCGTAGGAAGGACATGTCCCCGAAGGAAGTGCATGACAACCATAAAAACCCTTGAGGATGAATCTCCTTCTTACAGCATGATGAAGAAATGGGCTGCTACATTTAGGAGAGGGAGGGAGAACGTGGACGGTTATGAACGGTTCGGGCGCCATAAACAGGCTTCTACAGACGAAAACGTTGAGCTTGTGCACAGTCTGATCATATGCGACAGGAGAAGAAGCCTCGTGATATAGCTAGACAAATAGGCAGTTTAGTCTATCTTGACCAATATCTTTGGGCTGTCCAAGGATTCAGCTAGATGGGTCCCCAGCTTGTTGACCAAAGATCAGAAGAAGAGCAGGCTTGATATTTCTAAGTATCTCCTGTCTCTCCATGAAGATGACCCGAGTTGTGACCCAAATTGAGTGGGTCCGTCACCTTGATCTTAAGCCAAAAAGCAGAGTATGCAATGGAAGCACCCTGGCTCACCCCTTCCTTGGACATTTAAGAGAGTTTCTTCAGCATCTGTGTACTTTGGACATATGCCTAGTTTATTTATTTATCTATTTATTGTCTTATCTCTTTATTGAAAAAAGGTTTATGTTTAACCTTTTCGTATCTGCAGACCAACACAGATACCTTTGCAAGCAATGCAGATCTAGGTGAGACGGTTTGTTACAGATCAAGATGTAGCCATTATTTAAAGGGAGACGACTTTTAAGCCTTCCTGTTTGCCTATCTGCAAAGCAAGTCACTTCTGAAAAGGGATCTACACTAAACGGAAAGCTTTTGCTCCCGAGCATTTTCAGAGTAGACCTATTCTAAGAAGGGAGGCAAACAATTTGGCAGAGTTACCTCCCATGAAAGTGTATCAGTTCCTCTTAGAACGATCTACGATGTGTGCTCAGAGAATTGTTACTGCTTTATATTGTATTTATCCATATTTATTTCGAACAGGGTTTGTATCCCGAGTCTCATGGCATTGTGGGAAACAGTATGTATGAGCCAAACTTCAATGAGTCATTCAGCTTGTCTGGAAGCAATAAATATCATCCGTACTGGTGGGGAGGAGAACCGGTAAGTACCACAATTACCGCAGGCTGATCTGAGTCGTCGCTGGTCGCACAAGTCTTATTGTAGATTTTGTCCTGCGCTTGTTCATCATTAAGTCATCACGAAAACATGCCCATATAATTTTGACTCACTTAAACCCCACTTTTTATAGTAAAACTGGGGTTTACAGGGGTATACATTTTGTTATATTAATTTTACTCGAAAACATAGATTGTGGGTACTCGTTAGAACCGCCTCGCCGAGGCGGTTCTAACGAGTACCCACAATCTATGTTTAAGCAGAAATATGAAAAATATCAGTTTTTTTTCTGAAAATTTTTAGTATATTGTCTTAATAATAGATAATAATTCTGTGAGGTTTTATAAGAAAGTAATAACTTTATTCTTTTTTTTTTTAATGTATATGAAAAATCCTTGTAAATTATATGTCAAAATATTATCATATTTAATTTTGTAGGTTGCATGCATGTTACAGACGGCCAAAAGCTCTACAGAGCTTATGTTTTCTGTTGTATATTGTCATGCCGTCTTTAAATAAAATGTCTTATTTTATCAACAAAACTACTTTCTGAGGTTTAACTCTTTCATCCCTGTATACCGGTACAGACGCCCGTGCAAACAGTTAAGATCCAGATGAGACGGCTCATAATGAGCCGTCTCATCAGGATCCACACTGTTTGCATTTCTATTTTGATTTTTAACTAAGCCCTCAGATCTATTGGAAACAATAGTTCTGACCAGATACAAAGATGGAAGAGTCCACGTCAGAAACTCAGGGTGAAAGGGTTAATGAATTTTTGTTTAAGTTATGGATAACCGCCAAAAGACAAGGAAAGAGAACAGCATCGTATTTCTGGGTTGGAAGTGATGTGAATATTTCTGGTAAGTAACAAGGCTATATGACCAGTAACAGTATAACCGTTTTCGGGATATAAGCAAAAAAGTAGTCCATGCTTTTAACTGCAAACCTAACGATTTTATCCTTCCGCGTGCTTTATTTCTGTTACATTTAAATAATAATGAATTAAATTATGAAAAAAAAATGTTTAGATTTACATTGGTTGTGTATACGATACTACTGAGCAAGAAAATAACAGAAAATGCGTACAGACGTAATTTATTTGCTATTATATCTTGGGCATATGTGTGCTCGCGTATGAGTTTGTTCATCTGAAGCGTTTGCACGATATCCGAAAAATGTTACGTCACAAATCGATGTGATCATATGCTAAAAATAGCAGATGACCCATTTTCAGACAAACATTGCACAAACATGGCCTACTCTAGTGCATTTCAAGCTATTGTTCTCGATGAATTTGATCAACATTGTCAGTATTTTCAGTCGAACCGGACAGCTACAGTCCCTTCATCCCTTCAAAGTTTTCGAACTAACATACTGTGTACGAGCCGCAATATTAAGCAATGTGCCATCGGACCTGTGCATCCAGCGAAGATTCAGATTTGCGTAGTCTGATCAGAATCTTCACTGGGTGCATTCTGGATAGCCAATGATGCAAAATTTCTTCATACGAAGAGCGAAGACTCTGATAAGACCGGGTGGATGCGCAGGTGGATTAAAGTCTTCGTTGGGCGCACATATCAAAAGGTACGCTTTCACACGTTGCGGCTTGTATACTCGTACATTTCGTACATTTTCGAATGCTTGTTTCCTAAAAAAACAAAAAAGATCCTAGAGGATTCAATGGGATGCTCACCGCTAACCATGACATTTGCTTTAAGCGAGGCTTTAAGTCTAGGGTATTACTTTCTTGTAACAAAATGTCAAGAAAAGAAAACACCGTAATTATATTCTACGCGTTGTTTTTAACATTCTGAAATTCATCTCACAATTACTCGTAAATAGTCGTCGCCAGTGCACTTTTACATTTGTGCAACAGTAAGTAATGAAAAATGATGGGTCTCTCTATTTACTCTTTGATAAGCGATATCTTAGGGGATTGTTTTGTTGTTTTTTGGTAGTTAAATGTTTGTTTGTAGTGTATTTGCGTTTGCATTTTTACAGATAAGCGTTAAAGTGCACTTGATTTTCTTTGCAGGTGTTCACCCTGATATTTGGTATCGATACAACGGGTAAGAACGCATTTTACTTATTAAAATTTGCACTTGTAATGTATATTGCACCGAACACACGGAGTAGCAGCGAGGTTATCTGTGTGCGCGAAATGCAAAGGAATGAAGAATGTACCTATCACATATTCGACAAACACAGATCATCAAGATTGTTCTTGAGGCTGAGTGGGTTGGCTCATTCAGCGTACATAGCGTACCTCGAAAACACTTAAGAGTAAACAACGACCCAGCTAGCATTCTTTATAAATCTATAGCGGGCCGTTATCGGCCCGTCAGCTACCCTGACGGGCCGATAACGGCCCGCTATAGATTTTTAATGGATACTTACTAGGGAAGGTCATGACAAAATAGTGCAAATTCGCAGGACACGTTTTTGAACTCTTAAAGCGTTAAGCATAATTATAATATACGGCATTCTATCTATTTTAGTATTTTTCAAAAAACAAAACAAAAAGTAAGTATAGATGTCCAGGAAGAGTCACAAATACAGGGCATAGTCCACCAATGGCACGTATAGGAAGAGCAAACGAATCAAGACAGACAATACACAAGCCACAAACCAAAGAAAGAAAAGCAATCAGCCTCCTCTTCCCCAATAAGCCCAGCTAGCATTCTTTATAAATCTATAGCGGGCCGTTATCGGCCCGTCAGCTACCCTGACGGGCCGATAACGGCCCGCTTAGATTTATAAAGAATGCTTACTGGGAGATGAGCACAACGCTAGACAGAATCCAGCAATCACACAACGTCGTTACAACATTGTTACAACGTCGCTGCAACGTCACGACGTTGGAGCGACGTTGTGCCGACGTTGCTGCTACGCTGTGTGTTTGCTGGGAGTCCACTAAACACAATAAGACGACGGGCAGGACAGATATGAAAAAAGCTCAGCAGCGAGTAGGCAAAAGGCTACACAAAGAACAAAGAAAACCAGAACCACCATCTTAGAATGGACGATAGTAAAAAAAAACTACCGGGATGGGGTGGGGTGGGGGTGGAATGGGGGTGGCTGTGTGGTGGTAGTTAAATCAATTTTACTGTTAAAAAATCGTCATCCTAGGTTTAAACGTAAAAAACAAAATGATTGTTCGGCTTGCAAAGAGGTCCCCTAACTCAATCAGTGAAACATCACAGAAATGAAATGGTGTAAACGAAGTTAAATTTCTGTGATAAAACAAGGATGAGGGCTCCCCAGCAGGCACACATAGTTGAAACAACGTAGAGTCAACGTTGATTCAACGTCAGGAAGTTGAATCGACGTTGTTTAAAAGTTGGTGAACACATCGCTGGAACAACACCGATTCAGCGTTATGTACACACAACATTGAAACAACGCCGATTGAACGTTGTGTGAAGACGTTGAATCGACGTTGTTTCAACGTTGTGTCCCCTCTGGGTCGTTTCAATCACCTCAGACAATGGCAGCCAAAGCTCAAGAAAACCATTGTTGAATCACAGAGGGCCCAAACAAAGACATTACATCAAGCATCAACCTTCTAATGAAAGGTTTACTCGTAGTTCGGCACCCTTGTAGAGCCTGATACTTGACTCGCCGTCGTGCAATTAAAGAGGAAAGCACACCTAACAATCGTGGTTGAATTAAACACTAAGCATGCAGTCTGTCTGTAATATCCACGTTATGCCATGCCCTTTTGTAAATGATAATATGTTCTTGAATTCTTCTAAAAACTGGATTTCCGAGCGCGTTTCCTAAGTTTATTTATTTACTAGGTCACCGTTAAACTCTGGTTCCGATATTCCTTGCTATAGAAGTTTTTTTTTGTTTTTTTTTAAGCCAACTTGATCAATCTATTCGGAGTGTCGGCTGTAAAAAATTGGAAAAGAAAGCTTTACGTAGTTTATGATACTGATAGCCTTGTTTAAAGAGTTTAGCAGTTAGGAATTTATTCCGATTGTTTAAATTAGTCACAGGAGAAGACACCCTTGCACAGTGAATAAGTTGGGATATATATATATATACTTTATATGAGGGGGATCGAGAAATATTACTATCAAAAAAGGAAAATTAACAATGTCAACACCAAAATCATCGCATTTCCCAGCTAGCATTCTTTATAAATCTACAGCGGGCCGTTACCGGCCCGTCAGCTACCCTGACGGGCCGATAACGGCCCGCTATAGATTTATAAAGAATGCTTACTGGGTTGTCTTAAAGTTTTGAAGATATTGATATAGATGAATTCAAATCCAATCAAAAGTGCTTCGGTATCAGAAGAAATAAATTTTTGTTTTGTTTTGTTTTTTTGTTTTGTTTTTTTTCATTGAAGTTCAGTGGGATAGTTTCTCATGAATGTCAAGTCTTATTTTCTGTTAGCTCTTTAAAAGTTTATCCGTGGATTTCGTGCAATTTTAATTAAATGAACCGGCAAGGTAAAACGGTCTTCTGCCATATGCAAACATTAAAGGCAACTGTCAGCTAGCACATGCGCAAAGCCTCATCAATGTCTTTATTGTGCAATGATATGAATCCGTAAGCAGCAAAAATTGTAATCAAACGGCGCGGATGTACAATCTACCCAGTAAGCATTTCTACATAAATCGATAGCGGGCCGTTATCGGACCGTCAGGGTAGCTGACGGGCCGATAACGGCCCGCTATAGATTTATAAATAATGCTAGCTGAGTGGCGTCTGTCACCCTCGACGCACTCTCTGTCGCATAGCCTGGCTGAAATGCATTATTATACAAGACGCACCATAGGAAAAGAGCAGGTATAGCATATGCGACCAGCAAATGTTCAGGAGAACCTGTGCATCTACGCAGTCTCGCCGGAACCATATACTGTTTGCTTATATTAGCGATAAGCCTAGGGAAACTTCAGCCAAAGAATTAGATATAGGACGGGTATACGTACTAAAAGATTGATCGACGAAATGTTGAAGAGCCATTTTCTCACGACTCAGCTCATATATTTATTTTCTTGCTGGTATCTAGGTATTGTGCATAGCTGAGTTTCTGGGGTGCAGGTTGCCCTATATTTGCCATTACCACATTCTGGGCTAATTCAGCAGAAGACAAATTGATGAAATTTTTCTCTTTTCTTTTCCAGAAAACAGGATTAGAAATTTCATGCAAATTGTCTCAATTTGCATGAAATGTCAAACCTGTTTTCTGGGAAAAAATTGAAAAAAAGTTTCAATATATCGTCTGCTGAAAATTTTACCCAAAGTGCTAAGCGTTAATCTTGTTGCTGCAGTATTAGAACAAGATTACCAATGGGAAAATTTTACTCATTTCTTGTCCTCTGAATTAAGCACAGACTTAGACCATCCGAGCAAGCTAATCAGACAGATTCTTCCCAGTGGGCACATGACGTTTATACAACGTCGTCTCAACGACGATGCAACGTCATGACGTTGCATCGACGTTGAGGCGACGTTGTTTAGACGTCATGTGTCTGCTGGGTTAGCTGTCAGTTTTTAAAATCGTAAGACTCGAACAAAAATGTACGGATCGAACTGGGTATTTGCTATGAGAATATGCCGAGAAAGCACATTTTCCCAAGGGACGGCACATTTAAAGGACATAATGCGCCTGTAATCCTTATTTACCTATCATCAGTCTGGGACAAACTGTGAGATAACTCATATCAAGAGAAAAGGAGCCCTAAGTTTAACGCACAGTAGTTTAGTCGCATCGTGAAACAATGCTTTTACGGCATGTTTACCTAAAGCAGACGTGAATCTTTGTGTTCTCAGATTCCGTTACTTTACCACTCTCTGGTCTAATTCAGCAGACGACAAATTTGTGATATTTGTTTCTTATCACCCCCCCCCCCCCCCTCCCCCAACCAGAAAACAGGATTTGACATTTCATGCAAATTGTCTACATTGGAAACAATTTGCATGAAAAATAAATTCCTGTTTTCTGGGAAAAATAAGAAAAAATATTTCAAAATGTCGGTTACTGAAAATTTTGTCCAAAATGCTGAGCTTTAAAGAAAAAGATGACTGGTGCTGTTTTGCAGCGATCAATAGAAGTCTCTATCAGTGCTTAGTTTCGATGTCTGGTCATGGCGTGCTTTCTTGCGTATATTACATAAACTGCATATATGCCAAGGCTGGCCTCGTGTGAGATTATATCTGTTGGTTTGGATAGGGTATCTCTGCAATGCATAATGTTATTTGATAGCATAAATAGTCATTGATAATAGATAAAATTGAAAATAATTGTTAGGAAAACATTGCTTAATTACATACCATCACGAAAACATACCTATATAATTTTGACCCCCTTAAACCCCACATTTATATAGTAAAACTGGGGTTTACAGGAGGTATACATTATTTTCTTATTTCTGCTCAAGAACATAAATTGTGGGTACTCGTTAGAACCGCCTCGGCGAGGCGGTTCTAACGAGTATCCACAATCTATGTTTTTAGCAGAAATATGAAAAATATCAGAATTTTTATTTGAAAACTTTCAGTTTTGGCTTATGAAATTTTCAATATATTTTGAATAGGCGTGTTTTCGTAATAGAGAAGATAATGCACAATGCAAGTATGAACCCTATGCCGCAACTAAGACTAGGTTTCAAGAGAACTGGTCTTGGTTTGTACGTCGGTGGTCTTATATGCAGCGTTTGTTGTGTCAATATTTGCTCTTCATCTCTCCGTCTTTTGGTGCCTTGAGAATGCTGTGCGATATGATTGTGACATTTCCTGGGTAACTCATTATATTTTTGCTTGTTGAACAGCTATGGTATTGCAAACTATGACCACAAATGAACTTAAATATCATATGTTCCATGAGCCCTTTAACATGAAGTACATGCATCAAGCAAAATAATTAAGCAAAATTCGGGTCCCGATAGACTTCTTGCACATGTATTTGCATGTCAGTGTTATATTTGAAAACCAACAAAATGTCCCCGTTGGAATCGTAAGTCATGCAAGAACAACGATCATCCATGGTTATTTCATTGCAATATTATTTGCCGGGTCCCTCGGAAGATATTTGAACACTCGGCCTAGCGGCCTCGGGTTCAAACAGCTTCCTCGGGACACGGCAAATGTTAATGCATGAAAAATCATGGGTGATCCCTATAGTATAGCATATGCGAGCAGCAAATGTTCGACCGACCTCTGCATCTGCGCAGTCTCGCCAGAACCATGTACTGTTTTCTTACTTTTACGATAAGCCTAGGGGAACATCAGTCAAAGAATTAGACATGGGGCGGGAAACGGATTCATCACGAAAACACGCCTATGTAATGTTGACCCCCTAAACCCCACTTTTATATAGTAAAACTGGGGTTTACAGGGGTATACATTAGTTTCTTATTTCTGCTCAAAAACATAGATTGTAGGTACTCGTTAGAACCGCCTCGCCGAGGCGGTTCTAACGAGTACCTACAATCTATGTTTTGAGCAGAAATATGAAAAATATCAGAATTTTATCTGAAAATTTTCATTTTTTGGTAGTAAAAGTTTCTGTATATTTGAATAAGCGCGTTTTCGTAATGGAAAGATTGATTCGACGAAATGTTGAAGAGCCATTTCTCGCTACAAAGCTCATATATTTATTTTCTTGCTGGTATCTAGGTATTGTGCATAGCTGAGTTTCTGTGTTGCGGGTTGCTCTATATTTACCTTTACCACATTCTGGGCTAATTCAGCAGACGACAAATTGGTGAAAATTTTCTCTCTTTTTGCCAAAAAACAGGATTTGAAATTTCATGCAAATTGTCTCAATTTGCATGATATGTCAAACCTGTTTTCTGGGGAAAAAAATAAAAAGAATATTACAATATGTCGTCTGCTACAAATTTTACCCAAAGTGCTAAGCGTTAATCTTGTTGCGGCAGTATTAGAAAATAAACAGGATTACCAATGGAAAAATGTGACCCATTTCTTGTCCTCTGAATTAAGCTGCACACCCCATTAACAGACTTATGCCATCCGTGCAAACTGATCAGAATCTTATCTGACAGCTTTTAAATTTTTTTGACCCGAACAGTAAATGGGCATTTGCTATTATAAGAAGATGCCAAGAAAGCTTATTTTCTCAAGGAACGGCACATTTAAAGGACGTAATGCACCTGTAATCTTTATTTACCTACCAGTCTGGGACAAACTGTGAGACAATTCTCATCAAGAGAAAATGAGCCCTAAATTTAACGCACAGTATTTTCGTCTCATCGTGAAACAGTGCTTTTACGGCATGTTTACCTAACGCAGACGTGAATGTGTTCTCAGATGTTCCCTTAACCTTTACCACATTCTGGGCTAATTCAGCAGGCGACAACTTTGTGATATTTGTTTCTTATCCCCCCATCCCCCATCCCCTCCCCCCACCTCCCCCTGCCCCCCTCCCCCGCCACCAGAAAACAGGATTTGACATTTCGTGCAAATTGTCTCCATTGGAATTTGCATGAAAAGTAAAATCCTGTTTTCCGAGAGAATCAGAAAAATATTTCAAAATGTCAGTTACTGAAAATTTTGTCCAGAGTGCTAAGCGTTAAAGGAGAAGATGGCTGGTGTTATTTTGCAGCGGTCAGTAGAGGTCTCTATTAGTGCTTAGTTTCGTTGCCTGGTCATGTGACGCTTTCCTGTGTGTATAACATAAGCTGCATATATGTCAAGGCTGGCCCTGAAGGCTGGCTTCGTATGTAATATATCTATTGGTTAAGATAGGCTATCTCAACAATGCATAATGTTATTTGATAGCATAAATAGTCATTGATAATAGATAAAATTGAAAATAATTTTTAGGAAAACATTCCTAATATACATACCATCACGAGAACATACCTATATAATTTTGATCCCCTTAAACACCACTTTTATATAGTAAAACTGGGGTTTACAGGGGTTTACATTATTTTTCTTATTTCTGCTCAAGAACATAGATTGTGGGTACTCGTTAGAACCGCCTCGGCAAGGCGGTTCTAACGAGTACTCACAATCTTTGTTTTGAGCAGAAATATGAAAAATATCAGAATTTTTATTTGAAAACTATCAGTTTTGGGCGGTGAAATTTTCAATATATTTGAATAGGCGTGTTTTCGTAGTGGAGAAGATATGTTGCTAAACGCAAGGTAGGACCCTTATACCATATGCCGCAACTAAGACTAGGTTTCAAGAGAACTGGTCTTGGTTTGTATGTCATTGGTCTAATAATTTGTAGCGTTTGTTATATCAATGTTTGTTCTTCATCCATTACGAAAACACGCCTATTCAAATATATAGAAAATTTTATCTCCAAAAACTGAAAATTTTCAGATAAAAAAAACTCCGACATTTTTCATATTTCTGCTCAAAACATAGATTGTGGTCCTCGTTAGAACCGCCTCGTCGAGGCGGTTCTAACGAGTACCCACAATCTATGTTTTTAAGCAGAAATAAGAAAAATAATGTATACCCCTGTAAAGCCCATTTTTACCGTATAAAAGTGGGGTTTAAAGGGGTCAAAATTATATAGGCATGTTTTCGTGATGGTACCTTCACAATATTTTGCTTTTAGAACAGCTATTTTATTGCACATTTTGACCACAAATGAACTTAAACATTATATGTTCCATGTGCCATTTAATAAGAAGTACATGCACCAAGCAAAATGTTTAAGGAATAATTAAGCAAAATTCGGGTCCCGATAGATTTCTTGCACATGTATTTGTATGTCAGTGTTATATTTGAAAACCAATGAGAATGACCCCGATAAAAACCTACAAAATGGATTTTAAATGTAGTCCTTGAAAGCTCAGTGCACGAACTGAAATTAGATCTTACCAACGAATTTTGATCAAAGTAAACAATACTGATAAAAAAATAAAATCTGTAAAAGAGATAAGCCTCAGCTTTTGGAAAAAACGTGTAGGACGTGCGCTAAGCAAAGATTAAAATCAGCGTCTTTGCGTCCGACTGATTCCTGACAATTGGCATAGTGCCAAATGTATACTGATCAGATTACAAGCTGATTTGTCTTCACTGAGCACATGTCAGGTAATAGATTCAGATTAGTCTTTGCATCGGTCTGACGAAAAAAAGGTAAGAGAAAAGACCACTGAATGATACAATCACAAGGCGCAGCCCTTCACAGACACCAAGAGGAAGAGGAAACACACAAAACCAAACAAGCGCAAATTGAACAAACGCACGGAAAGGACTAAGATTAGCTGTCTCTTCTCAAAGCCAGGTAATCGCAATGCTAAAAGGACAGAAAAAACACAAGAACAAAATAACACAAGGCAAGAATAAAAAACAAATCGCCTCGTAGAATAACCCACAAAGCAACAAAGAGTAAGACTAACACCGGGACCACAGCTCTAGAACGGTCAGTAAAATAAACCACCGAGGATTGGGGTTAAAGCGTTTTCTACAGCCGACTAACTTCACTCTGGGCCTCGATGCCACTCTTAATCACAACTAGTAAAACAGAAAGAAAAAATGGGCAGCTATTGAAGATGACCAAAGTGCTAGCATCACGATACAACTAGGAAAACAGAAAGCAAATTGGGCAGCTATTGAAGACGGTGACTACAATGCTAGCATCACAACATATACAGAAAAAAAAAAAACAGAAAGCAATGCGGGAAGCCTCTGATTCCTGATTATCTATCATACTGCTCAGTAAGTAGTGATACATTTTGTGGATTTTCAGACTGATCTGAGTTTTTGCTGAGGACAAACGTCTTAAGGCAGACTTCATCACTATGCGGGTCGTATGCAGAGTTCCAAAGAAGAGGGGTATTCGGATAAATTTGCGTTTCATCGATAAAAACAATGATGCTCTTTGGAAGAGCATCGCCAGGTCGTTCTAATGAGTATCCACAACATCCCAGCAGGCACACAACGTGGAAAGAACGTCGAGTCAACGTCAAGACGTTGAAGGAATGTTGAATCGATGTTGTTTCCACGTTGTGTGTCCGCTGAACTGTTTTTGTGAAATAAGAACAATATAATTCACCACGAAAACATACCTATATAATTTTGATTCCCTTAAACCCCAATTTTATATAGTAAAACTGGGGTTTACAGGGGTATACATTATTTTTCTTATTTCTACTCAAAAACATAGATTGTGGGTACTTGTTAGAACCGCCTCGTCGAGGCGGTCCTAACGAGTACCCACAATCTCTGTTTTGAGCAGAAATATGAAAAATATCAGATTTTTTTTATCGGAAAACTTTCAGTTTTTGGTGGTGAAATTTTCAATATATTTGAATAGGCGTGTTTTTATAATGGCTTTTCATTGAATCAGGCTGCCCTTGAAAAGCATTGCCCTGTCTGGAACTATGATATAAGTTACTTCTCTTAGCTGATGTTCCAATCCTGACATAATATATACAGACAACCCTCTTTATACCGACACTCGATACAACGACATATTTCGTTATAATGACAATTTGACTGTCACGAAACCTTCGCTTAAGAGGTAACAATTAGTCACAAATTATGCAAGAATGTTGTATTTAATACTAAAAAAACTTATGTTTTGGATAATTGTTAGAATCGCCTCGGTGAGGCGATTCTAACAAATATCCAAAACATATGTTTAATGAGGGAATAAGAACAAAACAAAACCTTTCTTACATATCAATCTGCTCATTAAGTTATTCTGTACAACAGCCAAGTCATTTTAATGGCAACGTCTGTGGGAACAAATGTTGTCGTTGTAACGAGGGTTCTCTGTACATTGTTTATGTCGTAAAATTACAGGAAAGTACCGTATGAGGAGAGAGTTGATACAGTGATCAGCTGGCTGTTACTGGATAAAGAAGAGAGACCAGACTTTATAACGTTATATTTTGATGAGCCTGATCACCAAGGCCATGGCACTGGACCAGACAGTCCAGAAGTATGTATATGTATACCACGGTTATGTTCTTGTAGTATGTAGTACAAATCGCGAGCACCTAATATACCTCCATAAGCACGCATCCTGATCAAGGCATTTGCTTATCTCTCAGCAGAACAATATTGGTAGTTGTAGAATGTAATAGCAGACAGAAAAAAGTCTGATTTGACTCCTTGGATGCGCAGTTTGAGATGTTCGAATTAGCAATCAGAGCCCTTTATGAGTGGCGCAGCAACAATTATCGATATTTGAGACGCTCTATACTTGAAATATGACCTTAGAACATATGCGTCCAGGACAGAATCGGATCAACAGGTGCAGCTATAATGTGATCAGGTATTGCACACGTCGCTACCAGAACTATCAAGGTCAACAGATTATGTTCGCGTAATAGCAATGACTCTGAGGTTAACATACCAAAATCGTATTTCGGAATATCATAGTCAGTTTATACAAAGACCAAATTAGGAATGTTCAGACAGACAGGCATGAGCCCAAAATAAATTGTGATCAGGCGTCCATGAAAAGTAAGCAACACTTGGTAAGCATGCTTCACCCACCACCCACCATGCCTATCAGCCTAAACAGATATTTAGGAAAATACGAAAATTTCCGGGGTTTAGAATGTCTGCTTATGGCTTGGCTGTGGCAAAAACATCATATATAAGTCTGGCAATAGCTACCTTGTAGGAATTGACAAAGTCGTGATGCCTCCCATAAAATTTCTTTAGTTTTGACAACCCTTTAGTTATTTGGTATCCCAGAGTCAACAATCTTGTAATGAGCCATCTTTCGATGAAGTCCCGATGTTCAGAGCAGGCTCTAGCATAGCGGAGTAACTGTGAAACGTAAACACCGAATGCTGGTGCAGAAGCAATATTACTGGCTCCCAAGGAGAGACCAAGAAGATGAGTAAATGAACTTCGACGGAGATCATATATCATACATATTGAAAACCATTCAACAGAAAAGCAAGCAATCTGAAGGGTCTGAACGATCTACATTGCCGTATTTGCAAAATAAAATTTATAAAGGTTGACTTGTCCTTGGAAACAGTGAACATATGAAACATCACGAAAACATACCAATATGATTTTGACCCCTTAAACCCCACTTTTATATAGTAAAACTGGGGTAAACTGGGGTTTACAGGAGTATACTTTAGTTTTCTTATTTCTGATCAAAAACCGCCTCGCCGAGGCGGTTCTAACGAGTGCCCACAATCTATGTTTTTGAGCAGAAAAACGAAACTATCAGAATTTTATCCGAAAACTTTCAGTTTTTGGTGGTGAAATTTTCAATATATTGGAATAGGCATGTTTTCATAATGTGAGGAAATTCGGAGTCTCGGTTTCATTGAAACCCTTCATATGGAGCTTAGCATTATCAATAACATGTTAGGTCAATTAAATATCTTGTTGCGATGAACCTCTTTACTGACATTCTAAACGAATAACATTTCAGTTCTATCAACAGGGCTTTTTATTTTGATCATCCATAAAACACTGGAATGGGCGCGTAACGCTGTTAACAGTAATTTATTGTTAAATATTCACTGTGAATAGATAAACACATTTACTGTTGTTTTTAGGGTTCACACCCCTTTTAATGACATTGTAACGAAGACTCTTTGATGATTTCAGGTTGACGAAATGCTGGGAAAGATGGACAAGGTTATCAAACGTCTTCTGAATGGACTCCTCAGAGAGCAGCTAGATCACTGTGTTAACATTATTATACTGGCGGATCATGGTTAGTCTTTATTTTATAAACCTGCGATAGTCACATATGAACAGCGAAAACACTGACCAGCCTGCGTATTGCAGGCTGGTCAGGGTGTTCGCTATTCCCGAACAAAATATTTAAGATTATAGCGCAGACCGCACGATAAGCAAACAGGTTTACAAAAATAAGCCTATTCAAATATACTGAAAATTTTACCACAAGAAAAAAAACAAAAAAAACAAAAACATTCAGATAAAAATACAGATGTTTTTCATATTTCTGCTTCAAACATAGATTTTGGGTACTCGTTAGAACCGCCTCGGTGAGGCGGTTCTAACGAGTACCCACAGTCTATGTTTTTGAGCAGAAATAAGAAAAATGATGTTGACTCCTGTAAGCCCCAGTTTTACTGTATAAAAGTGGGATTTAAGGGGGTCAACATTATATAGGCATGTTTTCGTGATGACAGGCATATATCAAAATACTCGGTCACATTTTATCGTGGCTCAACTTTCTAAATGTATCTTATCAATAAATTTGTTGTTGCCCAGAACATGCAAGACTTTAGATGAATCTTGACAGAAGAATAAGGTGTATGCTTAACTTGGAGTTTCGCAATACGGTACAGGAAATTCGGAATAAAATTTCGGGCTAAATACACAGGCGGTAAGTTAAGACGTGAGTCAGTCTGCATGTTGTAGCAGTCTTATTAGGATCTTTGCATTTCTCAACATACTATAAAGGCATCCATTGTTCTGTTAGCGGATTATGAAGAATGTCATCTATGCCCAAAGATCCATTTTCCTAGGTGGTTAACCGCTTAGAAGACTAAGCTTCCCCAGGAAAAGTATGGTTAGGTAAACTGACAAGCTCGACATGACCTTCATAGTGTTGACTTGGCCGTTATACTCCATTCTAACCAAATCCATTTTCCCTGGGGTGGGACATTTGCTGTGCGCCAAAATGTTTCATATGATCCCATGTTTCTTCAGGTTATAGGTACAACACACATCCCTATAGATCGATCTGTGACTTCACTGTTGCGTAATAGTTACACTCCAGAGCTCTTTTAAAGGGAATGGATACACTTTTAGGGAGGATAACTCTGCCAAACTGGTTTTACCTTTCTCTTGAAAAGGGGTCCATTAAGGAATTTGCTCCAAATGGGAGCAAAACCTTGTTTATGGAGTTCAGAAAGTTGGTGTATAAGAAATCAAAGTTACAAAAGTTATCTCCCTTGTTAAAATGGCGGACATCTGCCAGGTGTTTCAAGGTTGCTTAATGCGTGATATGTAATTTAACAGGGATGGCACCCACATCGTGTGAGCGTCAAGTCGTTCTAGATACGTATCTGTCTGATGTGGACAAAATGCTGGTATATAGCGGAACAACAGGACATATCAACCCACGTTTCCACAAAACTAAGTCCGTGGTCTACAAAAATGAGAACCGTAAGTAGAAAATATTAACCCTTGTCATGCTGAATAAATAAAGATGTCACGCCCACTTCTAATTGTCAGCCAATACAATTACCTGATCTAGGTTGTTGATAAAAATTCAAACACTGAATGGCAAACAGTGCAGATCCAGAACAGTTGGCTTCTTCAGAAGCCAACTGATCTGGATCTATAGTGTTTGCAAAGGCAGGACATATCCGGGTTCAGCAGGACAAGGACAAGTTAATATCTACTCTTTCAACTCTGCAGATTAAAACAAATACCATTGCAAACAGTGTAGATCCAGCTGAGACGGCACATAACTAGCCGTCTCATCAGTATCTACACTGTTTTCCAATCAGATTTTGAATGACGCCTCTTTACAACAATGGATATGTCTATATTCAAAGAGCGAATAGTCTACTTCTGAATTCGGGGGTTAAAGGGTTAATATTTTAGGAGGCGTTGGAGGGGATAGAATAAATTTAAAAGATTTTCCGTCTTTATGCATGGGATACAACTTGTATTCCTGTCTGCTCGAAGCCAGAACAATTGAAAATTACCAGTAGCACCACAGATGTCCCTAACAAAGATAGCGGTAGTTAGGTGCAATATTCTGGATCAGATTGAGCCCCGACTCACCGTCGAGTAGTTAAAGAGGAAATAAAATTACCAACCATACTTGAGTGCACAAAACACAGAACAGTGTTAGGGTACTTGTACTCTCTCTCTCTCTCTCTCTCTCTCTCTCTCTCTCTCTCTCTCTCTCTCTCTCTCTCTCTCTCGTGTGTGTGTGTGTGTGTGTGTGTGTGTGTGTGTGTGTGTGTGTGTTGACATTTCAATTTATAACCGTTAGAGATGCGGGCATAGTTGTTTTAAAAAACATGCTCCAGGTTTATCCGTTTCAAATGAAGTGCATGTAGTGATTCATGGCGAGTAACATAACTTCTGTTTGAAACAAGCATGTACTCGTTACATCCTCTGGGAAACGTTGAAAATTCGTTTCCCTGCGTTAACAAGAGGGATAAGGGGTTCCTATTGGTTAAAGTCATTTTGATATTATCCAACCGTTCAATGTAATATGCTTCTAGTTTCTACTAGTGTATTACAGGCTTAACCCATTGGATCCTGCAGGCCGAAACCGATTCTTTAGCCAACAGTGTAGATCCAGATGAGACGCCTCATCTGGATTCATACTGTATGCCATTTTGGTTTTGATTTACGACTAACAGCCCTGCTTGTAACACTGGGCAAAGCTAAATTCTAAGATGAAAGATTCCTCTTCAGAAGCTCAGAGTTGAAAGTGTTAATCGCTAACATCTCTGCTCTGAAACATCTGTAATTTGATGATTGTTTCTGAGAATTGAGTCCGAGGTCAACATACAAAAATCACATTTCGGAAAATCATAAAGTAGATATATATTAAGACAAAATTAGGAAGAGAGTCAAATCAGTACAAAATGTAGAAAAAAGGTAAGAGAAAAGTCCAGCGAGTGCCACAATCACAAGCCACAGCCCTTCCCAGACATCAAGACTAAGAGGAAACAGATAAAACCAAACAAGCGCAAATCGAACAAAGGTACGATAAGCACTAAGATTAGCTCTCTCTTCCCCAAGCGAGGTAATCGCAATGCTAAAAGGACAGAAAAAAAAAACAAGAACAAAATAGCACAAATAACTTAAGGCAAGACTTAAAAACATGAATGAATCACTACGACAGATAACGTACCTTCGGACATGTATGCCCAGTGATGATGTAGGCAACACTGCGCATTCGTTCTTCGAATCTTCACTGGGCGCATTTTGGTAGACAAGGATGCATTTTTTGCATGTGGACAGCAAAGACTCCCATCAGACTGTGTGGATGCACAAACTGATTTGAGTCTACGTTGGTTACACTTGTCAGAAGGTACATCACGAAAACATGCCTATATAATTTTGACCCCCTTAAACCCCACTTTTATATAGTAAAACTGGGGTTTACAGGGGTATACATTATTTTTCTTGTTCTGCTAGTAAACATAGATTGTGGGTACTCGTTAGAACTGCCTCGCCGAGGCGGTTCTAACGAGTACCCACAATCTATGTTTTGAGCAAAAATATGAAAAATATCAGAATTTTTTATCTGAAAATGTTCCGTTTTTGATTGTAAAATTTTCAATATATTTGAATAGGCGTGTTTTCGTAATACGATTCGTCACACTGCTGTTTAAATGTCTAAGAATTAACCAGTTAATGTCATTTAGGTCTAATATTCTGGAAATGGTCAAAACATTTCGGCCCAGATCAGACATTGCAGAATGCAGCCTTTGATCAGGGTATACACTGTTTGCTACGACCGAAGAAGTTAGGGGGTATATTTCCGCCATTTTGTACAAGTAAGACAATTTGTGAGACTTCTTGTTTGGATTCCTACACATCAAAATAGTGAAAAAATGTCCAGGGCCCAGCTGTTCAAAGCTAACGACATCATTAATTAACGATTCGTTGAAATTTACATCGAGTGATACGCAAATATGCTGAAATGTTTTGCTGCAAAAATGTGAGTAGCTTTTGCAGTGCAAAAGCTACTCACATTTTTTCAGCACAAAATATCAGAATATTGTATATTGAATCCACTAAAATATTTACGAAATGACCCTTAACGAGCTCGTTAAGCTAACGACGCTTTGAACAAATGGGCCCTGGTCATAATCACAGAACAAAGCCTACCAATGATACCAAGGGAATTTTCCTTTTATATTAGAGCAGATACCTTCTTGAAAGGGAAGCAAACAAATTGTAATATTGACCCCTGAAATATAATACACTGAGACCTGATATATATCATTTTTGTTTTATTTCCTTATTTTCAGCAATGCCTACCAAAGATGTAATTGAAGGTCTCGAATGCAAGGACTCCCATTTACACGTTTTTACCCGGGACACAATTCCAAAGCGTCATCATTACACCAATAATGATCGTATAGGGGATATTATGCTGGACATAGAATCCTCATGGCTCGTTTAGTAGGTATTTGCGATGAAAAAATAATCGCCGAGCACTGATTGAGATATTACTGAAAAGTGAACCTTTATCCCGGGCAAAATCAAAAAGCGACAAAATAAATGTGTTTCAATGGGTTTGATATTTGAAATGTTAAAACCTGTTACTTGTAATAAAACAATTCACTATTATACAATATTAGCTGCTGAAATACACGCATCTGGTACACCGAGGTTGGTACGGTTATGTTTATCTTAAACCATAGAGTCATGCGACTGCTTGCGGACTCAACAAAATAAGTGAAGATACCCAGAAAATGCCATCACGAAAACATGCCTATATAATGTTGACCCCATTAAACCCCACTTTTATATAGTAAAACTGGTAATTACAGGGGTCTACATTATTTTTCTTATTTCTGCTCCAAAACATAGATTGTGGGTACTCGTTAGCGAGTACCCACAATCAATGTTTAGAGCAGAAATATGAAAAATACCAGAATTTTATCTGAAAATTTTCTTTTTTGGTGGTAAAATTCAGTATATTCGAATAGGCTTGCTTTCGTAAAGCCACAATTACGAAGCCAAGAGTCCTCCCGAGGCATCAAAAGAATGACAGGTGTGTAGTTATTCATTTAGGATATGATTCGCACTTTAATCAGTGTTTCAATGTCTTTATCAGTTTATTTTTTTAGCTGTTCTGTGTGCGTCATTACTGTTCGCTGTTTTCAACTAAATAAGCTTTAATAGTCAGCACACGACATTTCTGTCACAAAATCAGACAATGGCTCTTATGCTATATGCGAACAGTGTAGACCCACTTCAGTCTGTGCACAGGTGCTGTCAAATCAGGGCAGTCTGCTGTTCTACAATATCCAGTAATTTTGCATCCGGACACTGAAGGCCCAGATCAAACTGCACGGATACATCGGCTGATCTTGGACTTTATTCATTTTCAGCGGTAAGAGCAGATCCTCTTGTCTAGATGGTAACCATGGATACGATAACATCTACAAAAGTATGCACGTACGTAATTATGAATCTGTCAGGCAGAATACCACTCAGCTAGCACTCTACATGAATCTATAGCGGGCCGTTATCGCTATACCGCTATAGATATGTAGAATGCTTACTGGGCATACTCCTACTCAGCACCAGATTAAACTCATCAAAACAACAAATTATCATGCATCTATAACACATGCATGGTAAAAATATGTCAAGATTCCCCGATACAAAAATTCTGATAAATTACTCCTCAGAACATAGGTTGCGGGTACTCGTTAAAGGCGCCTTGCCGAGGCGGTTCTAACGAGTACCCACAATCTATGTTTTTGAGCAGAAATAAGAAAAATAATGTATACCCCTGTAAACCCCAGTTTTACTATACAAAAATGGGGTTTAATGGGGTCAACATTATATAGGCATGTTTTCGTGTTGGCATTTTCCAGTTTTACTTTTTATAAGTGGGGTTTAAGGGGGTCAAAATAATATAGGCATGCTTTTGTGATAAATGTCACAGTTACGAAGCACGAAAAGAAAGAGGAACAGTTAAAGACCAAAGAAACACCCTCACATCACCCATATCCCCCTTCCCCCCCCCCCCCCCCCCCCCCCCCCACCACAAAAAAAAATGCAACAGAAGGACCTTCTTGGAACGGATAGTAGGAAAACTACATGGGGGAGGGCTTAAACCAGTTTTTTCATCCTTCACTCTCATGCAGCTCCAATTACTGTGAGACATCACAGTTAAACACATATAATGAAAAACAACTGTGATGAAACAAAGCAAAAAAGCCTCAAAGTTGATCTGAAGCAAGAACACAAGAAAACAAATAGAACCACATTGAGCCTAACCACAGACATTGAAACATAATTATACTGGGCCACAGTCGGTTCGCAGAGGAACTGTTATATAGAGATTTACTGAACTGATTCTGTTTAACCCTTTTATCCCTGAATTTCTGAAGTAAACTCTTCCATTCTTCAATTTGGACTTGTCCTCTCAGGCAAATAGTGTTTCAGTCTAAAATCAAAAACAGAATGGCTAACAGTGTAGATCTTGATGAGACAGCTCGTTACGATCGTCTCATCTGGATCTTCACTGTTTGCACAAATATTGGTTTTGGTCTGCAGGGCTGAAAGGGTAAATACTAGCTGCCCTTAAGGCTTAGAAATGGTACCAGCTTGGCACTCAGTATTAAGAAAGTATGAATCAGAACTGGCCAGCTAGTTGTCACTATAATATGAGTTGGTGGGATATCATGCCATGCGTCTGAGGTATGATATTTTAATGAGACAGCTCTCTAAAAATGAACATTTCCCTCCATGCCATCATCGTGGTATGACTGAAAGATTGTTGAAAGTGACGTAAAATCGAATAAAACAACAAATTCAGCTGTTGTATATTATTCAGGTCATGGTAATCAGTGACCAGACTACTGCCCTTTCGACATTACTCGGAAAGACGTTTTGTTTTGTTTTTTGGCTTGGTACTCTATTTTAATGAAAATACTTTGTTCTGATTGACCATATCGTATCAGAAACCATTTGTCTTTTCTATTTCTGTGTTTTGTTCTCAAATATGTACCCTAAAAATAAATTTACGGCCAAAAATTGGTCTGACCAACGCATTATCTTTAGTAGAGTGATTCTTTTTTTTTATTTTTGTCTAAGAATATATTTTTACTTTTCTTTCGTGAATTTGAATAACTGATGTTTCACAACAATATTTTGAAAATTTCATAAAAATTGAACAAACAGTACTTGTTGAAAATCTGCTGTTTTTGCATTCATTTGTATTATGGGAAGAAATTGAAAATATTTGATTTTTTCAAACAACAATGAATAGAATAAAACGTTTTGTGCATAGGTAGTTACGACAAGATGTCGAAACCACAGTAGGCATATGTCTTTGTTTTGTCATGTAACAGCCAATGTTAGCAAGTGCTTAAATACACAGAGTAGGCCACAGTTACAAATGTAAACTTTCCCAAGCATCGAACGTAGAAGGAATATGAGAAATACTGTATTTTCTCTATATATTACAGTAGAACATTACGAAAACACACCTATTTAAATATACTAAAAATTTCACTACCAAAAACTGAACGTTTTCAGATAAATATTCAGATATTTTTCACATTTCTACTCAAAATAGGCGGTTTTAACGAGTACCCACAATTTATGTTTTTGAACAGAGATAAGAAACATAGTGTATACCCCTGTTAATCCCCAGTTTAACTATATAAAAGTGGAGTTTTTGAAAGGGGGTAAAATTATATAGGTATGTTTTCGTGATGAATATCATACTTATTTTTAAATTTTAATATTCCTTTTTAACTATTACTGTGTCTAAAAACCAATAGGCGAGTTGCAAACAAGTCATATTCTATGTTATCTGATCTCAGTTTACACGGTTTGCTCAAGATCGGTTTGGTTAGTGTTTATAGAACAAAAGGTAAACAATACGTAAACCGCTATATATCGAAATGATAAGGTATAGAACTAGTTATAGCTTAGTTAAAATGAAAAATCTACTTAATCACTAAACGGATAGACGCGTTCTTTTGCCTGGCATATTTAACTGTATTTTCGCATTTTATTAGAATTATGCTGATGTTCAGGTCCCATTCAGCTCCTTTTCTCAAGGACAGAATAAGGGGTTTAAACAATTAAACACTTCAAAATATATTTGATCAGTATAAACAAAGATAGTTAAATCGAACTGCGTTTCTCTGAGCTGTTTTAAATGTTACATTTTCATGACTGATTTTACAATTTCAGGCACTTTTCCTTGCCCACGGTCCAGATTTCAAGCAGAATTTTGAAGCCGTTCCTTTTGAGAATATAGAATTGTATAATTTAATGTCAGGTAACCAAAACACTGAGTTTTATAATTTCCTATTTGTAGTCAATCAGTACAATTGATTAATCGAATATACTATATCATTCGGACACACACACACACGCACGTGTGCATTTGCTGTTTTATAGATATAAAAGTCAGCTATTATTTTATGTTTGCATACAAAAATCAATATTTAATATGTTTGGATACAAGAGGCAATCGTTTAAACAGAATGAGATTTTCTTTTGATATGACATATCAGTTTTGCTTTACATTTTTCAGTATAATGCTAGTGATATGGCGTCTCTTAGATAAGAAGCAAAAACGGCAATTGGTTCCTCTGAACGTGAATAAATTCCCCTTAAATGATAAACAAACAGTGTGGTACTTATGAGCACAAAACAAAATTGTCAAATCGAAATTGTTCTTTTATCTTTATAAAGTTTTAGGCAACAAACTGTCATCTAATTTCCTGTAACATAATTTAGTAAATGTTCAGCGAAACATTTATGAAATCTGCACTTTTGCATTGTCATGAAGCATTTTAATACTACAAAATGATAGTATTTTATGGAACGGTTGTTCAAAAATCAATGTGACTGAAATTATTTTATACTCGCATTTTATAGTATTTATCTAGGGAATGAGGCGGGTTGCTCTTTTGCTAAACGGTTAATAATTCTGTTGGGATACCGTCAATCTAGCTTAAAGCTGTATGTTTCCTCAAAACATGTCTTTTATTCATGACTAATATATACGTAGTTATATTTCAAGTAAATTAGATTTCAATTTAATCCAATTACAAGAAGAAACAGTAATTGCAGAATCTTACTTGAGCCTATTTGATTTTTAGTGACCGTTCAAAAATTATATACACAGCAGCAAATGCATTCTCCATATAATTTAACCTGGTCAACGTACTAGATGAACAGTTTGCTAAATGATCCAACGTTTGAAAATGGATGAGGTTACTCTGGTTATACGAGTAAACAACAATGATTAAGATAAGTGTGCAATAATGCAGCTTCAAGCTCCCCACCTGCCCCCACCCAGAGTAATTTATTACTGACCATTCCAAGGCGGTACTTTCCTTGTGGCACTGTTTTTGAGAGAGGGCTGCCATCTCTGCATGCCAATTGTTCTTTTTGTGTCTGTTTAATTGTATTTGTCCGTCTTTCCTTTTGATGTTGAGAACTTGATATGGATCTGATTGTATCAGTTCCTGGGTTCACTTATTTAATTCTAAAATGAGCCTACCCAATTTAGTGTGCTGGACATATGCACTTTCCTATAATAACCACTTTCGACATAACTCAACTGAACTTTTACTTTATTGAAGATCTTGGATAAAGCAAAGAAATCGGAGCTTAAAAGTTTTGATAACGATGACAAAATTAATGTGTAACGTGGGAAAAAGGCTTTTATGCCATATGCGAACAGCGAAGGTCCAGATAAGCGTGCACACCGGTGCAGTCTGATTTGTACATTCCCTGTTCGTCGATATATACTACCGTATCCATTGATTCAGTAAGCGGATAACGAACGCCCAGATCAGTTGCGCAAATGCGCAGGCTGCTCAAGACCTGCGTTTTTCGTATATAGTATAAGGGTTCTTTTCGTGCGTTGTGTATAATATAGTAATTATAAAGTTAATAAACATCCGTGGTTCATAGTTAGCATTCTTTATAAAACTATAGCGGGTCGTTATCGGCTTGGCAGTGTAGCTGATATTAGCCCGCTATAGATTTATAAAGAATGCTAACTAATAGCCGGTGCGAATACTTCTTTTTATCTATCTGGTATTGAGATTGTGGCACTCTCTGGACTTTTCTCTTACCTTTTTTTTAAATTCCAGAATTGCTGCACATCACGCCAGCACCAAATAACGGAACAGCTGGAGCGCTTCATTACCTTATAAGGTCCCCTGATGCTCTTCCTGAGTTGCCAAGTAATACAGAACATCCAGATTGTAAGACCATTTCTACAAGACAGGATTCACCATGTTCTTGCCAAAATGTGGTAACTAAATTACATTTAGAACCCTGAAGACTAAAGGTTCATGACACCATCTGCAAAAACAAAACAAACAAGCGTACTGAACTAAGCAACATCAAATCAACAAGTGATTGGACAGGCATTGCTAGACTAATTGGTTTACGTCTTTAGAGCTTGCGTATTTATCATCTTTTAACTTATCACAAGCACAGCCTTCTAGTGTACAGTTTTACTGTTATGTCTTTTTACTAAAATGTCTTCAGTTCGCATGGAGGTACTATTGCGACGCAGGATATTGTGAATTTGAACATGAATTTCCTGTACTCGTGTTATCTCTAAATATACTGTAGTTCAATGAACTGTAGTAAAGGTTTGTTTGTTGGGCTGTTTTATTTTTGGATTGACAACTGACTTTTAGATTATTATTTTACCGATTTATGAAGTTACAAATAACCCCCTTTACTTACATACATATAGCGCACTATTTGACAAGCGTTTCAAATTCATAATTTCTAAAATAATCTAAAAGACAACTATTCGTGAAAACGCGGTATTTATATAGAAACAGAACCTATATTCTTTGATTTAACAACTGCAAATGAGGTTCCCCAAGTAATCAAAGAATATTTAGAATTTCCAAATTTATTTTAATCTGTATCAAGTGATAACTTACATACTGATAAATGTATTCACTGGGTATAATTTACACAGATATACACCCACGCCTCTACCTTTATATAGAATTGTGACATGTCTTTAGACAGACAATTTGCCATGGCTTGACAATGTCATTGAAGTTCCATTTGGCGTGCCAGCTCTTGAAGTGGACATGATGTTTTGTTCTTTACTCGGACACCAGTTTACTATGTTGTTCAGCCATAACTACAAGATGCCAGTTTGGAGTTCGTTTGTCCTCAAACCAAAAAGAGTAAGTGAAAGGGCTTTCATTTTCAACTGTTTTGGAAGTGTTTCGATCGTTCCAGTTAAACAACCACTTCATTTATTTCTACATTCAGAAATTTGAAAACAAAAGAAATGTAGATACCAAACAATGGCCGAACGTAAGGAACATAGCCTTTCCGAAGCACATGATAAGGGTTTTGCTTTTCTTTCGTTTGTAGCCTGTGTCTGTCTGTCTTGGTTTCTTTGCACTTCTCTTGGTGGCATTGGAGGGCTATGTTCTGTGAATGTGGCTGTTCCTGCACAGCTTACTGTTTATGTATATATAATATGTATTCAAAGCTGTGTAGTGCACTGAGAAAAAAACAATGGTTACTTAAATATGTTTGAAATTACCCGTTTTACAAACTGTTTTTGGATTATCATATTTTACACGAGTTGAGTTTGTAAATATGCTTCTACGATAGAATTACATTGTAGTCTCTGTTTAGTTCTTACTATGGATAGTGTATGAAGCTATTTTTAATAAACAGGGTTATTAATCTAAATGTTTTGAAACATTGATTGCAGGGTTACTATGCATAAGTGCACCTTTGACCCATTCTCTGTCTCTGTCTGTCTGTCTGTCTGTCTCTCTCTCTCTCTCTGTCTCTCTCTCAGCTGCAGTGAAGTAAAATAAAATCTGTAATGGTTGTCCTTGAAAAATGCATATAAAAATGAAAATTTATAAACGTTGAATTTGCTTACAAATAACACATAAAAGGAACAAAAATCGGAATCTCAAGTACATTGAAATTATTCATATGACAGCATCGTAATTTGCAGTGCTGCATATGCCCAACTAGCACCGGCTTAAGCGGGGCTCGATTTTTCAAAATTCCAGACTGGGCTCAATGACCCCACAATAAACTAAATATGCGCTAAGATTAAGTCCTGGAATGTATAATTAATATCTAAAAAGGTTTAAGTCGTAAAGATTTAAGTCTAACTCCCTCTGGTAAAAATGCTGTTGTGACTGTAGGTAAGGACAAGGGTAAATTTGGAATATTTTTCTAAATACACAGGTGGACATAATGTCCAATGTTGCTATAGTACTACCATGGTGGTGCTTCAATTTGGCTGTATCCCCGACACTAAAACTTTACCAAAATAATAAATCTGGTTTACCGGTCATGACAACTGTAATGCACCAACTATTTGACATTCTAAAACCTTTTCATTTTATAGGTATCCGGGTACCAGCCAGATAATAGCACATGTGTGATTCCTGATCCAAGGCTGGCAGACGATATAAATCCTGGTTGTCCTGATTATCAAAACATTAAAAGGGATATAGTTAGTTCCTACCTTTATGATACAGGTACGAGTGTTCTTATTTTGAGGTGACAGTTTACTATTTTCATGTCCCATTTTGAATGGGCTGGCAACCGGAGAAAATGCACTTTCAGATATGTGCGTTTAGCGAAGACTCATATCAACATTCGCCTCTGCATTGTGTGATCAGAGTCCCCGCTGTCTGTTTGAAGAAATCTTGGATTATTAGCAATCCAAAGAGCGCAAAACGAAAACCCTGCTCAAACTGCGCCGTCGCGCTTGCTGAGCTGAGTCTTCCGAAGCAGCATATGTCAGCATGCGAGATATAAAATACAGTTGGTGTTACCACACATTGCATAAACACATCTTCTCAAATAAACTGAAAATTTTACCACCAAAAAATGAAAAACATTCAGATAAAAATTCGGATATTTTTCACATTTCTGCTTATTACTTAGATTGTGCATACTCGTTAGAACCGCCTCGACGAGGCAGTTCTAACGAGCACTTACAATTTATGTTTTGGGCAGAAATGTGAACAATAATATATACCCTGTAAACCCCAGTTTTACTATATTAAACTTGGGTTTAAGGGGTTCAACATTATATAGGCATGTTTTCATGATGGTAATAAAGTGCATCTTCTAAAGACACAGAAAGAAGAGTTGAAGAACAAACAATGACAAGACAAAGCGATGCAGTCACAATACCCGACATACAAACAAAGAAGAACTGTAACAGAGGGACAGCGTGAATCGTTCAGCAGAATAATAAGCAACTGATCGAGGGATTAAATTATTTTTACTGACTCAAAATCTCGCCCTCAAATCTGAAGCACTTCCAAGTTACAAAACTATATATTTGATCGGCATAGGTGTCGTTTACCTTATCAGTGAAACATCACAGTAAAATAATATAGGGATCAAACATGGTTTTCAACACCTCCCAAGCGACCTGGCGAATGTTAATGCATTGAAAAACCATGTTCGATCGCTATTATTGCATAAAAACTGAGAACATTTGCTGCATTTCGCGTTATTTCTTGCACTATTTTGTTTCGCGTTTTCACCGATGTCTCGCGAACGTAATTTCAACTGACTATGCTCGTTCTAGGGCCGGTCAGTACACATCTCGTAACGGCAGCAAATCTATTGTCCCGGTACGATCGTATTGCAAGTTGCCTAGCCGTGCATTAACAGTGCGTGAATTGCCTTGTTAATACTTGGCTTTTCACCGGTTAATGCACGGCTGTTAATAACGTGCGACACTGCTTTTTATGCAATAATATATTATCACAAACACCAAATACATTGAGGAAAGTTGCAAATGGCTGTCAAGGAAGAGCCACAATCACAGAACATAGCCTACCAATTAATTACACCAAGAGAAATAATACGCAAACTAAACTACGACAGACAACACACATGTTACAAACTAAGAAAACGCAAACCAACCAACTCTGTCTTCCCCAATGCGGCGATCACATTGACCGACACAACATATAGACAACTCACTGGACAGAATATGAAAAACCGCGAAAACCTACAAAAAGTCGTTTTGAAACAGAATTTATATCGTTGGTAGAATCCTCTCATAGATAAGTTGCTAATATTTTATTTTGAAAGGATTTGCTCAAAACGATACAGAAAGATCCGAGGCGTTCCTTTCTTCTAATGTTGTTCCGATGTATAATGGCTTCAAAACCGGTAAGTGGTTTCACATACAAATCGTATACACGTTAATTCAAAACGCATATAATGTACTGACGCAAAACACATTTTGTATGCTTAATGCCAACCTTATAAATGACATAAATGTTTCACTTAAATAAGCATATTTACCTTGAGCATTGCGTCAAACTGGCAAAAGTAGACAGTATAGACCCAGGGTCTTTACTATTTGCTACTCATACAGCAGATTTTGGACACATCAACTGGGGTAGAAACAGTCGTTTTCCTATCAGAAGACTGGCATGGTAAAGAGTTAAAGTGTTCCAATATCAAGCGTAAATACGATAAAATAAATCGAATCCTTCCGACATTGTTGCTATTAAGGCGATGTATACACTTTCCAGGGAGGCAACTCTGTCAAAAATGTTAAGCATCCTTTCTGAAATGGGGCCCAATTTAAAAGGAAAGAATTTGCTCCTTATTGGAGTTTTTTTTTTGCGCATGAAAGCAAACAAGACGTTACAAAAGTTGTCTCCATGTAAAACATGGCGGAGAGTTTACCAAGTATATCCAGTCCTTTTAAAGTCTCCTAGCATTGATTGTTCACACATTGGTCTCCGAACATATACTGTGACAGTATATGAATATCATACATTATACTAGTCCTAGAAGATGGCAATATGTCTATTAGTGACCGATGGCATTTACACATTTTCAAACACATTTGAGCCAGCGCACGACAACACTTACAATAAGACTTGTGCGACCAGTGAAGACTCACAACAGCCTGCGAATCCGCGCTGTCTTATCAGAGTCCGTGCTGATCGCATGGGCCTTTTACAGCCTCCATATTATATAAGGAGGATAAACGAGAACCCTTGACATACAGGATGAATGTACAGGCTTATTTGAGTATTTGCTGGTTACACAGGTCTTATTGTAAGTTTTGTCGTGCGCTGGCTCATTTTAACATCCGTGCATTGCATTTGGCCTAACTATCGGGATACCTTAAATGCTAACAGAATTGTCTTAATATTTCAACGCACTAAATATGGGGATACCATGTAGTAAATAGTTACAGAATCAAAGTCAAAAAGGATTGCCTTTGAAAAGAAAAAGAACACACAAAATCACGAAAATAGGAGACTCAGTTTGATTGAGTCTCTTCATATGCAACGCTGTAGTTTGCGAGGTGGCATACGCCCACTAGCGCCGACTTAAGCGGTATTCGATTTTCAAAATAACCAGCATGGGCTAAATGATCCCAAAGGAAATAATATATCACCTGCACTATGATGATGTACGGCGGGACTTTTTACGGCCGCCACACGGCACAACACCCGCTACAGTAGAGTAAAGTAAAAGTCAGAAAGGATTGCATTTGAAACAAAGAACACAAAATCACGAAAATCGGAGACTCGGTTTGATTGAGTCTAGGGGTTACCCAACACATCAGCGGTTCAGCACAGAAAAGTCTCTTTCAAGTTCTGTGGCATTTGGCCTTGACATATACTAATTGCAAGGCCGTCTGTCCAAATACACAGGGCAAATGCTATAATATGCTCTGCATGCATGGTGTAAACGTAGACAGCTCAACGTCTGTCATTTAATAAAAACAAGTTCGGCGCTAAGACAATGCAAATAAATAGCTGAATATTGTGTCATTTACGACGAGATCGACAGATAAATCAGTGTTAGGTTCTTCCGAAAACATGTACTACAATTATTTTTAGTTTATGCGAACATATTCTGATCGAGAACACTTAGTTCTAGGGAGAAACGCATATACTGATCTAACATCGACTAGGAAAATTACTTGTGCATATGCTCTTTTCATCTTAAAAATAAAATATTTGTAGACGTATAATTTGTTTTAGGGATTTGGTCATATTTGTGGCGTGTTGTGCGAGAATATGTGAATGAATATAAAGAGGTTTCTATACAGACGGGACCAATATTTGATTACAATAGTGACGGACTGTGGGAAAACGTATATAATGAAACAAGGTATAGCATATATGTCCCGAGTTTATTTTTTCTTGAAATCCTGTAAATATAGCAAATATTTCAGTGATCTATTAAAAAGTATAGTTCTCATAGGACTTCGAACCGGCATGTCCAAGGTTTTCACACACTGTATTCTTTTACTACAGTAAATGTATACAAACTGATGCAATTTAGAATTATGTAAATCTACAGACCCCGACCATCCAATTGTCGCGTAAAGTAGTCACACACAACACTGGAGCATAAAGGCACCATATTCCTCAAAGACAGACATTTTTATCCAACAAAGGTTTCATAAATTGGTTTATAGTATTAATACGGTCTTAAAATGTGGCATCTGACAGCCTGTAAAATTCAGTTAGTCTCTCGTTTTTGAACTGGATCATAAATAAAATGATTTTTTTATCGTATCTCTGAATTAATGTTGGCAACATTAATTTAGAGATATGATAAAAAAATCATTTCATTTCAAGAACAAGAGACTAACTGAAATTTTATAGGCTGTCAGGTGCAACATTTATGATTGTGTTAATACCATATATCAATTTATTAACCTAGCTCTACGCATTATACGCATTAGTGTCGCAGTAAGAGTGCAAATAAAGAAAGTAGATGGGCAACTTTTGCGCTAAGACCTGTCAAAGCTCACTAATCTTGCCTGTGAAACACAACATTTTCAGACTTTTCCTGTCTAATTGTGGATTTTATCTGTAAATATAAAGTTAAAAGTATATTTGATTTGTGTGACACGTCATTGCCAATATACAGAGAGTTAAGCTGATGGTATGTATTTTGACAGAAATGTGACGATGCTTAGTTTAACAACATGTTTTACTGAGAAGGGTGGTAAGAAATTATATACTGTTTAAGAGTTTTCAAACTTAGACCGAGGTAATACGAAATTATTTAATGTTTTAACTGAATTAAAAAGAACACAATTCCAGTTAGCGAAATAGCATGCTGTGAATAAGGTATGGCAATAATTTCAACAAAATTTGACAAAACGCCGCCGAGGAGAAACTTCAAGTTCGTAGTTTATAAAGATCTTATTTGCTTCCCCTTTACAGGTTTGTTAGTAACTCGTCGACTGTCCCTCTACCAACGCACTATTATGTGATCTTGTTGAAGTGCCGAAACAATTCTACGTCTTTACTTAACTGCTCCCCCGATGACTTGGATATACTGTCTTTCATTTTACCACATCAACCCAAAACACATAACTGTATTGTAAGTATGTTGTGGATAAAAACAACGTTTGATTTTCATCAGAACTGATCATATGTAAGAATAATCCTATTATTTTTAAATGCCATTTCACAGATTCATTGATTATATATCCAAGTTTCATTTTTTGTCAGTCGGAGTTTGTGATGCACAGTATCTCAATAGATTGTGTTCGGTGTTCATAAAACCATCAATCCTTAGAACTGTACGTGGTGTTGCACTTTGTTCCGTTTGTTTCACTTTGTTCATCCTTCACGTTTCAAACTCCATGGAATTTTTACTTGTACGAGCTTCTGTCGCAAACTGTGTTCAGCGATTGCACTTTACAGTTATTTTTCGTGATTGTGGTGATTGTGGTCTTTTCTGTGTATCCATAATACCGTTTTAGAAAACATCATATAATTCCTCACTTTGGGTAGCAGTGTGTGAAGTTGTTTAAGCAGAGTTATCTGCTTTTAGAGCTAGAGTTATCTGCTTTTGAATCTATGTCAAAGTGGTTATCGTTCCTGTATGTGTTCTTTATTTCCAACGTCAGCCTTTATTGATTTTATTTGTAAATCATATTTTGGAATTTATATGTATATGATACGTAAATCTCGAAAAGGACAAATATAAGTAAAGATACCCAGGAAATACCGCAGTCAAGAAGCACAACCTTTCCGAGGCATCAAACAAGGAGAGAGAGGAACAAACAATGACTAACCAATGCCACATATGAACCTACCGATGCACCGACGTGGTCTGGCTCCAGACCACCATGGAGCCTTTTGTTTTGTTTCATCACAGTATTTTAGATTATAATTAAGTGTTTCATTGTGATGTTTCACAGATGAGGTAGAGAACTCCTATGTGAACCGAACATATGTTTGTAGTTTGGAGCTACTTCAGAAGTCAGGGCACGGTATCGCGCAAGTAAGACTGGTCTAGTATACCATGCTCAGTAGCTTTTCTTTGTGGTTAGTCTTACTCTCTGTTGCTTTGTGGTTTATATGGTGGCATATAACCGACATCTAAATATTGAGATACTAAGTCGACTTTTTCTGCTTTTATGTCGATTTAAAATGTATGACCTGATGCGATATCTTCTTCCGTTGATAATGGTTATCGCGACTGCAGGTCGTAAAACTGTCCAAAAGTGTCATCCACATCATCAGCATCATGAAACACTTTTACAATCTATGTCGACATTATAATTATTATCCCGACTTCCGGTCATGTTATGTAGTAGGATTTGTTGTGAAGATAATGATAGTCAGACAGTGACTATGCCGGTCGAGATACTTAAATTCGGGACAATGTGGCGTATTAAGTTTAGGGCTTAATATAGTGTTTGGTGGCATATAGATGTTAATTATCGTTTCTTGTTAACAACTATGCGATTGCAATAAGACTGGCGCTGCCTGTGTGAGTTTGGTCTAAAAATAATCTTTCACGACTACGAAAACGTATCTCAACCCTAACTGTCAAATCATGACATGTAAAAGAGCCGGAAGTCGAGATAATAAAAAATAATAGAAAATAAGTCGTTGTACAATGTTAACACGCTTTGCTTTCTTGAAGGCAGCTTAGAGCAATACTACGACCTGCAGACGCGATAACCATTATCAACGGAAGTCGATATAGCATCGAGTCATACATTGTAAGTCGACATAAAAGCAGAAGAAGCCGATTTAGTATCTCAATATTTAGATGTCAGTTATATGCCACCATAGGTTTATTCTACGAGGCGATTTGTTTTATGTCTTATCTTATGTTATTTTGTTCTTGTGGTTTTCAGTCCTTTAAGCATTGCGATTACCTCACTTTGGGAAGAGAGAGATAATCTTAGTGCGTGGTTTTCGTACGTTTGTTTGATTTGCGCTTGTTTGGTTTTTTTCTGTTTCCTCTTTCTCTTGGTGGCTGGGAAGGGCTGCGGTTTATGGCACTCCCTGGACTTTTCTCTTACCTGTTTTGTTTCTTATATTCTAGCTTTAGATCGCCATTGAGCCCTATGCTTTGTTTCATCACAGTGTTTTTGATTATATGTTTTTCACTGTGGTGTTTCACAGATGAGATAGATGACCATATACGGACAGAACATATATTTGACATTTGAGCTGCATCAGAATTTAGGGTGAGGTTTCGCGCGAATAAAAAACGGTTTAACCCCTAGTTATTTTCCTGCTGACCGTTTAGAGGCGGTTTTTATGTTGCAGATCTTCTTTGTCTGTGTGTCTGTGGTTATAATGTAGCGTTTGTGGTGTCCACATTTGTTCCTTATTATCTCTCCTCTACTGGTGCCTCAGGAGGGCTGTGCTTCTTGATATACGAATTTCCTGGGTATATTCACGTATAGGTTTGACGTATTTACCTTAAGTATTTGGACGCCTAAACATCTTACTATACTTGTCCTTAAGTTCGAACACGTTCATTTTATAATCTGTTCATGTGTATAACAACTGCTGGCTGTGTGGGAAACAGTGTAGACCCTGATTAGACATCACGTTGAGTGGCGTCTGATCAGAACAGTCACTGCTTGTTCAGGCATGTCTGTCCGAATAATTAGGGTAAATACGACCATTGACGTGTTAAAAGGATTCTGATACATTTAGCCGATCGGTTCATGCAGAAACAAACACGTTCTTATATTTGGATGGATGGACTATTAAAGATAGATAAAGGTAAAATTATTGATTACCATTTTGTATCCTGTCATGTTTTAGCCTCACAAAGATTACTTGCTAAACAACGTAGCCCGGATAAAAGATGTAGAAGAACTAACGGGGCTTCGATTTATGACAAGCTTTGACAGAGTTACAGGTGCACGCATAAGAACGTTTCTGTCTTTAGTTCTTTGGGCAGCTCCTGTAGTTACACCTTGGGCTGAGTTGCCATGTACAATAACGACAGATCATTGTCCCTCAGGGTAAGACTACTCTACCATTCAAACCACTTACCTTTGTGTTTCCATTCTCATCAATAGCGCAATTTAGTTACATATAAAATCAAAGTAGTCTTTAAAGTAGACATTGCTCCCTTACGGTCAAACCAGATATTTTAATTCCCTAAACTAACAATCAGAACTGACTGATTTTTATGGCTAGAAAAGTACTTACACGCAAATAGATATCAATTAGTTCAATTATAGTTTCTGTCTTTCGTAGATCTGTGTCCCTGTCATACATTAGAATACATGTATGACGCAACAAACTGGGTTCAAGGTCTTGGTACGTTCTATTTACTAGCACACTCAGTTCAAGGTTTTGACACTTTCTGTTTACGAGTACTATGGTTTTTGTTCTGATAGTGGGTAAAAGGTAGCCAACCAAAATGATCTAAATTAGTTTTTATTTTATTTTTTCGAGACACGCATTTACTTTGGTGGTTGTAATTATGTCGCTAGTCGTTATTCGTTAATTTGAAGTGAAATATCAATTTGGAGCCCTATAGAGCCTTTAATGCACAAATAATCTTTCCAGAATTAATTCCAATTTTTTAAATAAATAACTGACAAAAACATCGGCTGCAACAATATTGCTCGAATTCGATAATGTATTATGCTTCAATGTTCCATTGTTATTAAATATTCCAATTTGAGGATGCGTCAGAATTAAGAGCGAAGTTTTGCGTGAGTAAAATGGTATGCTAAACTCCCCGCCAAGGCAGATATTCTGATACGGTGCCTCTGTTTTACAATTCTAGTATTATTGTTGTTGAGGTTCCTATCTATCCACATGTAAGCGTGCTGCTTTGTTTGCTTTTTTTGCCTTAGGACGTCTGTGTTGTCGTGATATTTCCTCGGATAATGTATTTTAACCAGTGACATAACGGATGTCCTTTTCAGTGCCTTATTATGATCGATCACTACGTTCAGATGTCGACTAGGAGAGCTATTTCATGTTCCAAAAGTTCGATCGATTCTGTTATGAAGTATCCAGTCGCTTCCTTTCTAAATCTGTTCATCTTTTGTCAGTATCAGAATCACCGCCTTAGAACGGTTTAACAAAAAAAAAAAACAAAAAAAAACCGGTGACCGCCAAGTTACCTGGTATAGTGTCTGTAGAGCAGTGATACAGTGACTTTTAACTTATTAACGCTCACTAACTATATTAGTATCATTCATGCTGTGTTTTGGTTTTCAGTCGGCCACCTGTTTTGTTGATTTCCCTGGATGGATTCAGAGCCGACTATTTACAACGACATTTAACACCGACAATACAAAGACTCAGTCAGTGTGGTGTACACACTCCGTACATGCGATCGGTTTATCCAACTGTTACTTTTCCTAATCATTACACTATTGTGACGGTAAGGAAAATAATTTTCGTTCCTTTTTCACAAAAACTACTTTGCTTGGCTCAGATGTTCAAAACACAGGTAGCTTTAAAAAGTCGTTAAGCCAACAATTGTATCTAAAATTAAAGGGAAACGGATAGTTTTAAGCTGACCCTCTTCAGAAAAGGAGTCCATTCACCTTGGCATCAAATTGTCTTCATTTTGAGTATTAGAGTAGACCTCTTTTCAGAAAAGACTCGGTTTCAGGAAAGCAAACAGGTAGCCACAAAATTTGTATCTCTTGTAAAAAACAAACAAAAAACCTGACCAAGTATATCAAGTCTCCTTAACAGAAAAAAAAACTTCAAATACACTCATCATCTGACAGTACCATAATGCTATTGCATAAAATTCAAATTACACTAGTGTTATAATACTTGCTTATGGCGCTGGAACAAAACGGTGTTTATTAACCGCGACAAGGTGACGTTACTCATAGAAAACTCAAATAAAAGAATATGTTAGCCACATTATAAAGTAATCTTGTTCCTTTGTATGATATTTATTCAAATCGTTCAATAATTTCAATTATATATGAATTACTGAATGTGTTTAACAAATATTATGTGAACTGATGATTCATGTGAAGTCTTCTATATATTTGATAAATGTGCATAGCTTTTGCACTATAGTTTTATACATTGATGTATATGATAGAAAATAGCAGGTGAGATACCCAAGAAAAGCCCATACATGGGGGTAAAATAATTAAGAGAACTCAGGAACACATACAATCAGATCCACATCAAGCCCCCAAACCAAAGAGAAATACAGACAAATACAATAAAGCAGCCACAAAATGAACAGACAGCAAGCAGAGTTGGAGTTTCTCCAAAAAGGTTGGAACTGTTACCCAAACTTTACTGAATAATCCTGGTTAGGGGGCGTATGCAGACTCGCAAACTACAGTGTTGCGTATGAAGAGACTCAGTCAAACCGAGTCTTTGATTTTCGTGATTTTGTGTGTTCTGTTTTAATCCTTCTTTAATTTAATTTTACATAATTATTAAAAAACATTCGAACAATAACAATTAACAAAAAGTACCACACGCCTCTCAAGGCACCAGATGGCGAGAAAAAAAGAGATTGTTTCATTAAGGTGGTGCTGCTTTGAACAACTGAGCCCTTATATTTAGACTTAGTTAGCGCTGCTTATCAAACTCATATACCTAAGGTATAATGCCTTGTCTCATGTATACGCTAGAGGGCGTAAGCAGTGTTGCAAACTTCATTACTGCTTATGAAGAGTCTCAATATAACCGAGACTCCCATTTTCTTATCTGTAGTGTTCTAGATTTCCAAAGGCAATCTTTTTGACGTTTATTTTAGTACACTGCAGCTGTTATTAGTGCCGTGTGGTGGCGGTAGAACGTCTCCCCGTACTTCACTATAGTGCAGATGATATTTCATTTCCTTTGGGATCTTTGGGTCCATTGTGGTATATTTGAAAATGGAGTTCTGCTCATGTATACGCTAGAGGGTGTAAGCAGTGTTGCAAACTTCATTACTGCTTATGAAGAGTCCCTAGTAAAACCGAGACTCCCATTTTCTAATCTGTAGTGTGTTCTGTATTTCGAAAGGCAATCTTTTTGACGTTAACATTAGTTTGAAAATAGTTTTATAAATATATTTTTATCTAATAATTGCGTCTATGATCTATGTCCTTCAGTTTAATGAAAATTTTTTGAAACTCGTACGTACAGAACTGAAGCAATATGATATTTACAAATTATACCATATACAGAAAAATCCACTTCTTTTAGCATGTCGAAGCATTAGAGCTGGCTTCCAACTTTGTATTTGTTCAATTCACTCTTTAAATGTCTTACGTATTTTAAATTTTAACCTTTACTACTCTCAGGACAAATATTGCAGACGATAAATTGAAGATACTGTTCTTATTTTTTTCCAGAAAATATATTTTGAAAATTTGTGCAAATTATCTTCTGTTTATTGGAAATTGAAGATACATGTATCAGCAATTTGCGATATGTTGCATTGGCCCAGAGAGTGCTAATGGTTTCTACATATATCGGTTTACATAATACTGAGTCAATTTGTATTCGACTCTCAGAAGATTTATCTTTTTGTATTACATTTAGGGGTTGTATCCTGAATCTCACGGTATTGTCTACAATAACATGTTTGATGAGAAAATTGGAGAACTGTTTTCCATTTCAAAACCAATTGCTAAAGACCCTCGGTGGTGGAAAGGAGAACCGGTAACAGATTGTTTTAAATTTATTTTGCTTTATATTTTCATTTCACAAGTTTGTTTATAAATTTAACTATAAAAGAATCATTTTTCTTTCATAATTAGGAAGTACACAAGTTTATGGTTACTAAAAATGGTAAGAGAAAAGTCCAGGGAGTGCCACAATCACAAACCGCAGCCCTTCCCAGACCCCAAGAGGAAGCGGAAACCGACAAATCTAAACAAGCACAAACCGAACAAACGTACGAAAAGCACTAAGATTAGCCCTCTCTTCCCCAAGCGAGGTAATCGCAATACTAAAAGGACTGAAAAACACAAGAACAAAATGACACACGGAAAGACATTCAACAAGTCGCCTCGCAGAACAAACCACAAAGCAACAAAGAGTAAGACTAACACCGGGACCACCGCCTTAGAACGGTCGGTAGAGCAAACCACCGGGGGTTTTAAAACACTTTTACAGCTAGCCAACTTCACTCTGGGTCCCGATGCTACTCTTAATACAGAAATACATGAAAATTCGGTTCGCATAAAGGCTCCCAACTCAGTCAATGCATCGAAGCGAAAACTTAAAAATCAAATTAATCACTATAATAAACAAAGACGAGTACTCATGGCTAATTCTACTGTATGCTCTATGTAAGTCGACAGAACACTAGTGTTGGGATCGGCCAGAATTTTATAATCAATCATCGTTTAATAATCGACTTGTGGAAAATATATTCACTCTAAATTTAGGTACTTATTCATTACTCCAGATCAATAATTTCTCCATGTTGTTGTTACTCATTAGAAGTGCCTCTGGAAAAAAAATGTCAGTACTTTTGGGCTGACTTATTTAAGGCTATTTTATCATTTGTTTTTCACTTTTATTGGCCACAAGTCTAGAATGGCCCAAATAGACAGCTTTGAATTTCGTTTCTTTATAACTTTCCTATAAAATAAAACGTGAGGGAAATATTTTTCTAAAAATAGAATTTTCCGATTAATCGACTATAAAAAATCATTCCGATCATCAGTCACAAGAGGCGAAAGTGAATGATGATCAATTCTAATCGATCATCAGTGGCAATACTACAGAACACTTTTGTTAATGGACACGTTTTCACGATTGTCATGCTTTATGTTATCCTTATACATAATACTTAAGCTCCTGAATACTTAAAGGAATAGATACAGTTTCAGGTGGAGGTAACACTCTTAAAAGGGGTCCACTTTAAAGGTAAGAATTTGTTAGTCTTAGGGTTAGAAGCATTTTTGTAGAGTAAACCCTTTTACAGAAGGAACTTAGTTTGCAGGAAAGCAAGCAGGAAGTTGCAAAACTGTATATCTTGTAATGTTTTTATCAGAGACTGTTATAATTACTTTTGTTATAGATATGGATAACTGCACAGAAACAACATCTAAAGACAGCAACATATTTTTGGCCTGGTTCAGATGTGAATATTTCAGGTAAGAAATATCAAATATCAAAATGTCTTTATTACGTCATGCATTATAAAAGAGGATTTGAACTATTCAGAACTCAAATTATTTTTACTGTCATTTTTTTATTTAGGACTTTTGGGCGCGAGAAAAACAGGTTTAAGCCCCTAGACGTTTTGTTTTTATTAACCGTTCAAATGCGGCTCCTCTGTTGCGGTTCTTTCTTATTTGTGCGTCAGTGGTTTCATATATGACATTCTAGTCATTATTTGTTCCATATATCTCCTTCGTTTGTTAACTCCGGAAAGCTGTGTTTTGTGATTGTGGCATTTCCTGCGTATCTTCTCTTATATTTTTCTTAAGAACATAAACCGTGCCTACGGGGATCGACGATTTACTCAAGAAAAAGAAAAACAATACAAAAATAATACCATACATCTCGTTTACATCAGCATATTGATCTGAAATTGAACATGCTATTTTGGAATAGATAAAAGACATACTGGGAGCAGGACCCTATATTTTTAGTATATACAGTAGAACCTCGATAATTCTCCAATAATTCAAAATTCTCAATAATTCAAAATCATTTTGAAGTCCCAACTGAAATATATGTATGCATTTTAACCCTCAATTATTCAAAGTCTCAAAAATTCAAACAAAACTGTTTAGTCCCTTGGACTTTGAATTATCAAGGTTCGACTGTAAGTGGTGTGCATTTTATTGTAAAATAATCAGGCGATTATGATATTATTGTTTTTGCTAACATATATATCAATACATATAATATGCATTTTCTTTTTACAGGTGTTTACCCTGATATATTCAAATACTATGATGGGTAAGTAGTATCTTAGGTTTGTATCCGGGAAAAATATTAGAAAACGTACCTTATGACATGTGTGCCCGACAAAGACTCAAACCAGCCTGCGCATCCGCAGTCTGATCAGTCTTCGTTGAAGAAACTTGACATCTTTGGCTGTCCAACATGCGCCCAGTGAAGATTCCGATCAGTCTTCGCGAATGCGCAGGCTGATTTAAATCTTTGCTTGGCGCATATTTCCGAAGGTACGTTTTCTGACGTTACGGCTGATTTTACAGTGCGCGAAAAGCGATGAAACGGGCGAAATTTCAAGAGAGAATTTTCGTAGTTTGTCGAGGAAATTCTACAGTCGTATATTTCGTATCGCAACATTTAGAATATTTTGTATTTGGTATGTAAACAAGGAAGGTTCTGTACAAAATATTCGCTCTTAAGGTGCAGGAATTCTTTTTGTATTCGCAGTTGTTTATTATTTTTATTGTGATTTTTGTGCGGAAGCTGTGAAATCCCTTGGCAATGACGAATATGGAGAAGGTTTGCCTCTTAGAATCCACACACTTTGGCGAACTGTGCTATCTTTTTACCTTGCATCTTTTATAATGACCAGCCTAGTATTCGCATGAGGAATGGCGATGAGTTTTGTTGGATACATTTTCGTAGACATTACCAGAGTAAGGATACCAATGGAGCATTCATTTAACACACGATCATCAGAATGTATTTTAATATACTGACAATCTACAAGAACGCATCACAAAATACTGAAACTAATGTTATATTACGTATCACAAATTGTCAGTTATTTTCGTACGGATATATTGTTGTTGCAGATACAGGTATTTTTAATTTGAATACATAATGGAAAAAAATTATGACGTCATACGAGCGCCGCTAAAAACGTTCTCAATTTAAAGGAATTTAAATTGCTGATTTTGTGTAGTTATTCTACAGACCGATAATCTCCAATTTTTCAGAATTCATCTTTAGTTTTAATTTGCTAATAAAATAAAAGTAAAAAAGATTGCCTTCGGAAACAAAGAACACACTACGGATTCGAACATAGGAGTGTCAGTTTTATTGAGACTCTTCATAAATTGTTATGAAGTTCGCAACACTGCTTACGCCCTCTATCTTATACATGAGCAGAATTCCATTTTCAAATATACCGCAATAGACTCAATGATCCCAAAGGAAATGAAATATAATCTGCACTATGGTAATGTACGGGGAGACGTTCTACCGCCGCCAAACGGCACTAACACCAGCTGTAGTTTAGTAAAATTAAAGTCAAAACGATTGCCTTCGGAAACAAAGAACACACTACGGATTAGAAAATGGGAGTCTTGGTTTTATTGAGACTCTTCATAAGCAGTAATGTAGTTCGCAGCACTGCTTACCGCCTCTTGTGTATACATGAGCAGACCTCCATTTTCAAATACACTACAATGGGCCCAATGATCCAAAAAGAAATGAAATATAATCTGCACTATGGTAATGTACGGGGAGACGTTCTACCGCCGCCAAACGGCACTAACACCAGCTGTAGTGTAGTAAAATTAAAGTAAAAAAAAGATTGCCTTTGGAAACAAAGAACGCACTACGGATTAGAAAATGGGAGTCTCGATTTTTTGAGACTCAGACTCTTCAATAAACTTAAGACTACACGTTTTAAACTTACCCACCCCACCCCATTCTCTATAGTGTACGTTAAAACCTAATACAACTTTTTTATAATCAGATGTGTTTACATTAAAATTTTCGCCATGATATAAACAAGGGCAACGCTGTAAGTAATGATGTATCTATTTGTAGTTTTAGGTCATTTAAAATTCTAGGCACAAATTTAAATGCCGAGAACGGTGAATTTTTGATAATTTCAGCAGAAAATGCACACTTCAAAATCGTACTGTGAATGCCCAGGTTTACAATATCAAAGTCGTTATGGCAAATTTTTGTTAGATGCTAATCTGTGTAAGAATATTTCTCGGATTGATGCACAGAACTTTCAATAAACGCATAAAAAATGACATTTATTTTCGAATTTCAGGAGAGCATACTTTAAGGGTTTACAGTATCGCTGATACATACAAAAATAGTTTGTTTGTTGTTGTTTTTTTTTTTTGTAGTTGTTTTTTTTTTTTTATCAAATTTACTTTTACAACAAAACCAGAATATAAAATTATGTTGTGTAGGAGAAATGAAAAATCAAAGTGAAGCAAGACAATAAAATTTAGATAGAGTTTTAAAATAGCGACTACTCGTCTTGTATATGAGGGACAATATACAAAAAAAAATTAACCTGAAGATTTGGAACTTTTTTTCAGAAATCTAGTGAAAGACTTCTAATTACATTCATATTAAGTTGGTATCACAGATCGTAAATTCTCATTACATGTTCAAAGGTGTAACTGTCATAAAAACAATTCTGACATCATCAAACCTTAGTGTCCAACAGGAACTGAACAACACCAAAGCCTATAACGAGACTTCTGAAGAAGAGAAGTCGTTTGTCCTTGACCGCTGCAACCATTTAGCCCTGAAGTTTTCTGTTAATGTTAAAGAACAGTAAGAGAAGCTTCCTTCAATATATTGGTTACCAAAGCTTTCTAAATTGCATTATAAAGCAAGCTTTATCCCTAACTCAAGCTCCTGTACCACTGCAGAACTTTCTAAATTATTAACTTCATGCCTCAATGCTATTAAAACTCATGTAATTAGATATTGTTAAAAGGTTTACGAAACATCAGGATGGATTTCTTTTGGCCAGTTGAAATTTCAACTTGGTACTTAATAAATTAAAGAGGATTTTGCGCATCCAATTTGTTAACATGTGATTTTTCTACGCTTTATGCCTATTTTACCGTAATTTAATCAAAGAGAAACTTAAATTGAGAGTACTTTTCAAAGGGAAGGCTCTCCTTTTGTATGATAGGAATGCATTCTTTACTTCTTATGACCAAAAATGGTTTAAACTTTGGACTCGTCAAAACGTTTGTGATGCATTGTCATACCTTTTAGACAACATTTTCATTAGATTTTGCCCTAAGTTACACAGACAAATTATGGGAATTCCGATGGATACTACTTGTGCTCTTCTTATAGCAGATTTGTGTTTGTTTTGTTATGAAAACGATTTTGTAATGTCTCTTACTGATTATACACAAACTGATATTTATTGAAGGTTTTAACTCAACTCCTAGATATTTGGACGACATGTTGAATATCGACAATCCTTACTTTGAAGGAATGGTGACTCAAATTTATTCTGCTGACCTGCAATTGAACTATGCTAATTCTGCTATACCGAATAAAGGTCAGAGAAAAGTCCAGGGAGTGCCACAATCACAAACCGCAGCCCTTCCCAGACCCCAAGAGGAAGAGGAAACCGACAAATCTAAACAAGCACAAACTGAACAAACGTACGAAAAGCACTAAGATTAGCTCTAAAGCCTTATTTTTAGATTTGCAATAACTAATTTCTAACGGTTTTCTTTCTTCCAAACTCTGTGACAAAGTCGATGATTTTGATTTTGAAATTGTGAATTCTCCGTTTTGGGATGGTGCGTTCATCGTGTCTCATCTTATGGCGTTTACAGTTCTCAACTTATTCTGTTTGAAAGAGTGACTAGTCATTTGGCTGACTTCAATGCTTGTAACAAATCTTTGACTGCCAAACTTCTCCAACAGGATATCGGTATCATAAATGTGGGAAAGCTTTTTCTAAGTTTTATCGTCGACATTACAAATTGGACTCTAAATACGATACAGAACTAAAAGCTCTTCTGCTACACGGCCTATCTGAACCTGACTTTTATGCTGACAGTGTATAAGGTAAGAAAAATTGCAGGTCAACTCGGATTTTCTGATCAATTTAGTAAAAACTGTCGTATGTTATAAACGAAAGGGGTATAACATTCGAAACAGTCTGCTTGCTTAGCAGTTGACCCAATCACGGTTGATCACTTTGCTTACCTCTATAATTGCACGCCGGTGGGTCGCATTGCGATTACCTCGCTTAGGGAAGAGGGAGCTAATCTCAGTGCTTTTCGTACATTTGTTCGATTTGTGCTTGTTTGGATTTGTCGGTTTTCTCTTTCTCTTAGTGTATGGGAAGGGCTGCGGTTTGTGATTGTGGCACTCCCTGGATTTTCCTCTTACTTTTTTGGAGATTCAGACTCTATGATGGTCCCGACTTAAAATCTATTCATTAGATGGTTTAGCCCAGAACTTTGCCTGTTTCTCGGCCCATAGAGGTTCAACTGGTAATTTTCTTGATCCAGTATTCCAGTGGTGTTGTTTCACACCCAGGGATCTCAAAGTATCCCAGTTTCTGTTGAGTCACATTATCTTTGCTTAATTATAGGCTTTATCTGTGATTTATTTGTAGCCCGTAATGACTCAGGGATGAGTTTGAAGACCTCCACGCGGACCGAACAAATATATGTTTTTACCACTATGGAAGCTGAGAGCGAGGGTTGGGATCCCGTCAAGCTAGCTTAAGCCCCCAGTTATTTATTACTGACCGTTCCAAGGCGGTACTTTCATTGTGGTACTTTTTTGTTAAATATTCTGTAGTGTTAATATCTGTCAGTGTATGTCTTTTCATGTTTGTATTTGTGCAATGTTTTTTGTTTTTTTTTTGATAGCCGGTTGGCCACTTTTTGGGAAGAAACTGTCCTTTTGGCTTTCTGCTTGTTGTGTCTTGGAACGGAAGGTATTAGCTAATTGTATCGATTCCTGATCATTGCCTTCCTTTCTATTTCATTTACAAATGTTTTTTTATCGACTCTGGACGTTAAAGACATACTCAATTACATTTGGGTAACAGAATTACCACCTATTTTGGAAGGGGTTGTCAACTCTACTTACCATATGTTTTGTAGCTTTTTAATTGTTTTTGTCTGTCTTTCTATTTGATGTTGAGAACTTGATGTGGATCTGATTTGTATCAGTTCGTGAGATCACTTATTTACTTTGATAAAATTTGCACCGGAAGCATGACTTGATAAGAAAAAAAAAAGGTAAGAGAAAAGTCCAGAGAGTGCCACAATCACAAACCGCAGCCCTTCCCAGACCCCAAGAGGAAGAGGAAACCGACAAATCCAAACAAGCACAAATCTAACAAACGTACGAAAAACACTAAGTAGCTCTCTCTTCCCCAAGCGAGGTAATCGTAATACTAAAAGGACTGAAAAACACAAGAACAAAGTGACACATGGTAAGACATACAACAAATCGCCTCGTAGAATCAACCACAAAGCAACAAAGAGTAAGACTAACACCGGGACCACCGGCTAAGAACGGTCAGTAGAGTAAACCACCGGGGGTTTAAAGCACTTTTACAGCTAGCTAACTTCACGCTGGGTCCCGATGCTACTCTTAATGCAGAAATACATAAAAATCGGTTCGCATAAAGGCTCCCAACTCAGTCAACGCATCAAAGCGAAAACATAAATATCAAATTAAACAAAGACGAGTACTCATGGCTAATTCTACTGTATGCCAGAGTAAATGAAAGCCAATAGTTGAACTACGGCGGGCCAAGCCAAAGACATATCGTCAAGCCCTAACCCACTGGTTAAAGTTTTACGAAGAGGCCGTCATTGAGTCTGAGGCCCGAACCGCTGTCCTGCAATTAAAGAGTGAAGCATAGCCATCAACAATGATTGGGTTGACAACTAGGCATGCAGTCTGCCGCATATTATCCAGGCTATAGCCAATTTTTTTTTTATAACGGTTAATAAGTTTTCTGAATTGCTCCGAGAAGTTAGATTTACCTACAATTTTTCTAAATCTATACACTAAGTCACTGTAAAATTCTGGTTCCGATATACCTTGTTGCAGAAGTGTTTTCAGACTGACGCTATATTTTTCTAACAAGGCATTGTGTCTGCGATAAAATTTCGAAAACGCCTTACGAAGTTTATAATAACGATAGCCCTGCCTAAGAAGTTTGGCAGTAAGGGCTTTATTACGGTAGTTAAAGTCATTAAGATTTAAAGAAGCTCTGGCGAATTTAATGTTGAGATATGTATACCCCATATGAGGTACGCCGGGGTACATCGCCATCCAGAAAACGGAAATTGACTATATCAAAATCAAAATCGTCGCGTTTATCATAAATTTTGGTGGAAACTGTACCATTAGAAATACACAGTTTCAAATCCAAAAAAGGTGCCTCGGTTTCGGAAGAATTTGCTCTATTTAATTGGAGTTCTATAGGGTATATCCGATCCACCATTTGGTCAAAGTAAATATTGTCAATATTTAATAAATCGTCAAGGTATCTTGAAGTTGAATTGAAAGCCTCAATAATGTCAGCCTGATTTTCACGTGAGAGAGACTTTATGAAATCTCTCTCATAACAAAAAAGAAACAAATCTGCAACAAGAGGAGCACAATTAGTTCCCATCGGAATACCTATAGTTTGCCTATAAAGTTAAGTTCCAAATCTAATGAAAATATTATCCAAAAGATAAACAAGGGCATCACAGACTTTTTGACACGACCATAAATTGTAATTATTGTATACATCAGAAGTGAAAAAAGCACATTCTTCGTTGCAAGCCAAATATTGGGTATTCTCCCGAATAAACGTTCGGTTAAAATTAATCAATAAGTGTATCTTTTATAAGATGATGAGGTAACGTAGTATACAGTGTAGAAAAATCATATGTAGACAATTTAGAAGCCTAAAAGTTTTTAGATTAAAATTTATTGAGAACATCATTAGAATTTTTAATTGACCAAAAATAGTTAATTCCGTCCCTTTCGTAAACAGTATCATAGTAACTAATCCAATGTTTACACACAATAAGAAGTTTATTTCAGACACTTTTCATCAATCTTTTTTTTTGCTTTTAGCATTTTCTTGTCAAAAGCAGCAACTGACCAATCAGTGTTATTTTCTTATTGCTCACAGTTTGCGAGAAATAACAGACTCTTTATACCGAAAAACAAAAAGACAGCTGTTACTAGTTAAGTCCGTCACGACTAAATCAGTATCGTTTGCTTGTTTATTTAGAACAGCTGGATACACAGAAAGAATATATGAAATGTTGGGCTGGCTTAGAAAACCTAAAGAAACAAGACCGGATTTTATGACCTTATACTTTGATCAACCAGACCATGCAGGACATAGTTACGGTCCTGAAAGCGTTGGGGTGAGTATAACCAGGGACTAGTCCTGAATGTTCAGAGCTTTGGGTGGAAGAGTCTTATAAAGTAATACGAATAGTGTGGTGGGGGGGGGGGTGAAAATTTAAATTAATTTTCGTTTGTTTTCTTGGTTCTGTTTTCGTTACAGTCGTGTTTTGTGAAGTCATTTTACATCATTCGTAATAGTAAAGAACATGTGCAGGAATGCCACAATCACACAAGCATAGCCTACCAATGACACCTGCAGGAAGAGTAAGTACAGCACGACCGACAGCATACATTACCAAAACAACGAGCTCTCTTTTCCCTAATGAAATGATCACAATGCTAGACAGAATAATAAAAATCAAAACGGATTGCCTTTGGAAACAAAAATCATACAAAATCACGAAAATCGGAGACTAGGTTTGATTGAGTCGCTTCATATGCAACTATGTAGTTTGCAAGGCTGCATACGCCCCCTAGCGCCGGCTTAAGCGATATTCTATTTTCAAAATAATCTGGATGGGCGTAATGATCCCAAAGGAAATAAAATATAACCTGAACACCAAATATAATAGTATTGAATAAACAGGGACTTCTTGCATCGAGACACAAGAAACCACAAAGAACGTACAACACGAGAATCTAAGCCATAGAACGGTCACTATTAAAGGCTATATAGACTGTGTTTAAATTCATTTTATTGGTGTCAGATTTTCACCCTAGGTTCAAATGTAAAACACAATATTTGTTCTACCCGCATAGTGGCTCTCTTACTTAACCAGCAAATCAATACAGATAAACACGCAATTCAAAGTAAGTCATGAAGGGTCGTGGCAAACACCTCAGACACTGACAACCAAAACAAAAGAAACCCAGCAGTTGAATCACTGAGGGCCCGAGGAAATACATAACATCCAACATCAACTCTCTAGTAAATATTTTAGGTCGGTACCATCATAAAGTCTGAGACCCGACAAGTCGTCGTGCAATTTTAATGGAAGTTATATTTATTAACCATCAAACACTTAGTATGTAATCTGTCGCATAATGTACATGTTGTATCCTATTCTTTTATAACGGGCAATAATGTTTGAAATGTTTTATTGGATTTCTCAGCAAATTTCTTTAATTTATGATTAATGTCACTATAAAATCTAAGGTCCAAAAGTCCTTGCTGCAGAAGTGTTTTCAAGCTATCATTATATTTATTAGTAACTGTGGAGAGTGTGTGGCTTATTTAACTACACTGCAGCTGATATTAGTGCCGTGTGGCGGCGGTAGAACGTATCCACGTACTTTACCATAGTGCAGATTATATTTCATTTCCTTTGGGATCATTGGGCCCATTGTGGAATCTTTGAAAATGGAGTTCTGCTCATTAATACGCTAGAGGGCGTAAGCAGTGTTGCAAACTTCATTGCTGCTTATGAAGAGTCTCAATAAAACCGAGACTCCCATTTTCTTATCTGTAACGTGTTCTTTGTTTCCAAATGCAATCTTTTTGACGGTTATTTTACTTCTAGGGATTGCGTGATACCGATAGCCCTTTGTAGGAATTACATTTCGATTGAATAGAGCTAATAAACGTAAAAAAGTTTGCCTTTGGAAACAACGAATACACTACAGACTAGAAAACGAGAGTCTCGGTTTTATTGAGACTTCATAAGCAGTAATGAAGTTTGCAACACTGCTTACGCCCTCTCTCGTATACATGAACAGAACTCCATTTTCAAATATACCACGATAGGCCTAATGATCCTAAAGGAAATGAAATATAATCTGCATTAAGCCATTCCTATTAGTTGTTTCTGCTGACCTGTCCAAGGTGGTTCTTCTGTTGCAGCTCTTACTTTTATATGTGGATTATTGTCATAGTGGCATGTCATTGTTTGTACCTCATCTCGTATTCTTTTGGTGCCTCTTGACGGTTGTGCTTTGTGATGTGTTTGTTTCCTGGGTAACTTAATATATATTTTACCAGAAAAAAAAGGTAAGAGAAAAGTCCAGGGAGTGCCACAATCACAAACCGCAGCCCTTCCTAGACCCCAAGAGGAAGAGGAAACCAACAAATCCAAACAAGCACAAATCGAACGTACGAAAAGCACTAAGATTAGCTCTCTCTTCCCCAAGCGAGGTAATCGTAATACTAAAAAGACTGAAAAACACAAGAACAAAATTACACATGGAAAGACATACAACAAATCGCCTCGTAGAATAAACCACAAAGCAACAAAGAGTAAGATTAACACCGGGACCACCGCCTTAGAACGGTCAGTAGAGTAAACCACCGGGGGTTTTAAAGCACTTTTACAGCTAGCTAACTTCACCCTGGGTCCCGATGCTACTCTTATTACAGAAACACATAAAAATTCGGTTCGCATAAAGGCTCCCACTCAGTCAATGCATCAAAGCGAAAACACAAAAATCAAATTAAATCACTATAATATCAAAGACGAGTACTCATGGCTAATTCTACTGTATGCCAGAGTAAATGGAAACCAATAGTTGAACCGCGGCGGGCCAAGCCAAAGACATATCGTCAAGGACTTGATTCCGATTGTTAAATCATTATCAGTGCAAAACAAATACGTTGAAATAGGCATATACATAAGATATCACCATCTAGAAAAGATAAATTGATACTTTCAAAATCAAACTCAAAATTATCACTGTTTTCCTAAACTATTGATGAAATTATGCCCTTAATATCGACAAATCGAAATCCCTAAACGGTGCTTAGGAATCAGAAGACTTCAACTGGGGTTCAGCTTTATTTACCTGAAGTTCAGTTGTATTTAACTGCAGTTCAAACCTTATCCTTTGTCTTTGGAGGGCGCTGTTCCGTGATTATTGCTTTTCTTGGGTGTTCCAAAATTTATGTTTGATACATGTATTTAACAGAGCAGAGCTTCCTGCATATTAAATGATTTTAAAAGGATTGACCCTTTGGAGCAATAAACACACTCAAAAAACCGGAAACAGCTTAAGTGTCGTTTTCTGAGCCAGATTACCTAATGTCGGCATTTAGGCCTCATTAATATTCTGTTTAGAAGGAAAAGTCGGCCCCAGAGTCTCATTGGTATGCGCGTCCAACTGGTAATCAGGAAATCGCAGGTTCGATCTCCGCCGGATCTGGCAACATTCTTTCGTGGAGATTGATCATGAAATATTTTATGGTCATTCTCTCCCTTCTACAGATTCCAGAAGAACAGTTGACAGTTTCTGGTGAAAGAATGTGCACAAGTTAATCACTTAGAGGATTTAGCCTGCCCACCAAAAGTGTGTTCGACATGACCTTAAAAGTGTTGACTGGGCCTTTCAACTCCAAACCAACCAACCAACCAATAAGTGAATATATGTATATTAAATAATACTGGATACTGGGCATCCGTAATTGAAATATAACGAAGGAATGAAGACCAGGACCTGCTAAGAATTTCTTTCTACATGGAAAACTAGAAACAAGTTCCCCAAATCTCGAGTAGTTTTCTACTGACCGTCCCAAGGCAGTTCTTTTGTTGCTGTTCCTCTATGCCTATGAATAGGTTGTTTGCTTTTGTCGTTTTCCTTCCTTATCTCTCCTGCTTTTGGTACCTCGGGAATGAAGGTTGTTTCCCGTGATTGTGGCATTTCTGGGATATCTTCGCTTACATTTTATGTGTGTATTAGATAATTACAGCTCAATTAACGCGTGTATTAGAAACTGGCTTTTTTTTTCTCGTTATATGTTTTGCAGAACAAAGCAATCCTTCCCTATCGAGTCGTTGATATTTTCTGGTCCTGTAGAAACATTGAGTATATTCCAGGATTTTTGACAAGTTATATGAGGGTCACTGAGGTGCACTTATTGGCCTTACGTAGCTAGCCTTCCCAGAAAAATTCAACACTTCAGCTTTTCTTTTTTTTTTTTTCTTTTTTTTTTTTTTTGTTCATGTGTGTTCATTGTATGATCATTCATTAAGAACTTATTTCGAATACAACAGGTGTTCAGAAAGTATTGTTGTGCAATCATTATCCGGTCGAAAACTGGTCTTTACTCCTTAAACAAAAAACGTCTTATGTAATTGCATTAAAGTATGTGATGTTAGGTAATTATTAATAACGGTAACGTGAACGGGTGTTTTGACACAACTGAAGCAATTCAGAAAACGGATCCCATCCTTGGTTTTCTGATGATTCATTACGTTAACCAATCTATGTTATGTGTACTCATATTTCCCCATACCGTTACATACCCAATAAGCACACAATGTCGTAGCAACGTCGCTCGGATGTCGCCGCGAGTGTTAATGTCTTACCTTATGTCATTTTATTCTTGTGTTTTTCAGTCCTTTTAGCATTGCGATTACCTCGCTTGGGGAAGAGAAAGCTAATCTTAGTGCTTTTCGCACATTTGATCGATTTGTGCTTGTTTGGATTTGTCGGTTTCCTCTTTCTCTTGATGTCTGGGAAGGGCTGCGGTTTGTGATTGTGGCACTCCCTGGACTTTTCTTTTACATTTTTTAAATATTTATTCTTATACCTAATAAGCAGTGTTGTTTTTAAACTTGAAAAGAGGCGGAAGCAAAATTTGTCGAGTTTTGTAAGGATCAATCAAACTTATATGTCTTTATTTAAAACGAATTGCCTGTTCAAAGTGTAACGTTTGTTCTTATCAAAGCAAATGCGTTTTCGAACTTGTAACTATGTTTTGTAAAGTAAAATAATCATTGCAGAAGCAAATTTCGGATTGCAAACGCAAAGTAGTAGTGACAGCAATACAAGAATAGAAGTCTCCACATGATGGGCAGTGACATCTTTAAAAACTTAATTCTGAAGGGCAACACTTAAAATATTTAGTGTTATTTTGATACGGAAATAAGCCCTGATATTCCACTTGAATCGTCCGCTGCTGTTGAGACTGACGCTATGATTTCAGTTTAAATACATAATATGAGTCTTTTTGTTTATTTATCACATTACAGGTAAATGGACAGCTGCAGACAGTTGATGAACTGATTGATATTCTAATGACCAACCTGTTTGAAATGAACATGCAGAATTGTATCAACATTATTATTATAGCCGATCATGGTAATACATATATATTTATATTTATATACGTATCTGTATGTTTAACTAAATGTTGTACTCAGTAAAGAATAAAGATATTGAAGATTTCTGGATTCTTAGTTTCAAGCATGTATCCTTTGTGCGATGTAATAACATATTGTATTTATTGTTGCGACCGATGTCATTATTTCTGCATTGCCCTAAATCTAGTAATTGCATGAACAATATTGCAATTTATTGAGCTGCATATAATGAAGAAAAACGTCGTACAAGTAAAACGGATTACACTGGTATATGCCTCAGCATAGGTTGTGGCATTTACTAACCTACAGAACACAAAAAATGTAAATTGCATTAAAGGCCGTGCTCAATCGCTATATATATTCATTTTGCTTTGTAGACCACATATACTGTGCGACCAGCGTTTGCTAAGCGAATCAAAAGTAACCAGCGAGCTTGAAATCATGATTATTTAGTATTTAATAGCCTGTGTATGTGTGTCTATAATAAACCGTTTATTAATTTTTGTAGGAAGAGTCTGTCGTCTTTTTATACATTCATTTTACGCAAAATCTGCAGTCAAAATATTATTACGATCTGTATTGCCCATAGATATTCTGTGTATATAAGCAGAATGCATTCGTCACTTTAGTTCCAGTCTTGACCTGTTCTAACTTTATATCTATAGTAAAACAAAATGTAAGTGAAGGTACCAAGGAAATTCCACAGTTACGAAGCACAGCCCCGCGAGGCACCAAAAGAAGGATAGTTGACGAACAAATAGGGACAACTCAAACGCCACATATGAAACCACAGACACGCAAACAAAAACGAACTGAAGCAGACTAACCGTCTTGGAACAGTCAGTAGGATAACCTTGGAGTTTAAACCAGTTTTAATCGCGCGAAACCTCGCCCTAACTTCTGATGCAGCTCCAAATTATAAATATATGTTCGGTTCGCATAGGGGTCATCTTCTTCATCTGTGAAACATCACAATGATACAAACATAAGGCAACTGAATCAGCCGTTTGAAAAGACGGTTGTGTTATTGTAATTTATTCAATTAGTTGGTTAAGGAGGATGTTCATTTAATCAGGTGTTTTATTTCAGGATTTGACGATATCAGCTGTGGTAAGACAGTCAAAGTGTCGGATTACTACAAGAATATTACGCAAATGCTGATGTTTGAGCGCGTCTTTGGACAAGTCTTTCCTCAGTTTGTCAAGAAAGGCAGAGCACATGCGGAAAGAAACAGCAAAGGTGCTCATTTTATTTAATGTGTGCATTTTCAGACATTCTGTCGAATCATGAGTCAACAACATGCTGTATAACATTATTCTAGGCCTTAATACGTTAAGTACTATTATATTAATTAAAATATAAAAATCTAAGTATTTAGATAACAATGGGATTGGATAACAGTTGATATTATTGCGGATTTAAAATGCTTCAGTTCGTGAAGTCATATATTGTTTTATAATGCTACTTTAGATAGGACCATAGTAAAAGTAGCTTTGTATCGATTCCTGATCATTGCCTTTCTTTCTAGAACACACTATGGATAAGAAATTGGGAGTCTCGGTTTTATTGAGACAAGTTCGACCGAATAATCCTATATGTGACTACATTGAATGCCCCTTACATAAAAAAATGCATGCGAAATGCTATCTAAATACTGAACTGCAAGTACAGAGCAATGTTTGTTTCCATGTCTGTTGGTCTGAACATTCTGATTCGTCATTCGTTTATGGATTTATGCGTTTGGATTACGGCTAAGATACCATGACCGCAACTACTTAAGAAGAGAATTGAGGTTTAAGCATCCCTTTAGGTGTTGTGACTGACCACCATTCCAATGCGGTTCATCTTTTGCAGTTCCTTTTTGTTTGCTTGTTTGTAACTTAATGCAACTGCGCCATTGTATATTTTAACTGTTTGTTCCTCATTATTTCTTTGAGAAAGCTATGCATCTTAATTGTGGCCTCTCCCGGGTATATTAACTATTGATTTTGTTATGTTTCAGATTTCTCCGTGCAAAATATTGTTGAAACATTGAACTGCAAGCACCCAGCCATGCATGTTTTCACTAAAGACACACTGCCAAAACGGCATCATTTTACCAACAGTGCGAGAATTGCACCAGTTTTACTTAATATGGAGACAGGATGGATGGTCTTCGAGTAAGTTTATTGACTGACATGTATGCTTGATTTAATGTAAAAAAAAATCCAGTATAATGACAGTGAACAAACCTATATAAAACATATTAACAAACCTATGTACAACATACATTTTAAATCCACATCCAGATAAAACACTTCTTTAACATTAATATATGAATAATTTGTATTTAAAACTTATGATGTGGGTACTTATTAGAAGCGCCTCTGTAACAACTGCGTACTTACAAAGTATGCCTTCATGGCGAATTTGAAAATATGCTATGCTGAAAGACTGTCTCTATTTCTATTGCAAATCTATGACGACATGACTAGTTTAGGAGACCAAACCAGCAGACAGGTATTTGCTTCCCTGGTACATAATTAAAGAGGACTACTCTTAATGGAAAACACACTTTAAGATGCTAGCACTTTCCTTTACAAGTAAATCGCTTGAAGTTGGAAAGCAAATACTTTTTTGGCACAGGGATATCCTCCAAGATCAGGCTACATTTAGTTATATAAAAGACTCTATTGATCTTAACATTTATATACGAGCGGTTGGTATAACACATCATCACTAGTGCCTATTGTCATTATTGTGAATGCGAACCACGGACAAAGAATTAATTCGTTATTCCTACCAGACCTAGAGTCTTAAATTCCTGTGATAGCACAGCGTCAACTTGTGTTCATAACAGAACCACAAGTTCCTGGCATTTTCACTGACGATTTCCCTGATGCTCGAATAGTAATAATTACTCTCGTATTAACCATTTTTCAGATTCTGGGTAAATTGATAGCCTAGAAAACTTGTCGCAATTTGCATCGAGAGAAAATTATGGAGACAGGACGTTGCTCTCTCTCTGGAAGTAGATTCGTTTTAAATAGTAACTTCTAATGAGTAATGAAGCTAACATGTCCTTTCAGAGTTGGGTCTCTTAAACGTGTATCCGTTTCCCTTCCATTTGTAAAGAAATTTGATCAGGGAAAGCCACAATCACGATACACAGCCTTCTTGAGGCACCTGAAGAAGAAGAGATGAGGAACAGCCAATGACAAAGCAACATCACATTTGCAATAGCCGATATACGAACAAATCAGAACTACAGAGGAGCATCTTACGTACAGTTCACATGAGCCTAACTTTTGCTTTTTATGCAGCTTTTTCTTAAAACACTTAGTGGGATTGCAAACAGTGTAGACCCTGATCAGACAGTCTGATCTGAGTCTGCACTGTTTGCATATATCATTTCTTCTGACACTTTTGCGTTCGGAATTTTAGGACATTTACCGCAGTCATAAAATAGCCTGAACTGGCTGCAAATGCCTAAACGTTTACTAAGCGAACGTATAGGCAATTTCGACTAAATAATATAAAAAAGACATCCTGTGAAATGTGTAGTTTATCTTTGAAAAGGTGTATTATATCTTTTAAATTAAATACTATTCATTTTATTCAGTAACCATGCATTTTACTGCGAAGGTGGCAACCATGGCTGGGATAATACATACAAGAGCATGCATGTAAGTAGAGTATTTCAGCATAAAATATGTATATTTTTAGTAAAATGCATAAAATCAAGCCTATGCAGTATTGGGATTCAGTGGTGGGGTTGATACAACTGGTAGATTTTGTGTCATTTGTTTTACTGGGAACACTACTTCTGTGACTTCCTGTTTCTTATACTGCACACCATTTTCTTTTCACATTACGAAAAGACGCCTATTCAAATGTATAGAAAAGTTCACCTCCAAAAACTGAAAATTGTCAGATAAAAAACTCTGATAATTTTCACATTTCTGCTCAAAACAGAGATTGTGGATACTCGTTAGAACCACCTCAGCGAGGCGGTTCTAACGAGTACCCACAATCTTTGTTTTTGAGCAGAAATAAGAAAAATAATGTATACCCCTGTAAACCCCAGTTTTACTATATATATATATATATATATATATATATATATATATATATATATATATATATATATATATATATATATATATATATATATATAGGCATGTTTTCGTGATGACAAGAGGCATCGTCTATTTTAACTCCCCCATTAGCCTAAATTAAAGTAAAGTATGGTAAAGTATAGTAAAGTATTTTTCTGACAAGTGATCTACCCTAACAGGAAACAAAAGGTAAGAGAAAAGCCCAGGGAGTGCCACAATCACAAACCGCAGCCTTTCCCAGATACCAAGAGGAAGCGGAAACATGCGAAACCAAACGAGCGCAAATCGACAAACGTACGAAAAACACTAAGATTAGCTTTCTCTTCCTCAAGCGAAGTAATCGCAATGCTAAAAGGACTGAAAAACACAAGAACAAAATAACACAAGGTAAGACATAAAACAAATTGCCTCGTAGGATAAAGACTTTGATCCCAATAGGTAGACCTCTCTTCAGAAGATAGACAAAAATATATCTATTCCGCCTAATGTGAAAAACGGAAGTAGACGTTGAATCTGTTCGGATACAGTTCGTACGAATACAGCAGTATTTGATGTATATGAGAAAAACAATGGTCATGATAAAAGGTTTTATTGAGCCGGTAAAACTAGAAGTGAAGAAACTCAGGAAACTCCAAAACCACGAAGAACAGTCTTTCTGAGACATGGAAACAGGGAGAGATGAGAAATAACAATGACAAACATTACGAAAACACGCCTATTCAAATGTATAGAAGATTTAACCTTCAAAAACTAAAAAAAATCAGATAAACCCCAATACTTTTCATATTTCTGCTCAAAACATAGATTGTGGGTACTCGTTAGAACCGCTTCGGCGAGGCGGTTCTAACGAGTACCCACAATCTATGTTTTTGAGTAGAAATAAGAAAAATAATGTATACCCCTGTAAACCCCAGTTTTACTATATAAAAGTGGGGTTTAAGGGGGTCAGAATTATATAGGCATGTTTTCGTGATGACAAACGCACGAAACCACTGACGCATAAACAAAGAAAAACTACAAAATTCATGCAAAATGGGAGATGTTCTATAAAATATATTAAGACCACTCGAAAACAATGCCTCTATGTTAACAAGGCCACTATGTTACTGAGACTAGCTTTTGCCAGCCCTAAATAGGTTTATTCTATAGCTATAGATAAGACGGGGCATCCGCACAATATTTTTCTCATATCCTTACGAAAACATATGTTGTGAGTACTCATTAGAAGCGCCTCGGCGAGGTGCTTCCAATGAGTACCATAAAATATTTCTTGTGGGAAAGTAAGACAAATATCAGTAATTGTTTGGTTGATAAAATCACCTTATCTGGAGCGTTGTACTACATTCAACATTATGACCGCCCCGCTTATGACCACTTATGGGCAGTACCAACGATGATCTGAATAGTGGAATTTTACTATATAACTTGAGTGTCTGTTACAAATGCACCATATGTTACAGAGCCAGTGTGCATCTTCTTACTTGTTTTAGCTTTACAAAGAAACACTGACATTCGCGTCATTTTATAGGTAATAGTTTGTGTGTATTTGAGTCACACAAGGTGTGGTTAAAATTTAAGGGATTGAACAAAACTAACATGTCTTTCCTGGAAGCTGAAATAAGTCACACCATACATTTTCGTCTATGTAGTATTAATACAAGTATTTATACTTCAGTTGGCATTCAATCCTAAAAGTGATAAATCACATCTGCAGCAGGCTACATTTTATTTTTATTGTATTTCAGAGAAAATAAGGCTAGATATGTCATGTGAGTCCAAGCCTTATTTCCTCTAAAAATTCATAAAACAAAAATAGTATGTCGTCTGTTACAAGTTTACTTAGCACTTAAAGAGTTTAAATTTCTGTATAATAAAACCCTAAAAAACTGACTTTGGAAACAAAGAACACATAACATATAGAAAACGGAAGTCTCGGTTTTATTGAGACTCTTCATAAGCAGTAATGAAGTGTGCAGCACAGCTTACGCCCTCTAGCATATACATGAGCAGAACTTCATTTTCAAAGATCCCAAAGGAAATAAATATATAATCTGCTCTATGATGAAGTACGGGGAAACGTTCTACCGCCGCCACACGGCACTTAACTCAAGCTGCATAAGTCACATTAAAGAAGCAATGTCTGGTACTCAGCGCCAGATGAAGGGATGGCAATAAAACGCTCTTGCAAAAACGAACCGCTATGAGTTATATTCCGCCTTAAACGAGATTCAAACCCAGGACCGTGATCCGATTTCAGGTGCGCTAAAACCTCAACCACGTGGATGCGTCATTTGGTCAGTCTACAATAGTTATTAAGATATCATGTGGACCATAAACATTCTATTAACGAACAGCACAGACCCTAATCAGATAGAGTGGATCCACATGCCGATCTGCACTTTCACTGTCTGCATTGACATGTCGATGTTTATACGGTAGATCTCAATACATGTATTTCAACTTACAGGCGCTGTTTCTCGCCCATGGACCAAGTTTCAAACAAAATTATACAACACATCCCTTCGAGAACATTGAATTGTACAATTTAATGTCAGGTTTGTATCTGAAAAAAAAAACTGTAACGTAAATAAGTTTTATTTGCTCAAGTTTACAGTTTGTTATAATGTAAACTGCACAATACAACTGAAAAAGTTTGGAGTTTACATGTTAACATAAAGTCTATAAAGGAAATCATTGGTACCAAAGGTTTGTCAAAAACTTGAAATTTGAATACGAATACGTCATGATATTCTTGCACGAACTAGAAGAAACAAGGTCTTTTAAATTGAACATCAGCGTTTCATATCGATGAAGGCGATGTCAAAACTGATTGTGGGAAAGCAAATCTATGACATGACTAGTTATTGCTTTCAGTTATGTGACCTTTTGAAAACCAATGCAGTATAAGCAAAAATACAATATTATTTGTTAAAATTGCAGTGAATGTCAACGTTGACATCAAAATATAACAGTTATGTTAATTTGTTCTGTTTATTAGATCATGGTAATCTATCGTATTTACTCTTATCATTCGGACAGACAAACTTGGTCAAACAATACAGACCCAGATCAGACGCAACGGATCATTTTTTCCAGTTCTCCATAACATAAATGATGCGGGGTACTCATTAGAAGCATCTCGACTGAGTATCTCCTTATTAGATGCGCTTTGCCGAGGCACTTCTAATGAGTACCCACATGAGTATCAATGAGTACCCAAAATAAACGTTTTAATGAGAAAAAACAAGTCCCGTGGGATGGGATAAGTATTATTCACCATTTAGCTACCTCTTATTGACACATCACCAAGGAGACAAATAGACATTTATTCAAAATTTTAGGATGAGTACGGTAATAACGGTGTCTAAAAATAGATCTACGGTAATATTTATGGACTGTGCGATGAGAAAAAAAGGGTAAGAGAAAATTCCAGGGAATGCTACAATCACAAACCGCAGCCCTTCCCAGACACCAAGAGGAAGACGAAACAGACAAAACCAGACAAGCACAAATCGAACAAACGTACGAAAAGCACCAAGATTAGCTCTCTCTTCCCCAAGCGAGGTAATCGCAATGCTAAACGGACTAAAAACCACAAGAACGAAATAACACAAGGTAAGACTAAAAACAAATCGCCTCGTAGAATAAACCACAAAGCAACAAAGAGTAAGACCAACACCGGGACCACCGCCTTAGAACGGTCAGTAGAGTAAACCACTTAGGATGTGGGGGTGGAGTATGGGGGCGGGGTTAAAGCACTTTTACAGCTAGCCGACTTCTCCTTAGGTCCCGATGCAACTCTCAATACAGAAATACATAAAAATTCGGTTCGCATAAAGGCTCCCAACTCAGTCAATGCATCAAAAGCGAAAACATAAAAATCAAATTAATTACTATAATAAACAAAGACGAGTACTCCTGGCTAATTCTACTGTATGCCAGAGCAAATGAAAACCAATAGTTGAACCACGGCGGGCCAAGCCAAAGACATGTCAAGCCCCATTCCACTGGTTAAAGTTTTACGAAGAGGCCGTCATTGAGTCTGAGGCCCGAACCGCTGTCGTGCAATTAAAGAGTGAAGCATAGCCATCAACAATGATCGGGTTGACAAATAAGCATGTAGTCTGCCGTATAATATCCAGGCTATAGTCAATTCTTTTATAACGGTTAATAAGTTTTCTAAATTGCTCCGAAAAGTTAGATATTCCTACAATTTTTCTAAATCTGTACATTAAGTCACCGTAAAATTCTGGTTCCAATATACCTTGTTGCAGAATTGTTTTCAGACTGACGATATATTTTTTCTACCAAGGCACTGTGTCTGCGATAACATTTCGAAAACGCCTTACGAAGTTTAAAATAACGATATCCCTGTCTAAGAAGTTTGGCAGTAAGGGCCCTATTACGGCAGTTAAAAACTGTGTCTTTTGGGGCATATACGAACAGTAAATGTCCAGATCAGTGTGCCAAGTCGCAAGTTCAGAGACATGCATTTGTACTTAGATATACAGTATCCAGTGATTCCGTAATCGGATTGCGTAAGTCCTGACCCGATTGCACGGATGCGCAAGCTGATCTGGTTCTTCGCTGTACGCATATGTCCCTAAGACACATTTTCCATGGCACGGTTCATATCGTTTTTTTTTTAATGTTATATTCTAGAACTACTGGGTATACAGCCAGCACCAAACAACGGAACAGCCGGCAGTTTAAGCCATATACTTCTCAACGGTACAGAACATACTACAGGAGATAATAAGACGGTTGCCAGTTTGTGTGACACTTTAATTAGTGGAGATGTTGTTCCTTTGTGTGGCTGCTCCAATACAAATGTAATTTTAGTTTACCTAGCTTAATCCTGAAAACGCCGAGAAAACTTTTAATAAACGTCAAAAGGATTGTTTTGGAAACCCTTGTCCTGCTGAATCTTGATTTACCGTGCCTTTGCAACAGTGAAGAACCAGATCAGTTGGCTTCTTCAGAAGCCACCTGATCTTGATCTGCACTGTTTGTCATAAAGTATGTGAATTTGTATCACTGTGTCAACAACCTAAATCATGTAATCTGATAGGCTGAAAAATAGAAGTGGGCGTGCCATCTTAATTTATTCCGCATGACAAAGGTTAAGCTGACAATATGCTATTTTTCTAATTTTTAGAGAAAATAAGTCTTAACAATTCGTATGAATCATCTGCCCATCGTCTGCTGCAGTTGTGATTGGCACTTTAAGAATAAGACGTTTATTATGTATCGTACTGGAGAATATTAATTTAATGAAACATGAAATGCGATCATACTTTAATTTGATGATAACAAAGAAACAATACGCGTAAAGATAACGGATACAAATCGGAGACAAATAATGAACATGAAAACAAATGCATGACATAATAAAGCGCCAGCTTAAGCGGTATTCGATTTTCAAATTAACCAGGACGGGCCCAATGATCCCAACGGAAATAAAATATAACCTGCACTATGATTATGTACGGGGGGACTTTTTACGACTGCCATACGGCACAACACCAGCTACAGTAGAGTAAAATAAAAGTAGAAAAGGATTGCCTTTGGAAACAAAAAACACACAAAATCACAAAAATTGGGAATTCTGTTTGATTGGGTCTTTTCATATAAGTCTGAAATTACTAAAATTGCAAATTCTTTCTTGCTAAACATTGCTGAGCACTAACCTTTCTCTACTAATAAATATGAAAATGTCTACTATTTTTGGCATTTTTATATTCATCAGCAGAGAAAATTTCATGCTCAGCCGAGTTGAGCACGATAAAAAAGTTTTATAACCTCACGGTTTAAATAAGCATAGTCTAATCTGCCTCAGTTACATGTATGCTCGTTTCATTCTACTCTTCAAACATTATAATTGAACTTACCCAGAAAAGATCACAATCACGAAGCACAATTTTACTGAGCCTCTGAAAGAAGAAATGAGAAACAAACAAATAAAGACACAGTGGTACAGTTGCAATAACTGTCATACAAACAAACAAGAACGACCTCCTAGGAATCGCCTTGGAATGGTCAATAGAAGCAACTGCTGAATTATATTTAATGGTTTAACTGCAATACGGCATAAAACTCGTTTATTGCAGCATTTTGACAATCTTAAGAGGAATGGATGCCTTTTCAAAAGAGGTAAACCTATCAAATTGTTTTGCTCCCTTCTGAAATGGTTTTTACTCTAAAAGGAAAGAAATTTGCTTCTAGTGGGAACAAATATTTCCTGTTAGAATAGAATCCATTTCAGAAAGGACTCACGCAGGAAAAACACACAGGAAGTCACAAAATGTTTCTCCCTTGTAAAATTAACCCATTTATGCCGAATGAAATCTTCTACCCGAGATTTTTAGACGGGTCCATTTCCAATAGAAGGAGTGTCTGGTTAGTTTTATAATTACCATGTGTTATAGAAATTCCTGTATTTAATGCAAACAGTCTAGACCCAGATCAGACGCCGCGTTCTGTGGCGTCTGATCTGGGTCTAGACTGTTTGCTAATGTCCCATTTATGGGACGCTAGGCACAAATGGGTTAACGTAAAAGCTGTGAGGTGTATCAAATTCCCATAAAAGTGATGTATGTTAAATGAACTCTGTAAATTTGAAAGATGGTGACCCCTAAGGGAATATATATATAGCTACCATTGTTTTCATATTTCCTTGGCTAGTTGGGTCTAATGAGTACCCACAAGATATGTTTTCGTAGAGAAATAAAGATAATAATTTCTCTTATCTGGAATTATGTGTATATTTTTGATTATCATTATAATAGCCTCGGATAACTGCTTCTAAATAATGATTCCTCGTAACATATCAGTATTTGTGTTAACTACTGCTTCAATGACATTATATTTGATAGGTAGATGATATATCAGAGGCAGTTCGAAATGCAAGTACCATTGCCGAAGGAGTGGTTGTTTTGGGGATACCGTATGAAAATAAGAATGACAGTACTTGCATTTTATCAGATAGCAATTCAGCATGGGCATTCAGCAAGACGTTCCATGCTCCTGTCTGGCTTTCAGCAGTTCTATCAAATGCAACGGTAAGCATTCGAAAACTTAAAGTCCTTAATATAACGTCATCATTCTGCTTTTATTTCGTTATACCCTTTGCTGTTGTCCGTTCGAATAGCCGTCCATACCATTTCCGAGTGCCACCTTCACGGGGTGCGTTACATTTTGCATAAATATTAGTATCAATTTTGGATGGTTTTAGATTGCTAACGTCCGTAAATTTCTGACAGAGTACTGACTCTTTTCAGTGTCTGAGAAAATGTTTTTGACCTTTAGTTATTATTCTACTGTATTGAATATCTGGATGTAACATCACAGATGTACTGAAGACCTAGAGCTATACATGCATATAATGACCAAAGGCAGCTTCTCTGTTCCAATTCTTGAAGTATCTGCCTTTGATATAGCTGAAAACAGACTCTGACATATGGCTCCTTTACTCGATATAATATCAGGATGAAACTTCACAGATACATCTATGACTTAAGGCCTCTTATGACGGTCAAGGACAATTTCTCTGGCTTCCATTTTCTGAATTACCAGTCCTTCATATTTAAAAATACTCGACTTTCGCTCATAGTTCTCTTACCATATGAATGTCTGAATGTAACTTCATAGATATATAGAGGACAAAGGGCTTCATATTGTGAATAAGGACTGTTATTTTGGATATTCCAGGTATTGAATTCTCATCTTTTGATGTATCAAAAATCATATATATATGCATTGAGACCTAGCGTATAGAAATCGACTGTATGTTACATTTTGTGGCAAACGATCACAATTCCAGTTGCACTAATTTAAAACAAGAATTATGAACTTTTTTCAACGGCTGGCAAATGTTTTGTGGTCTCTGGTTCTTCTATATGTGTGATATCTGGATGAAACTTCATAGATGTATAGAAGACATAAGGTTTAATATTGTGGCGAAAGCTCGGTGCTCAGCATGGCCAAGTTCTTGAGTTATCTGTCCTTTATATGTCTGAAATGTGTATTTCAGTAAATAGTTCTCTTTAACCTAAACTTTGCATAGCTAAAACGTTACAGATATTAGCAGAATAAAGGGATAAGCCTTTCAATTGTAGTCAAGGAAATTATTTCCACTAGGGCTAGATTCCTTCTGAAAATATGTCTAATTTAAAAGGAAATGTTACTACCCGTGGAGGCACATTCTTTCCATTTAGAGCAGATTCCTTTTCATGTATGTATGTATGTATGTATGTATGAATGTGTGTGTGTGTGTGTGTGTGTGTGTGTGTGTGTGTGTGTGTGTGTGTGTGTTAGGATTTATTTGTTCTCACTGCAACTGGTGTTAAATGATATGTGGCGGCCATATAAATTGTTCACGTGCTTCATCATTTTATTTATATGGATTCCTTTATTCCATTCTGATGGGGTTCCTTATCTCTTATTCGTTCTGTGTTGTAAGTTTGTTTGTGTTGAGGTTTTACGGCCCAGTCAACCCAATGGGGTCATGTCGAGCGCGGTCAATTTACCTAACCACACGTTTACTGGGCAGGCTTAGTCCTCTAAGCGGTTAACCAGTATTGTGAACATTCTTTCGCCAGAAACTGACAACTGCCCTTCTTGAATCAGCGGAAGGGAGAGAATGACCGCTATATCATTTTCTTTCTCTTGTTTGTCGGTACCTTGGATGGACTGTTGTCCTCATTTCTAGCTGGTTGTCTGTCGGTACCTTGATAGGACTGTTGCCATCATTTCTAGCTGACTAATATATATATATAATTGTTTACATATTTACCAAAAATGTTATATATATGAAAATAATTTGTACTTTGTTCCTTGCCACAATGCATTTGAAAATAGTGCATATATATATTAATAGGCTAGGAACAAATCAGGCGATGTTTGTATTGTAAGTGATCCACGGGTAACAGAATCAACACTTAACTGCACGATGTTTCTGGATAATAACCTAACAACTCATTCGCTGAAGATCTCAGGTAAGATAACGCATATAACATTATTGAATCACTTCCATTGTTTAACATTATTATATGTAAAAGTTTACACAATTGTTAAGACATCCCTGACTTTAGACATATCAAATACATATACCACTAAAGTTAGTTTAAAAACATGGAAATTTAACTGAGAAATTTGTATCTCCATGTACCTTCACGGAAAGCAAATCTGATATGGAAATATTTGTCTCATTTCTCACTAGCTAGCAAATTGTATCTTTCAAGAATGACTCCCTTTTAGAAAGTTTTTATAAACTAGTTAGGCAGCTTACTGCTAGGCTTACTGTCTGCAACAGCCGTCTCCGTTTGAAAAATGACGGAAACAGGTCACTTATTGTCAGTCTATGAAGTTATCGAAAATAAATGAAAATTTGGTCAGGCTAAGGAGCATGGGTAAATTTTCAGGGGAGGTAACTTTGTCAAAATATTTGCCTTCCTTCTTAAAGGGATTCTATCCAAAATTTTTACCAAGGGAAGAGAAGAAGATCGGTTGGCAGGAACGCAAACAGGGAATCATAAACGTTTTCCTTTATTAAAATGATGTCAGAACAAAACGAAATAGCTAGTAGAATTTTAAGATGCGTTTGCTTATGGATGAAGAATGTTTGGACCTGTAGACGTTGCTAACACATTTTACTGTAAAAGACGAGTTCTGAAATGCGTTTGCCCATAAAAGAATGGTTTATCAGTTATTTGTGACCACGGTGCCAATTACTGGGAAAATGCGATGACTATGACTCTTCTTCCAGTAGCCCAATCCCTTAACTTTCACAAGGGTGCAATAATTCCTGCAAAATTTGTTATGAAGATGTAGCCCGCCATATATCTGACTCTGTCGAAAATATGCAAGTTAAAAGTCCAGTAATATCCCCACCTATCCTCACTTTCAGCCACTCTACCTCAGTGGCGGATGAGAAAGGGAGTAGGCAGTGACTGCAAATGATTGGTTTATAAACAAGTAGAACCCCAGCGGGCACGCAATGTTGCGACAACGTAGCATCAACGTCGATGCAACGTTGTGACATTGCATCGAAGTTGATACAACGTTGTATAAACGTCATGTGCCCTCTTGGAGGTGTCGTTTTAATATTATTATATGTTACAGGTATCGATTCAGAATTTAGTCAAGCTGAATTGTCATCAACACTCGTGCCTATGTATAAAAGATTCAAAGAAGGTTAGTTTTTCAGTCTTCTATAAATTTCTAGCTTGTACTACAAGCCCGTGTGATGTGCCACAGTGGGGAAGGACCCTTAACGCGTATGCTGGCAACAGAGGTCCATGTCATTAACTTACAGAAACAATGGTTAATCATGATAATTAGGCGTGCGAAGAAAGTCCCTTCTCTCCTCAGAGTGCATAGACATGCTCTCATCTGGCTATTCTCTATGATCATACGTCATGTGGACCCTTTTCTCGTGTTACACATTATACTAATTAACGGAGTTTTTACGGAGTTTTAATGACCATTACTTTTTGGATTGAAATTATTGCCTTACATATAGCTTTTTGTACACCTAATGTTTTAGCTCACCTGAGCACGAAGTGCTCGCGGTTAGCTATTGTGATCGGTCAGTATCCGTCGTTCGTCGTCCGTTCTGAGGTGTCAATAATTTGTTTCAAATGACCACTCCTTCTACACACCTGAGCCAAATGATTTGAAGCTTGGTAGGAAGAATCGGGTGACTTGTAGATCAAAAATAGCTAAAATCGTTCCGATCGGAAATCTAAGATGGTCTTGAAAATCTATTTTGAACTTCTTCCCCTGAACCGAAAGACCAACTCACTCGAAACTTGATAGGCAGTACCAGGATGACTTGTAGATTAAAAATAGTTTAACTCGTTCCGATTATAGGAAACTCAAGATGAACACCACGGCGGCCATCTTAAAAATCTATTTTGAATTTCTCCTGAACCGAAATGCCGATTAACTTGAAACTTGGTAGATAGTATCTAGGTGACCTGTAGATCAAAAATAGCTAAAATAGTTTCGATCGGAAATCCAAGATGGCCACCACGGCGGCCATCTTAAATTCCAAATTTTGAACTTCTTCTTCTGAACTGAAAGGCTGATTGACTTGAAACTCGGCAGCCATCTTGAAAATCTAATTTGAACTTCTCTTCTGAATCAAAAGGTTAATGTACTTGAAACTTGGTAGGAAGTATCGGGTTGATCGTTCCAAGGTAGTACTTTCAGAGTGGTACTTTTTGTTAAATGTTATGCAGTGTTTTATTTACTAAAGGTTTTCTTTTTAACAATTATGTAAGTTTAAGATACTCGTATATTCAGTTAAGTTTGGGTAACAGAGTTGCCACCTTTTTGGGAAAGGATTGATTACTCTGCTTTCCATTTATGCATTTGTGGCTGTTTAATTGTATTTTTCTGTATTTCCCTTTGATGTTGGGGGCTTGATTGGATCTGATTGTACCAGTTCCTTAGTTCACGTATTTACTTTGGAGATAAAAAATAGCTAAACTTTTTCTGATGATAATCCAAGATGGTCGCCACGACCGACATCTTGAAAATCTATTTTGAACTTCTTCTCCTGAACCGAAAGCCCAATTGACTCGAAACTTGGTAGGAAGTATCGGGGCTCTGTAGATCAAAGTAGTAAAAATGATTTCGATTGGAAATCCAAGATGGTCGCCATGGCCGCTATTTTGAAAATTTGTTTTAGACCTACTCTTGAACCGATCAGCCAACTGACTAAAACTTGGTAGGAAGTATCGAGGCTTCCTATAAATCAAAAGTAGCTAAAATAGTTCCGATGGGACATCCAAGATGGCCACCATAACCACTGTCTTGAAAATCTATTTCGAACTTCTTTTCCTGTATTGAATGTCGTTCAACATGAAACTGGGTAGAAAGTATCGGGGTGACTTGTAGACCAAAAAAAAAAACTAAAATCATTCCGATTGGAAGTCCAAGATGGCCCCACATCCACCATCCTGAAAACCAGTTTTGAATTTCTTCCCTTGAACCGAAAGCCCAGATCACTCTAAACTAAATTGGAAGTATCGAGACTACCTGTAGATCAAAATAGCTGAAATAGTTTCGGTCGAAAATCCAAAATGCCTGTCATTGTCCCATCATAAATATCTATTTTGAACAAAAAAGAGGTAAGAGAAAAAGTCCAGGGAATGCCACTATCTCAAACCGCAGCCCTTCCCACGTCTTCTCCTGAACCGAAATGCCAGTTGATTCGAAAATTGGTAGGAAGTATCGAGGCTTAGTGTAGATCAGATAATAGCTGAAATAGTTCCGATGGGGAATCTAAGATGGCGGCCATTGCCACCATCTTGAAAATCTATTTTGAACTTCTACTCCTGAACCGAAAGGCAGATTGAGTTGAAACTTTGTAGCTAATATAATCCTTATGAAGAATCTCATTAAAACCGAGACTCCCATTTTCTAATCCGTAGTGTGTTTTTTTCTTTCAGAAGGCAATGCTGTTGACGTTTATTTGACTTGTAAATCAAAAATGCCTTAAATCATTTCGATCGGAAATCCCAAAGGGTTGCCATGGCAGTCACTTTGAAAATCTATTGTGAACTGCTTCTCCTGAACGGAAAGGCTAACTGACTCGAAACTTGGTAGGAAAGATCGAGGTGACTTGTAGATCGAATATAGTCAAAACTGTTTAGATCGGAAATCTAAGATGACAACCATGGCCACCGTCTTGAAAATCTGTTTTGAACTTTTCCTGAACCAAAACGCCAACTGACTCAAAATTTGCTAGCAAGTATCGGGGTTACTAGTACATTAAAATAGTTAAAATCTTTCCGATCTGCAACCCAAGATGCCGGCTTTGGCGGCCATCTTGAAAATTTATCATGAGGACCGACCTAGCGCTGTGCAGTTATAGAGTGAAGCAAAGTTATCGACCAAAAAGGGGTTAATAACCAGGCATGCAATTATCAACCATAATTTGGTTTATAATTATGAAGCTGCGTGTTCAGTAAAAAATTAAATGGTATGATAAGTAATGTGTAAAGTAAATAAGTGAACTGAAGAACTTAGTATCATTAGTACTATTTTATAGTATTTATAGTATGTGGTATATATTAATAGGTGTATGGAAATTTGTAAACGAGCTTATCAGTGACTATGTGACTATCCATGGAGTCCTCAGTGTCACAACTGGTGCAATATATGATTACAACAATGATGGATTATGGGAAGGTATTCTAAACGACACAAGGTAATTGTTGAATAGTATTATAATAATCATAGTTTCGGTCTGTGTAGAAGGTAATTACATAGGTGTAAATAGACTGAAAGGATATCATACACATCCCATTGCTTTATGTTGATATTGATGCTGCTGACTAAAATGAGAACGATAATAGTGGGTACCATTTATTTTGTCTTGTGCAAAATGGATACTTGTGATAGATTTTCTGATATTTTTTAAAAGATAATATCTTTTTTATTTGCTTTCCTGCACACCAAGCCCCATCTGAGACCGGTCTATTCTTAAAGGAAATACTTTACTCACATTGAAGCAAATTATTTTGGGAGCAAAAATTCTTTGCTTTCAGATAGGGAGCAAATTCTTTCTTTTTATATTGTAGAAGGAAAGCAAATCAATCTGGACAAAATAGCTTCCACTGAAAGTGTATTTCTTCAAGAATCAGTGATCCGGCCAAATGTCACATCAGCAGAAATTACTATGCTGAAGAGGACTAGAGCTCTTAGTGCTTTTCGTACGTTTATTCGATTTGTGCTTGTTTGGATTTGTCGGTTTCCTCTTCCTTTTGGTGTCTGGGAAGGGCTGCGGTTTGTGATTGTGGTACTCCCTGGACTTTCTTCTTACCTTTTTTCTGCTACCAGCAGAAAAAAATATATAATGCATCTAATGAGTTGTTTTAATTTTGCTTAATTGGATCTGAGCTGAAGTACTAACAGATAGTATACTAATTCGATGCTAAATTCACATGTACTTCTTGTTTGATGCAACTTGTTTGAATTTCAAACAGAAATCAAAACAAATGTATGGAGACACTGTCTCAAATAATCAGTTCATCTACAGCTACACGGATGATATTTTCTCTGGACAATTCAATTTTTTCAGACTTTATGGATTTTATCTTAATTTAAATCGCAATACGTGTTTAGTTGTCTTGTTTTATCAGTCTTTGCAGTTACAGTTCAATATTAATTAAATGTTAATTATGTCTGGGAAGGGCTGCGGTTTGTGATTGTGGCACTCCCTGGACTTTTCTCTTACCTTATTTTGAAGGTAGCTTGGCGAAACAAAAATAATTATAGAAGGCACTACATAGATTTCATTTGGAAGAGAAAATGTAAATGTGTTTTGCTGTTTGAACATCCACATCTGGTCTGCAAAGAAATAATTATAGCAAATAAATTGAACTCAGGAAAAACAAGTAAACAAAATACATCACACGAGAAATAAGCTTTTCTGGAGCATTTGGTTGTTTAATCCAAAGCCGTTTTCTGAGAACTGCGCCCATTGTTATCATTTTATGTCATAGCAATTTTCTGAGAAATACACCGATCGTTATATTGCACCCACACTCGAACATTTGTTTGCCAAGCCGGTTAAATATTTATACAAAAACAAGTGGCTGTCACATCCAAACATGTTCGTAGAGTAATTAATCATTCAAAACTATTAACGCCTTTACAAAACATGTCGAGGTTCCACTGTACATTTTTATACTTATGCATTCGTAAAATGCATTTTGCAAGAGTATAGTCACAAGTGTATTGACATTTATAGATTCATCAATTTACACTTAGCTTAAAAACGTGTGTTATATGTATTTACCTAGATTTGCCACTACAGACGAAGAAATACCGATTCCATCAGACATATACATCATTTTAGCAAAATGTAAAACCCAAAACCAGGAGCTACCTTGTAACGGAGACATAGACGTTTTGTCCTTTATTTTACCACACCTTCCAGAGATACCAAACTGTCTGGTAAAATCTTCAGTTTTAATTGCGGTTTTCGATTCAGTAAAAGATTTTTTAAACGTACAGTAGTTTTCCTTTCAACCTATTTACCCTAAGTATTCGAATAGTCATGCCTGAGCAAACTGTGAAGACTCAGATAAGATGCCACAGAACGTGGCATCAGATCAGGGTCTACACTAATTGCCACTCACTTGAGCATTAAAGACACAAATAAGGACTAGTTTGGCCGAAACTAGCTAGTCTAGCACAGAACACAGACATTTTAGGCATTTTCAATTCTGTAGGTGTACTCATTGCTGTCTAGGGTCATTTCCTTTAGATTCTATTAGACACCGTAACAGGTAGCAAATGGAATTAGTCACGTTTTAGGACACATTTGGTGAGGAGTCAATGTGTCCAGATGATTAGAATAAATATGGTAGTTTTTAGCTTATCAGAATATGGTATTTTTTAGCTTATCAGAATTTGCTCAGGATTGTTTTACTCTATATTTCTTTTGTACTGGTCTTTTGAGCAATCTCATCGGGACTGCATCTTCCGTCATTTTTACAGGGGAGACATCTTTTGTGACATCAAGATTGTTTTATTGTATAGCATACCTCGTCTGAAAAGAGGTCTACTCTTAAAACTCTTTTTATAATAGATTCCTTCTCAAAGGGAAAAAACAGTTCCCGTCCTTGAAAGTGTATCAATTATGCTTGTGCGTTTTCTCCTTTGCGTCATATGGGAACAGCAAATGCCAGTATCAGTCTTCGTAGAGCAATCAGTATGCGTACTAGCATAAATGCAGAAGCTAAAGCGAGTACAAATCATGCCCTGAGCCTTCGCTCTACAAATGAATCACCAAGCAGAATTTTCTGATGATTCGGCTTATGATAAATGAGTACTATTGAAACAACTGACAAAATATTTCTGAAGATACCCAGATGCCGCTATCACGAAGCACAGTCTTCAAGAGGCACCAAAAGAATGAGAGATGAGAAACAATCAATGACAAAATAAATGCTACATGTGAAACCACCGACAAACAAAGAAGAACTGCAACAAAGGAACCACCTTGGAACAGTCAGAAGAAAAACTACTGTGGGAACAGGAGGTGGTTAGACCAGTTTTTTTTTTTCTCGCGCAAAACTTCAGCCTTTATTCTGATGTGACCAGTTAGCAAATGGAGACAACTTTCAAAAACATGAAAATCTATCCCTAGTATTTAAGGGGAAAAGATGCACCTTCAGGGGAGACAACTTTGTGTTTTGGCTCATTTGTGAAAAATGTATTTTCTGAAGGAGCTTGGAATATAGTAAAGCAAAAGGATGCCACATAATTTATTACCCCAAAAATGGCAGAAAATCTAGCAAGCGTATAAAGTCCCTTTAAAACCTTAAGAGAATTTAGAGCAAGTGTTTTTGTGTTTTAGAATTAACTCCGATATAGAAAAGAGGCAAGTATTTATATATCTTTGTTTCACTGTGAGGTGTATTCTTTCTTCTTATGTAAGTGATAAAGTGTCTTCGAGCAACAGATGTTAAATGTACAGATTCAGGTCGTCTTGTGAATCAGCACTATGTCACTTAATTCTTAGCTCTCCGGTGTACATTGTGCAGTATCCACTGCATCTGAAGACAGATATTGTACTGGCCCCGCGGTTATAAAACTTTTCTCATGCTCCACTCAACCGAGCGTGACATTTGTCCTGCTAATAAATCTAAATTTAATAACAATTGCAATGTCTTTCTTGCTAAACATGGCTGAGCATGAACATTTCTGTGCTAATCAATATGGTCATGCCATTTATTATTGGCATTTTCATATTTTATTTATTAGCAAAGATAATTTCATGCTCAGCTGAGTTGAGCATGAAAAAAGTTTTTATAACTTCGGAGCCTGGTTTGGGCTTGACGCGGCTTATACGTAAGCGTGCGTATGCATTGTTTTTTTTTTTTTTTTTTTTTTTTTTTTTTTATTTTACATTGTCTACGTTAAGATTTGAAAAGTATTGCCAAAGTAGTCAGTACTAGTTAAATGCTGTTTAGCGTTTCTTTGTATAAAGTGTTAGATGTCAATTTTATTCCAGTGTCACAATTTTTTTTATATTTGGAAAGGAGATAAGTAAATCATTTGATAACAAAATGTTCTCTGACTTTCGGGTGTAAGAAATAAAAGGAGTTAAAATAAGATCAACAAAACGTAAAATAATATTTTTCTTCTTAGAGTTACACAGACTATCTAAAAGATAATGTTGCGAGGGTCCGCGACATAGAAATCATCACCGGACTTCAGTTTTTGACCTTCCAATCGGACAATACAGCACAGATAAGAACATTTTTGGCAGAAAAATTATGGGAATCCAACTTATTCCAAACATGGGGTGATCTCCCCTGTATTCAAGAGGAACAGTGCCAGTCAGAGTAAGTATAAGAGCTCGTGTATGGTCATTTTATTACATCTGATTATAAGACAGTGGAATATGTGAATAAAATATCCATAACATCTTGTGTCTATTCTTTTGTGGAAAGATATCAGACTGCTATTATGCGACTCCACTAACTGAAAAGTATAAAAATGTTTCGAGCAAATTTAAGTGAACTAAAACTAAATTACAAATTAGTTATATAACTGGTAACTATACATGAAACAAAAAAATGCAGATATTAACTGTTTAACTAATGAATAGGTACTATTTTAAACAATAACTGTTGCAAAGAAGATTCAACAAACATACAAATTAAAGCTCCTATTTCTTTCGATTAAAGAAATATAACGTTTAAACTAATTAGATAAACGTCTGTTTTTATCAATCTCGTATTGTCTGAAAGAAAGTATTTTCTTACATTTAGATCAATTGTAAAGTTTGAATTCACTCCTGAACCAAACAAGTAAAGATACTCAGGAAACGCCACAGTCACGAAGCACAGCCTTCCAGAAACACCCAAAGAAGCAGAGAACTAGCACAAATAATAATAAGGCAAACACTACATATGAATCTACCGACGTATGAACATAGAAGTACTGCAAAAGAGCAATCACTCAGGTTTACTAATAAGATGGATACGCTTTTTGTCTTTTCAGTTATTGCCTATTGGATCCAGAATACCAATTCTTCAAACTCAGTTATATTATGTTCAACGGAAGATTCCTTTTTCTCTGATCTTTTGAACTGGTTGCATACTATATGTGTATTTATATCTTCGTCTGTTTTATCGGAAGTCTGCCAGACAGAACCATACATGCACATGCCTGTAGTGTACTTGATCGTTAGTTTTTTCTTGAATTATTTCATCAATCGTACTGGTCATGATATAATCACAGAACAGATAAAAAGATTTTTTTTATTATAGATTTAAGAGGAATGAATACATTTTCAGGGGGGAAAAGGTTAAGAGAAAAGTCCAGGGAGTGCCACAATCACAAACTGCAGCCCTTCCCAGACAATTCTGTTCAGGTCATAGACTGCTAAATCACACAGGAAGACAACTATCTGTCTCCCGTCTCCATTCTGAAAACGGAGTCTACTCTAAAAGGAAATACTTTGCTTCCCTTGAGGATTGGTATGCAGGTAAGCAAACAGAAAAACATAGATGTTGTCACACATAAACAGTGATGGAATATCTACAACTTGTATTAAGCCCGCTTAAACTTCCTTCTTTCTTTCATTTTAGCTACAAGCCTCTCCTACTTGTATCTCTCAGTGGATTCCGTGCGGATTATCTCATGCGAAATTTTACACCAACTATTAAACGCTTGAGTGAATGTGGTGTCTACGCACCCTATATGAGAGTGGTCTACCCTACGAAGACCTATCCTAACCACTACACCATTGTAACGGTAATCTCTCATTTACTTCATTTACTTATTTATGCCTCGCTATGTAATTATTACTGGCTATGCGAGAGGCTGCTATATATGATGGCCCAACGACATATTGTTCTAAACGGCATTCTAAAACTGTTACTTGAACAGTGTAAGGAAGCTATTCCAACGTAGGAATTATATTGATGTAGAAAGTTAACTGGTTACCCAGATACTGCCACAATCACGAAACAGAAACTCTCTGAGGCACAGAAAGAAAAAAAAACAACCGCAATCCGAAGAAATGTAGCAATGGAAGCTCATATAAACGGACCATTACGAAAACACGCCTATTCAATTATATAGAAAATTTCACCTCCAAAAACTGAAAATTTTCAGATAAAAAACTCTGATATTTTTCATATTTCTGCTCAAAACATAGATTGTGGGTACTCGTTAGAATGTATACCCCTGTAAACCCCAGTTTTGCTATATAAAAGTGGGGTTGAAGGGGGTCAACATTATATAGGCGTGTTTTCGTGATGAGCCGAAAAACTACTGGAAGGATTGTAATAGTTTTACTCCAGTGACACCTCGAAACTTCTGATGCAGCTCCAAATCACAAATATTTGTTAGATCTGTGTAGGGTCCTCTACCTCATCAGTGAAAGACCACATACAAACAGTAAAACACTACTAATTTCTTAACTGTGACGAAACAAAGTATAGGACTCATTGAGTTTCTGAAGCAGAATAAAGGAAAACCTCTAGTTGGATCATCATGGGCCCGACTAGAGTGACTTGGCCCTCATAGAAATTTCAAACACTTTAAACGCATCAGCAATGCATTTAAAATGACTTAATTGATACTAAATGTGTTTTTTCTTTTTTTTCCCAGTCCATATTAATATTATTTACCTGGCGCTAAGCATTATAAAGCTAGGACTGGTCAGCATTGTGTCAGGAAACTATGACTGGATAAACATCATGCTATTTGTTCGGGACATTTTACGTCGGAAGCACTAAAACAGGAGCATTGTGTAGAAACTAAATATGAAGACATACAGGAAGGCAGAGGTACATTTAAACCATAAATACATATGCACACACAAAGCATTATATAAATTTTACTACTGTAAAAATAAAAACGATGTTTTTTCTCTCTCGTTTTAGTTTATTCTGTTTAGTCGTGATGATTTTGTTCTTAATAATATTATCTGACCGTTTAGGGATTATATCCGGAGTCCCATGGCATTATAGATGACAGCTTCTATGATGCTGACATCGGCGACAAGTTTGACTCACGGTATGTGGATTCGATGAAAGACGCTAGATGGTGGAATTCTGCTGAACCAGTAGGTATCTTAGGCATTGAGTAATATATGATTAAGTCAAAGAAAAGAGAAGGCATATGTATTGTGATGTGACATATAGATAGCCTGGATTGACAGAGTCGCTAGATGCCATCTTCGGAATATCTCACAAAAATGCCGTTTATATCTTTCAGGGGAGCGGTTCAAGGCTGGCAGAAGTACAACAGGTTTTCGACTTTTGTTTTCACTGACCATCTTACTTGGCTTACTATACGTACAATTGTTTCATATGTTTTAATAGTAAATATTTGAAATTTGTTTCCGCTGCAAAATGTAAGGTTGAAACGGTACGTGATTCGCAGGCAGAATGATTTTTTATAGAAGATAAATGATTTGTAAAACACAGAAATCTTGACATTGCCCATCTGAATAGTAAATTGTTATAGGTGACAGTTATTAGACACATATCTATCACTTCACTGTCCATGACATAACTTTTTTCATGTTCATTTATTCAAATCCGGCTGAAAATGTATATGGTTAACTCTCAAGATCCCAAAGTACAAGGATTGTAAATCTTAAAGGTTTGCTAACAGAGCTATTTCTGATATAGCCTTAGTTTTTGTTGTCTGAAAATTTTATTTCCAAATGAAATTAAGCTGTCTCTGGTTTACTATAGATGCTTCTGAGGACTGTGCAATAGAGTAGTATAGGAGAAAATATTTTCTAAGTACGTAGTTTTCTAACTAGGCTACGTAGCCGTTACGTCAAGGCAGGTAAACTGTTATCAATTAAATAGTGATTATAATCTAATTACTTTAAACGTTTTTGTTATATTTGTTGTTTTTTGTTTTTTTTTTGTTGTTTTTTTTTTGTTTTTTGTTGTTGTTTTTTTTTTGTTGTTGTTTTTTGTTGTTGTTTTTTTTTTTGTTGTTTTGTTGTTGTTGTTTTTTTGTTTTTTTTTTATGATAAGCATGTATATTTCTTTCACAATTAATATGCAGATTCAGAACGTCATTGAGAGCATAAATTATTTTCGTGAAACTTAGAGTATCGGATCACATATTCTAATTAATGTTTCGGACAATATAATTATCAAAACAACAGTCTGGGAAAATCAGTTTAAAACAAAAGTGAAGCTCCTGTGATTTTTGTTATATCAAAATTAGCTCCGTTAACAATATTTTAAACAAATATATTTAACTTTTACCTCAGTAGACGATGCATTCATGATATTTTCTTATTTTCCAGAAAATATGCTTTGACATGTCATTTATTTACTTTGCCGCCTTTTTTCACGAGAGGGAGGGGGCATGGGGGTGGGGAGGGAGTTGCACAACAACACATCCCACAAAACAGATTAGGCATTTGTCCAATATTATATGCTACCTGAGACAAAAAAAAAAAGTCAAATGACAAAAACAAAGAAACGATCAAATCCGATAGTAAAAGTTCAGGCTTTTACTATCGGGTACTTCGGCACGACTGAGTGGCAATGTAGTCCAAGTTTGATTATTGTGTCAGTGCGAACATAGACTTCAGCTTTTTATACAAAACACTTGACACATTTAACCCTTGCCCTACTGAACCAGGATATACCAAGCCTTTGTAAACAGAGTAGATCTAGATCAGTTTGCGTCTTCAGAAGCAAGCCAACACTGTTTGTCATTAAGTATGTTATTTTGTATCAACAATCTAGAGTAAGCAATCTGATTGACTGATAATTAGTTGGTGTGGCATCTTAATTTATTCAGCATTGCAAGGGTTAAGAATGGTTTTATGATTATAATAGTTGCAAATATTTTACAGCATGGCCTCAACATTAAGATTTGACAAAACAAAATGACGAAATCTTAGAAATGGTACAATTTAAACTTACTTTGTTTTAGATCTGGGTTCGAGCACAGAAACAAGGATTGAAAACAGCTGCCTATTTCTGGCCAGGATCCTACGTGAATATATCAGGTTAGTTAAAATGTTTTTCAAACAACTGGTGGTAATCTTTTTACTATTAGATCAAAGTTTTTTTTTTTAAATCAAATTCGACATAAATATAGAAATAACCATTTTCGTTATTAATTAACGCTATTCATGAATTGACTGATAATACGGGAGTATTGTGGTCACGTTATTATAGCGCCCATGTCCTTCAATTGCTCTAGTACTGAAATAATTACAATCGAACCTCGTTATCTCGTACTCGCATTTCTCGAATAACCGTTTATCTCGAAGTAAAAATCTGGTCATTGTTTTAATATGGAAACTTAACAACAGGTAACAAAATATTGTGAAAAAGAGGAGAAATTGCTCCTAAGGAGCAATTTCTCCTCTTTTCCACAATATTTTCAATATATCTCTAATCATAAGAGTCAACTTACATATTCATTTTTGAAATGTAATTGTTCGATTTATTTAGTTTTTCTTTTTTTTCAATTTGGCAAATCTGATATGTCGAAGTATGGGTATCTCGAAGTATTTAAGAGAGTCCCTTGGACTGCGAGATAACGAGAGTCAACATGACTAAAGGTATGTTTTCTCAGGTTGTGATTCTTTTTATTATTTCCAGGTACCTATCCTGATATCTGGAAAGAATTTGACCAGTGAGTATAAGCAGCTATATTGCATCTACGTGCAGGGTATTATCTCATTTTTCCTTGCTTAACCTAAACATGCACACACCTTAAATTTTTAGCATAATAGTCCTAAAATTTTAACAGGACTATTTGGGGCTCGCCAAGCGAATATGCGTCCAGGCATTTGCAGACAGCGAAGGCTCAGATAAGCCTGGGCATCCGCACAGTCTGACCATGGCCTTCACTGTCCGCAAACAGAATCATTCAATACAGTAGAATATTTCAACGGAGAGCAAAAGCCCGGATGAGACTTAACGCATGTGCAGGATGATGTGAATCCTCACTTTTTGCGCATGCTCGAATGCATTTTCGCTTGATGCAGCCCGTTGTACTATCCGTTGATGCGTCTAAAAAAGCTGGATGAACGGCAAACCATTTAGGCACTATCAGACGTTGGGATTTTGTTCTGGGTATTCACTGATTGCTCAGGAATATATCCGAATTACGAGGGTAAATACGGTAACCTTGGTGCCAGTCAACCAAACAAGTCCCGCCTCTTTACTCATGGAAACTGAGGCTAGGTACTGAAGTAATAATGCAACCTTGTTCAAACATACCATAAACCAGGAAACATGCTCTTCTAGCGAACACATGACGTTTATATAACGTCGCATTAACGTTGATGCATGCAACGTCATGACGTAGCATCGACGTTTATTTGACGTTGTATAGTCATGTATCTGCTGGGTCTTCTTTTTGTATTTTTTTTCATACGAATTTGACGAAGTTTTCGTATACTGTAGGACTGTTTATTTCTTATTGATATACGTGATTTCATGAAAGCAAACGGAACTGGATCAAAAAGAAGCGTGATAGACCATAACCTGGCCTTATTTCTACTTAAAGTAAGGGATGCGGGTATGGATGACCATTAACGTAACATGATTACATTTTGCCATATGAAAGAAATCCTAACATAGTAGAGAAAGAGTTGCAGGCAAACTCTTGCATATGTGATATTTTATTGATACAAATAAACCCAGCAGGTACATGACATTTATACAACGTCGCATCAGTTATTGTTTTAGTTCAGCTATATATGTATAGTTTGCTACCTTTGATCATCATTGACTATGCTTAAAATTACTTATGTTATACGGTGTACTCATGGGTCATTGACCTTTTGTATGAATAAAGTCTATTCTATTCTATACAACGTCGCATCAGCGCCGATGCAACGTTGTGACGTATCGACGTTAATATGACGTATAAACAATGTGTACATGGCGTTTATACAACGTCGCATTAAAGTCGATGCAATATCATGACGTATCAACGTTAATGTGACTTTGTATAAACGGTGGGTACATCGCCTTTAAACAACGTCGCATTAACGTCGATGCAACGTCTAGACGTTGTATCGACGTTAATGCGACGTTGTAGAAACGTCATATGCCCGCTGAGAATGTATTTTTACATTTCATTATTTTTAAGTTTTGTTTGTTTATTTGTGCGCATGCGTTAATGGTGTGTTTTGATAAACGTTTTGTAACAAATAAAATGGCAGCCAAAGTATTTTGTTAAAATCAACCTATGTAAAAGTATTATTATGTCCCCCCCCCCCGCCCCCCCCCCCCCCCCCCCCCCCCACACACACACACACACACCCAATCACAACTCCTCAGGTGTGGGGACATGTTGTTTTTGGTGCGGATCCCGTCGGGGTCGGACTCTTACCACAATATTCATAAATATATAATTGGGGCATAACAAAGAACTGATTAGATTTTGGTGGCCTAGACCTAATTTTTAAGGTCACCGCAGAAGAAAAACTGAAAATTCACGGTTGGAACAGGCGGGGTGGGTGGAAGGGAGACACTGTTTTCTCTGAAAACACTATTACTAGTTTTAAACTAATGGATAAAATGATCCCATTCTGAATGTCAGTAAACCATTGAGTTTTAACGCGAAGAGAAATGAACTGACTTTATGACTGCAGCATCGTAAGGGGCTACAAGATGGTAGATTTCTGACCCACCATTACCTCTTGGTGTCGTTAGTAGGTTAGTAGGCTATGTTCTGTGATTGTGGCTCTTCCTTGACATCTGCTATACCATTAATATACTACATTTAGCTATGTCTTAAAACTGCTGGATCGAGTGGCAAACAGTGTAGATGCCGCATCCTGCAGGGGTCTACACTGTTCGCTCAGGCTTGTCTGCCCAATACATAGGACTGTTCATTACGAAAACACGCCTATTCAAATATATTGAAAATTTTACAACCAAAAACCGACAAATTTTCAGATAAAAAATTCTAATATTTTTCATATTTCTGCTCAAAACATAGATTGTGGGTACTCGTTAGAACCGCCTCGGTGAGGCGGTTCTAACGAGTACCCACAATCTATGTTTTTAAGCAGAAATAAGAAAAATAATGTATACCCCTGTAAACCCCAGTTTTACTATATAAAAGTGGTGTTTAAGGGGGTCAAAATTATATAGGCATGTTTTCGGGATGTACATTAAGGTATATCATGTTGTTGTTATTGTAAAAAAAAAAAAAAACAAAAAAAAAACATACACACACACAAACGGCAAGTTCTGGACATGTAATGCAATGAATCATGTTATCCGAGTCACCCGGTTATCAATAATCCAGCGTACGACAAAGCCTACAATAAGACGAGCGACCAGCTAAGATCAGCCTGCGCATCCGCGTAGTCTGATCAGTCTTCGCTGATCTACAGTCTCCGGGTTATCCAAAGAGGATTAAACGAGACCCTTGCCGGGATGGATGTACAGGCTGAGCTGAGCCTTTGCTTTCACACAGGTCTTATTGTAGAATTAGTCGTGGGCTGGCTCATATTATTTCTGAAATGTTGCTCAACGGAATGGATACATTTTCGGGAAGGCAACTCTTGTCAAAATGATTTACGTCCCTTCTGAAAAGCGTATACTATAAATGGAAAGACCATTTTTACAGCAGAACACTATCCAGACAGAATTGGTGTACAGAATACCAAACGGGGAGTCACAACACTTGTCTCTCTTATAAAATGATGGAAAATATACCAAGTGTATCCAGTGTGAATAAATAGTATTTTTATTAAAGGAGTGAATCATACCTGAGCAGAGTTAGAGAGATACTGTCATGGTTTTCTCTGGAGAAAGACAAGAGACCGGATTTCATCGCTGTCTACATCGAAGAGCCTGACAAAACAGGGCGTAATGTGGGACCTAGTAATGAGGACGGGGTAAATATTTCAATGCCGTAATAATAACCCTAAGTTGGGACATACAAGCCTGAGCAACAGTTTAGACACAGATCAGAACGCGGCGTCAGATCAAGATCTACTGTTTTAGACACATCCCAGTCAGCATTCTACGTATATCTATATCGGGCCGTCATCGGCCCGTCAGGGTAGCTGACGGGCCGATGATGGCCCGATGTAGATTTACGTAGAATGCCAGCTGGGATCAAGATGTAGTAAAATTGACTTATTCAAATGTTAGGACAAGTTAGGACCGTAAGGAACTGAAGTGTCCCATTATTTATAGTAAGTAAGGTATGGAGATATCGATTTGTATCTCAAGATATGTCTGGGAAGGAACGGTCTACATGTATCCTCGGTAACCCAGGTGTGACCCATTACGTAACGTAATGGGTCACACCTGGGTTACCGAGGATGGTGATGATTGAAGTGTAACGTAATGGGTCACACCTAGGGTACCGAGGATGGGTCAACATGTAGGTATTCTGATGCATTATATCAGATTGAATCATTGAACTAATCATGTACTTTTCCCTCAAATGCTTATTGGAATTAGTCACGGTACTAGAAGAAATAAATCAAGCACGTGCTAGGCTGTTATATGTTCTAGTTACAAAACTGAAACATAACTCCAGGTAAGAGGAAGTACCCACCTAATGATTTTCTGATTTCTCCCCTAAAAACGTACGCTGTGATACTCATTAGAAGCGCATTGGCGACACGTTTATAATTAGTGCCAATAACATATGTTTTCATGGAGAAACAAAAAATATCAGTACCTTTTAGACGAAAAAGTATCTTATCTGGAGCTATGGTGAACAGAGCATGATGGTATAGGTCTAAAATGGCCGTTTGATATGCGGATGCAGTACTGACACTAATCTACTCCTTTAACCCATTTATGCCTAGCGTCCCATGAAAGGGACGTTTACTAGGGTCTACACTGTTTGCATTAAGTTCAGAAATTCCTACAAATCGTGGTAATAATAAAAACTAACCAGGCACTCCCTATATAGGAAATGAACCTGTCCAAAGAAAGCGGTAGAAGAGTCCACTTAGCATAAATGGGTAAATTAGTTATTATAAAAAGCAGTAAAACCTAGCAGAGGTCAACTGAATGCTATGTCTTCCACCGATGAAGTTAATAATGAGTTTAGCTCCTTACTAACTACGGTCGACACTCGTTATCTCGACTTCGCTTATCTCGAATTACCGCTTATCTCGAATTGAAAAATCTGGTCCCTGTTTTAACATGAAAATCTAACAACAGGTAACAAAATTACATATTCGTTTGTGAAATGTGGTGGTTCGATTTATTTTTTACCCAATTCTGCAAATCTGATATGTCGAGGTATGGACATCTCGAAGTATTTCAGCTAATATCTTGGACTTAAAGTTACGAGAGTCGACTATTCTTACTTTAATCTGAACAAGTCCATTTGGCTACTTGTTGCTGTGTCCAAAATATTATGACGTTATGAAAAAAAAATATTTTTAAAGCCGTTGGTAGAGTACGGATGCGACCGGAACCTAGAACTTCCCGTACACACCAACAGCGTTTTGCTGGTCAACGTTACAGTACAGTTATTTTTATTGTTCACATTTAAATATGAAAAGTACATCTAAGTCTTTAAACAATCAATTTTGCTCGGTCGTCGCTTCATGTGCAAACAGCGCTGGACCAGATCCAATTGCGCATCTGTGCAGTTTGATCCGGATCTTCGCTGTCCGCTTACAGAATCTTTGAACACTGTAGACTATATCACCAAACAACAGACAAGTCTGATCTAGGTGTGTGCTTTTCTCGAATGAGATTAGGGCCATCTTAACGCTTTGTAATTCATTAATGATAGAAGATTCACTGAAAGGGATTTGTTTCACTTTCAGGGAGGCAACTCGGTCAAAAAATAGTTTTGCCTTCCTAGTAGATTGGATCCCTATTCTGAAGGGGACTCTGTGCAGGAAAGCAAACAGGACTTTATAAAAGTTATTTTCCTAAAAAATGGCCGAACATCTAAAAAGTGTATCGAGTCCCCTGAAATGGGTCGCAGTCTGTATTAATCCATTATAGACTGAATAGACTCACCCACACTATTTATTGGAAGAGTCCAATTTCAAGTTTAGGTACGTCCGGCTATGAGATTTACGTATTCCTAAAGATAAATGGATAAACTATTTGCAAACAGTGAAGACCCTGATCAGACGCCGCGTTTTGCGGCGTCTGATCTGGGTCTGCACTGTTTAGCAATTACCCTTTTAGGGGTCTCCTGACTACAATGGGTTAATCTTTAAGGTTCAGACAGACATGCTTGAGCAAACTGTGTAAGTAGAAATAGGTTTTGCCCTCTTACCTCTCAGTCATTACTTTTAAACACATCTGCCGGTAACGAAGAACCTGATCAAACTGCGCGAATGTGCAGACTGGTCTAGGCATCCTCTGTCTGCTTATGGCATAAGAGTTTTTCCTGTGCTGCACAACAGTACAGTCGACTCTCGTTATCTCGAAGTCCAAGAGACTATCTGAAATTCTTCTAGATATCCGTATCTCGACATATCAATTTTGCAGAATTGAGGACAAAATTAATCGAACAACCACATTTCACAAATGAATATATAATTTGACTCCTGAAATTAGATATACATTGAAAATATTGTGGAAAAGAGGAGAAATTAGACGCAATTTCTCCTCTTTTCCACACTATTGTGTTACCTGTTGTAAGATAGGAGCAAGATTTTCACTTCAAGATAAGCGGTTATTCGAGATAAGCGAAGTCGAGATAATGAGAGTCGGCTGTATATACTTCAACAAATATAGTAAATAGCATGCTAATTTTAATACTGTTCGTACGTTTGCAATTTAATGATGGAAAGTTGTCAGACCATTGTTTGATCTTCTTGAATCTTCGTGAAGGCTTTGGTAAATATATTTTATCATATAAAAACAGAAAGAAGTAAGAAAACTGTCCAGGCGAAGTTAAGTTCTCCTTTTTGTTGTTCCATTTTTCTTACGAATATTTTACGTGCTAACGTAGCAACATTTAGACATGCATAGAAAGTACACGGACAATACCCTATGTATTAATTGTGACACCATAATTACCTAAGTATTCAGACATACAGGCTTGATCTGTAGAGTAGACCCAGATCAGAGCCCACAAAACACGGCATCTGATCAAAGTCTACATAACTTGCTGCCGGCCTCGGTGGCTCAGTTGGATGCGCCGTCCGACTGGAGACCAGGAGGTCGCGGGTTCAACCCCCGCCGAGGTCGGCAACATTCTTTCGTGGAGATTGATCATGAAATACTTTCTACGGTCATTCTCTCCCTTCCGCTGATTCAAGAAGGGCAGTTGTCAGTTTCTGGCGAAAGAATGTGCACAATACTGGTTAACCGCTTAGAGGACTAAGCCTGCCCAGTAAACGTGTGGTTAGGTAAACTGACCGCGCTCGATATGACCCCATTGGGTTGACTGGGCCGTAAAACCTCAACACAAACACAAACATAACTTGCTACCTATCAATAACATTTTACATACATCAAATGGAGATCATCACGAAAACATGCCTGTATAATGTTGACCCCCTTAAACTAAACTTTTAAATAGTAATACTGGGGTTTATAGGGGTATACATTATTTTTCTTATTTCTGTTCAAAAACATACATTGTGGGTACGCGTTAGAACCGCCTCGCCAAGGCGGTGATAACGCGTACCCACAACCTATGATTTGAGCAGAAGTATGAAAAATATCATTTTTTTTTCTGAAAATGTTCATTTCATAGTGGCAAAATTTTCAGTATATTTGAATATGCGTGTTTCCGTAATGTATTGCTGAGCATGCTGGGTAAAACTTTTAGGAAATAGGCTGTGACATTTCCTATAAATTGTCTATTTAGGATCCTTAGCAGACAATTTGCATGAAATGTCAATGCCTATTTTCTAGAAAAAGTGAGAAAAAATATTTCATCAAGTTGTAGTCTCCTGAATTTGCCCATAGAACGGTAACGGTGAAATAGAGATCAAATTTTCGGGACAAGTATGATGAGGTGTTTAAGTGTCAAAATACTTAGGGTAAATATGGTACATAAAAAACACAGTTCCACATTTAAATTGTTCCATTACTGGTCGCCGGCTTTGGATATATCTTATTAGTCAAACGTCCGGTTATGCCAGACAAGACCGAAGACTGAAGGGTGTTTCTTAGTGTCCATGATTGTCTTTGTTTGCAGAATCTGCATGATAAAAGTTTCTTCAACTCCCGCCTAAACCTTGTTCCCACTAAACAATATACGACAAAGTTCATGCAACTGTTGAGAACATTAAGCAGTTCAGTTATTACTTGAATTATAAGAAAAGTTTTAGAATCCGGCGCGTTGATTTTACTTGTATATTCCACGCATGCCTGGTTATTTGACATCTGAGTGACAAGTTTATAGAACATAAAGATACATTTAGGAAAATTGCACACCATGTATACAGAAACGATAAGAATAATGAGAACCGTTAAATTTCTGTTTGGGTTGGATATGCCTGGCAGTCCAACTCGGATTCTAGTAGATTTCTGAACATGGACGGACAGTAATATATTTAATATTGTCAAAAATGTAGCGGGTACGATATACCATAAAATTGGCATAATGTAATTGTGAAAAGAACACGGAAACAAACTTTCAAATCCAAATTTTGTAAGTGAAGCAACATGAGCAGTAATTCCAATGAAATCTATCTGTACTACTTCGTAAGAGGCAAAGTTTGGCGACGTAATAGATATAACTGTAATCACTATCATTGTTATACATGTCAGAACCACTGGAATTGAACAGGAACGTTTTGTAAATAGTGGAAACTTTACAGCCATGTATCTCTCAAGAGACAAAGCAATTGTAATAAAACTAGATGAACCTAGAGAAATCCAGTGTAGCGGTTCAATATAAACCTCTGCATACGCATCGAAATAAAATACAGAATCTAACTCCTTTTCTTCAGTTAGAAATATTTTATAAGACTTGTATCTAAAGAGGGCTGTTAAAAGAACAAAAACGTCTGCTATTGCTAATGCTCTTAAATACACAGAAGTCGTTGATTTTCTTACTGATTTTGTCGAAAATGTTACAAAAGCCAGAACGTTTCCAACCATTCCAAATAAACAGAGAACGAATAGCAAATATCCCTCACCGATGCGACTCAAGTCCGCCTTAAATTTCACCATATCCGGATCTTGTAATACGTAATCATAATCTGGAACGTCTGTGGCTGTAGAAAAATTAAACTTCATATCCGTATTCATTCCAGTTTCTCGCAAATGGCGATGTATTATTTCCGCCATTCTGCCATACAAAGTCACCTAAAACAATGATTTTCTTAACTCTTATAGCGCCAAGCCAAATTTGTACCAAAAGTTCTTCCTATTGCCTGTCCGGTTATCTAAATATACAGGTATCAGCTGCATATTGACGTTTAAGTCTGTACGATGTCATTTTATATGGAGAGTCATTTGTTTACATGTAATTGAACACGCAATTAAGTTAATGATAAGCTTTGGTTTAGAGTGTTATATCAAGTTATTAAACTGATAACGGTAATATGTGCGTGGAATATAACAATTAATTTGGACGCAATCCCTTTTATGATTCAGGACTGACGAATATAGTTGTCAACTTTTACAATATATATGGTTCTGCACTTAGTTCTGCTCTTGTAAATATATTTATTCATTATAATGCGTTATTTTCTATAATTTTACCGTACGTTCTATGGCAGTGACCGATGGATATTTTTCTCCATAGAGGTCATTCCACTCTATAGCATTATACTTAGTTGAATCGATACACTATTTACAAGGGACACAACGTTGCTTTCCTGTACACAGAACCCCTTCTGAAAAGATCTTTCTTTTAAAGGAAATACTTTTCTCCTCGGGAAAGGCAGTTTTTTTTTTTTTTTTGTTTTGTTTTGTTTTTGTTTTTTGCTTTTCAGAAGGGAGGCAAAACGTCTTCAACAGAGCTGCGTCCTTGAATGAGTGTCCATTTCCTTATCGCTCTCTGGGCAAATTCAGCAGACGACAATTAGATATTTTTCTCTTTTTATTTCTCAGAAAACCGAATTTGGCATTTCATGCAAGTTGTCTCCATTAGAGACAATTTGCATGAAATGTCAAAATCTGTTTCCTTGGAAAAATAAAAGAAATATTTCAATATGTCGTCTGTCGAAAATTTTACCCGAGATAGATCTTGCAAAGCAATTTTGACAAAGGCGACGTTTTTTTTTTTTTTTTTTTTTTTTTTGTTTTTTTTTTGTGACTTCCTGTTTGCTTTCCTACATACCATTCCATTTCTAAACAGGGGTATACTCTTAAAGGAAAGAATTTGGTCCCAAGAGCAAACCCTTTCCATTTAATGTATACCCTTTTTCAGAATGGAGGTAAAACTATTTTGACAGTGTCCTCCCCTGAATAAAAATGGAAACATATCAATATATATGCATGTATTGTCTACAACTCATACTGACAAAAGTGTCCCTGGTGTATACTGGGACGGCAAATGCCCAGATTAGCCTGAGCATTTGCGCAATATTTGACTTCCACTCACAAAATCACTTAATACTGTGGTGTGCAGCAACAAACAGCGAAGGTCCTGATCACGGTGTGCGGATAGTTATGCTAATCGGGGTATTTGTTGTATGCATACACGTATGAGATAAGAACATTTTTCCCATGATCTGCTCAACCACGTTCGCAATTCTCTCTTTTTTTTTTTTTTTTTTTTTTTTTTTTTTTTTTTTTTTGTTTTTGTTTTTTTGCATTATAACGAATAGCCACACAAACGATGCACATGTTGATCAAAAGGAAATATCATTTGTGCGAACTGAGATGGTAACAATGCAACAGTTATTATTTGTACCAGACTAAATGGACTTTAAATAGTGACAGTGATTCGGAGCATACATCGATGACTTCACTCGGATCTCTCCTGCACCACTCACAGTCCCCAGTAACTTCTTACTATATTCATAGTCTTCGTAAAATCTGCTCCATAGTTCTGCATTTCTTTCCCTCACTCTGTTTTTCTCCATTACATCTTGTGTAATTTGTTTCTCTTTTCTCTTCTTATTCTCATTTTATGTTTGCTCATCTCTTCATGTTAAACTTCACAATTATTATTTATTAATAAATTGTTATTACTTGAAGAGGACCACTGGAAACTAACCATTCAGGATTTGCTTGTATACTCATATTTCTGACAATGATCACATCCTAGGAAAGGAACTAAATAAGCTTTTATGCTTTCGTTCTAATCCTATTGTTGTAATTTTGTATGTGTTGTATATGTAAACATTTCGGAAATAAATATGTTTAAACCAACAATGCAACAATCTCGTTATGTCCGTTACAATACATATAATATATCAGCCAGGGTACGACAAAACCCAAAACCTACAATAAGACTTGTGCGACCACCGAAGACTTAAATCAGCCTGCACATCCGCGCAGTCTGATCAGAGTCTTCGCTGATCGCATGTGCCTCATACAGCCTCCAGGCTATCCAAAGAGGGATAAACGAAAACAATTGCCATACTGGGTGACTATACATACTGGGTGAGTCTTTGCTGGTTACACACAGGTCTTTGTGTAGGTTTCGTCGTGCGCTGGCTCAGTTATTTAATCACAATGCAATGGAATGAAATATTAAGCCTCGTTAGTTATATTGTTGAAAAACTACATTATGAACACTAAATGAAAATAAAAAAAGAGTGGACCATTTCGTGGGAAAAAAAAGACGCAGAACTATCATTCGCGTCACGTCGAAACGTTTCATAATACATACGAGCAACATACTCAGACATGCGCAGTCTGGTCCATGTTTTTATTGTTTTTAATTTTAATGAGGTTTAGTCACAGCATGGCGAACTCTACTTGCCCAGACCAATATGGCGGTACTGTGAGCACGTATTGTGATAGACAGCTTTTCTCATTACGCGACTCTTGTTATACATACTGAGAAAATGCAAAACGGGTTTGTTTATTGTTTTTCTATTTCTGTTTGATTAAAGAAGAATAGGTACATTTCCAGAGAAGAAAATTCTGTCAAATGACGTTTGCCTTCCTTCTGATTTGAAATCTACTTGTAAAAGAAAAATATTACTCACTGTTAGAGAAGAACCTTTTCAGAAGGGTATTGGTGTGCAAAAAAAGCATACAGTAACTCACAAAAATGTCACCCTTGTCTAGAACGGCGACAAACTATCAAGTGTAGTTTAATTCCTTAATATTTAGATATCATGTTTTATTAATTTCTTATATCTACCGTATAAGAATCCATCCTGAGTGTCCTTAGAGGATAGGGAAATCTCACCAGCTTGCCGAGTCCCTGGCTGAAAATCCTACCCTGAGGGTGAGATTTCCCTATCCTGCATGGACTGGCTCATGATGGATTCTTTTTCTCCCACCTTTAGGTGGATTGTTCCTAGGACAAGCGGGTCTATTCATGGTCATATGAGATAGAAGTTTCTCAGATGCATTACGAAAACACGCCTATTCAAATATATTGAAAATTTTACCACCAATAAAATGAAAATTGTAAGATAAAAATTCTGATATTTTTTATATTTCTGCTCAAAACATAGATTGTGGGTACTCGTTAGAACGGCCTCGGCGAGGCGGTTCTAACGAGTACCCACAATCTATGTTTTTGAGCAGAAATACGAAAATTACTGTATACCCCTGTAAACCCTAGTTTTACTGTATAAAAGTGGGGTTTAAGGGGGTCAAAACCATATAGGCGTGTTTTCGTGATGGGAAAAACGTATCTCATATAGGCAAAGATGTAAGAAAAAGTACTCTGTCGTAGGCTCTGCAAACCCACATGCTGAATTCTTGCGGATCATTATTTTCCCGAAGTACTGAGGCAGATAGGTTTGAGCAAATAGTATGGCTTCAGATCAGAAGCCACAGAACGTGACGTCTGATCAGTGTCTACACCATTCAAACATGGCGCTCACTTAGAAATCTTAAACAAATCAACGTTTATTATTGCATAAAAAGCAGTGTCGCACGTTACTAACAGCCGTGCATTAACCGGCAGAAAGACATGTATTAACAAGGCAATTCACGCGCTGTTAATGCACGGCTACGCAACTTTCAATATGCTTGTACCGGGGCCACCGAATTGCTGCCGTAACGTACGATGTACTGCCCTGCCCTAGAACGAGCATAGTCCGTGGAAATAGCGTTCGCGCGGCATCGGTGAAAAGGCGAAATAAAATAGTGCAAGAAATATCGCGAACGGTAGCAAATGTTTTCAATTTTTATGCAATAATAGCGATCGAACATGGTTTTTCAATGCATTAACATTCGCCAGGTGCCTAGGGAGGTGTTGAAAACCGCGGCCTCCGGCCTCGGTTTTCAACACCTCCCTCGGGACCTGGCGAATGTTCATGCATTAAAAACCATGTTTGATCCCTATATTATTTTGATACAGATAGGAGCGGCGCTGCAAAAAGTAGATGATGCTATAGCCAAACTCATGGAAGGATTGTACGAAAAGAACCTGCATAACTGTGTCAATCTAGTTGTTGTTTCAGATCACGGTATGTACTTCATTTGAAATGAACCATACTTAGCCTTAGTATTCAGAGACCTTATCTCCTTAAAATACCTGTCAAATAATTTAACAACATCACGAAAACATGCCTATATAATTTTGACCCCCTTAAACCCCACCTAAATCCAGTAAAACTGGGGTTTACAGGGGTATACATTATTTTTCTTATTTCTACTCAAAAAAATAGATTGTGGGTACTCGTTAAAACGCCTCGGCGAGGCGGTTCTAACGAGTACCCACAATCTATGTTTTGAGCCGAAATATGAAAAATTATCAGAGTTTTTTTATCTGAAATTTTTCAGTTTTTGGAGTTGAATTTTTCTATATATTTGAATAGGCGTGTTTTCGTAATGAGTACTTGGTGCTGAAGTTGAAACGGTAAAATGTAACAGTAGCAAAGGTTTCGATGAAACTGCGTGGATGCGCAAAATTGAATGGTTAATATACATAGGCTATTTTATGTTTTTCTCCATATTTATATTCATATCTTAAGTAAATTTTAGTAATTTCTGTGGGAAACAGAGCTCGTAATTCTTCGAGGAAATATTTCTTCCTTTATGTAGAAAAATATTGCTTTTAAAACGCTGTCCGTTGTGTGATAAGTGTTGACATTACGTAGCAAAACTTATTGTCGGCATTTGAAAGCTCGTAAGAATTTAAAAAGTAGTATACTGAAGATACAAAGTCAGTTTTACATATGCAACATATATATTTAAGACACTTCTGTTTGAAATGCAGGAAATATTTCCCTCGAGACCTGCACATCGTATATGAACAAACTCATCTATTGCATCTATTTGTTACTCGAATTTTCAACTCTCTCTCTCTCTCACTCGCAGAAATATTCCTTGTATTTACAAGTCAAGGTGCATTAGCCTCTATAGGTTTCATGGAATAAAAAAAATAAGCATGATTGTTCTAAACAACAAGGAGGAAAAAGTTCATCCAATCTGCAAACCAGTAACTTTATCCTTGCTACTGTCTGCAACGTATCCTATGCTCATCAGAACAACTAAACAAAACCCACCAACGACTTATCGATATTAGTAGTATAGCGTGCCACTCTGGGGACTCCCCATAAGGAGTCCCATCCTATACTACTGATATTAAAGGGCAATTGACACTACGATTTAAAGCCGGCCTCGGTGGCTCAGTTGGATGCGCCGTCCGACTGGAGACCAGGAGGTCGCGGGTTCAACCCCCGCCGAGGTCGGCAACATTCTTTCGTGGAGATTGATCATGAAATATTTTCTACGGTCATTCTCTCCCTTCCGCTGATTCAAGAAGGGCAGTTGTCTGTTTCTGGCGAAAGAATGTGCACAATACTGGTTAACCGCTTAGAGGACTAAGCCTGCCCAGTAAACGTGTGGTTAGGTAAACTGACCGCGCTCGACATGACCCCATTGGGTTGACTGGGCCGTAAAACCTCAACACAAACAAACAAACAAACACTACGATTTAAAATAGTTTTCTTTGTTTTGTATGACGTACCATATTTGTTCTACGTATTCGGACAGACAGGCCTGAGCAAACAGTGTAGACTCTAATCAAACGGCGTCTGATTAGGGTCTACACTGTTTGCCACTCTTTCATCAGTTTCTAGACATATCATCAAGAAGGAATTAAACAGGCACGCTAAACTTTATAAGACAAGTATGCAAAGGCTTTAGAATAGTTAGGCTAAATCCGATAGGTTTTCCGTCTTGAATCCCTAAATTAACAAATCTTTATTATTTACTTGTATCACTTGCGAAATTCGTACATTCAGATCATTCTTTTCAGGCTAGTTGGTTATCTGACAGAATCACAGGATAGTGTAGAAAAAGGCCCGGATGAGACTGTGTGGATGCGCAGTACAATCTGAAACCTTCAGTTTGTATATTTTTGAAGTCGCAGTTAAATTGTGATCCCAGCTTGCACACAACTTTGAAACGACGTCATTTCAGCGTTGATAAAACCTCATAGACGTTTAATCACCGTAGACGTTTAATCAACGCTGAAATGACATGTTTCAATTATGTACGCCTGCTAGGATATGCTGTATTTTCTTTGACAGGGATGGCTGATGTCAGTTGTCGAAGGTTACAGCGGTTAAAGTACTATGTGAACAAGGATTATCTCTCAGATAATTTCTGGGTGTGGGACGGGGCTCCTGGAAGAATAGCAAGCAATTACAAGTACAACGCAACAACAAAAAGCATTGTACAAAATTCAGATCCTGGTGAGTATTTGACTGTTGCATTGTTACTTTGTTCAGTGGTAGATTTTCGGTTCTTTTTCACGAGTGCATCACGAAAGCACACCTATATAATTTTGACCCCTTAAACCTCACTTTTATAGAGTAAAACTTGGGTTTACAGGGTAAACATTATTTCTTTTATTTTGCTGTAAAAACATAGATTGTAGGTACTCATTAGAACCGCCTCGCCGAGGCGGTTCAAACGAGTACCCACAATCTGTGTTTTGAGCAGAAATGTCAACAAATTCTAGCACACCAATCTCCTTCAGAAAAGGGATCTACTTTAAAATGAAAGAAAGTGTTCCAAAGTGGAGAAGATTCATTCATTTTAGAATCGATCCTTCCTTTTTCAGACAAGAGGCAAACCAATAATGGTCGAACTGCCACACTTGAACGCGTATCCTTTCGCCTAAATGTCTAAATTGGTTTATGTGTCTGAAAACTTATACGTTGTCAGAAGTCTGCAAACAGTCAAGGCCGGCATATACAAGGACCGTTCAAAAAGTTCCTGGCCCCACACACTTCTGGCGAATTTGTGCATACTAACTTAATATGAATGTTCACTAGATTTCTGAAAACAAAATTCCAAAGTCTTCTGACTATTTTTTCTTATATTGTCCTTCAAATACAAGAAGAGTAGTCGATGGTTTTCTACATTTAATTGTCTTGCTTCACTTTGACATTTAATTTCACATTCATACACAACATGATTTTTAAATTCTGGTTTTGTTATTAAAGCAAATTTGATCATTTGCTTATGGTTTGAGTACAAAAAAGAAAAACAAAACAAACTATTTTTGACATGTATCACCTCTGCCGTAAACCCTTAAACTATGCACCACTGAAATTTAAAAACATCTGTCATATTTATGCGTTATGCACTGAAATTTAAAAACATCTGTCATATTTATGCGTTTATTGAAACTTCTGTGCATAAATTCAAGAGAATGTTCTTACACAGGTAAACATTAGCACCTTACAAAAACTTTGCCATAAATACTTCGATATTAAAAATTCCTGGGCATTCACAGTACGGTTTCAGAGTGCGTACTCTCTGCTGAAATTATTGAAAAATCACCATTCCAGACATTTAAATGTGCCTAGAGTTTTTGAATGCTCTAAAACTACAAATAAATACTCGTATATCATTATTTACAGATATGTTCTTGTATATATCATGGCGAAATTTTTAATGCAAACTCTTGCTGATACAAAAGTTGTGGGTGGTCAAAAACTTAAACGGCAGAGTATGAGGATAAGTGTAAAAAAGTGTAGTCTTATAAAAAAAACTGAAGATGAATTCTGAAAATTTGGTTATTATTGGCCTGTAGAATAATTGCATAGAATCAGCAATTCAGATATCCTCTAAACTGTTCATAACATGGTAGGGCTGAGAACTTTATGAACGGCCCTCGTACAAGTCATAAATCGGTGAACGATAATGTGTTTAGGGTATCACTGGGCCCATTCTGTGAAATTGTGAAAGTAGTGTTCTGCTTAAATCGTGGCCTAAAGGCATAACCAATGTTGACTTTTACATTACTATTCATGAACAGACCAATATATTGGGACGTTATGTTTAATGGATTAAACATGTTGATCGGTCAGTTAGATTTGCCAAATCCCAGCGGGCACATGACATTTAATCAACGTCGCATTAAAGTCGATGCAACGTCATAGTACATGACGTTTAAGCAACGTCGCATTAACGTCGATGCAACGTTATGACGACGTTAATGCGACGTTGTGTATAAACGTCATGTGCCCACTAGGATATTACCCAGCAACACATAACGTCACTACATCGTCGTATTGACGTCATGACCTGGGAACGACGTTGTCGTGATGTGATGTGATTACTGCGATTCTTCTGTTAGATTAACTGATTAATTATTTTGTTTTACTTCAACTGCAGTTCCTCTAGATGGCATAATGAGGAATATAACTTGCAGATCGAGTCACCTCCACCCTTACTACAAATCGCAGTTACCTGTTCGATTGCACTATTCAAACAATGATAGAATAGATGATGTTATTCTGGACATGGAATCAGACTGGTTGGTGACAAGGTAAAATCTATAACATATATATCTTTAATAAGATATGCAACAAATGGTATGTAAGGAAGAATTTCTGATCTGTTGTATCTTTTCTTTTGTTCGTTCTGTCTTCAATAAAGTGTCGCTTTGTTATGTCAATTATACAAGTATCAGCCAGTCCTTGTCCTGTACCTTGGGAGTGATGTTTTCAGTGGCTGTGATATTTCCTGTGCATCTCCAAAGAATAACCTCGCCGAGATGATCCTTACGTATCTGTCGAAATTACTTAACTCTTTCATCCCTGAGTTTCTGGTGGACTTTTCCATCCTTGAATCTGGTACATATCCACTCATGCAAATAGGGGTTTCAGTCTAAAATCAATAATATAAATGCAAACAGGGTATATCCTGTTGAGAAGGCTCATTTTTAGGGGAAGGGGAAGGGGTCGGGGAGAGGTAGGGTTAGTTAATTCTTTCGGCGCCAAATTTCAGATGACATTTGTCGTCTGCTTTGTTTTTTAAAGAAACTATCGATTGGACAGACGTTTATATTTAAAGCTGAAAGACTAAATCATTACGAAAACATGCCTATTCAACTATATAGGAAATTTCATCACCAAAAATCTGAAAGTTATCAGATAAAAAATCCTGACTTTTTTCATAATTCTGCTCAAAACATAGATTGTTGGTACTCGTTAGAACCGCCTCGGCGAGGAAAATAAGAAAATAATATACCCCTGTATACCCCAGATTTACTATATAAAAGTGGGGTTTAAGGGGGTCCAAATTATATAGGCATGTTTTCGTGATGTGTCAACAGTGTAGATCCTGATGAGACCGCTCATAGTGAGCCGTCCCATCTGCATCTACACTGTTTGCAAAAGCCTATTATTATCTTCTGTGGCAGTGAAAGATTTAAATTGTTTTTGTCTTGGAGACATGGGAAAACAATTAATAATTTTGGTCTAAAAACATGTGCTGGCAAAATGAAAACATATGTTCTATAACTTACTTTTACATTTTAGACTGGCTCGTCTTGTCTTGTCATTGTGTTTTCTTACGAATTAACACTTAGCACTCTGGGTAAAATTTTCAGCAGACGATATTTTGAAATAGTGTTCTTATTTTTCCCAGAAAATAGAAGACAGTTTGCATGAAAACATTGGAGACGATTTACATGAAATGTCAAATCCTGTTTTCTGTGAAAAATAAGAAAACTATCATCAATTTGTCAGTTGCTGAATTTACCCAGAGTGCATCAGTTTGTCATCTGCAGAATTTGCCTAGAGAGTGGTTAAGATTAAAGGCCATTCAGACACTGAGCGCATTGAATCGCGCCGGTCTCTTAATATAGCTTTGGATTTTTACATATGGGAGACTATTCGATTAGCTCACTAAGGACGTTTTTATATTTGCCGGGACGTCGGTTTGTGACGATCCTGGCAAATATAAAAAGCTTAAAACAAACTGTGTTATAAGCAGATTAATGTCTATTTTATTTTCATTTAGGCCGGCCTCGGTGGCTCAGTTGGATGCGCCGTCCGACTGGAGACCAGGAGGTCGCGGGTTCAACCCCCGCCGAGGTCGGCAACATTCTTTCGTGGAGATTGATCATGAAATATTTTCTACGGTCATTCTCTCCCTTCCTCTGATTCAAGAAGGGCAGTTGTCAGTTTCTGGCGAAAGAATATGCACAATACTGGTTAACCGCTTAGAGGACTAAGCCTGCCCAGTAAACGTGTGGTTAGGTAAACTGACCGCGCTCGACATGACCCCATTGGGTTGACTGGGCCGTAAAACCTTAACCTAAACAAATAAATTATTTTCATTTAAATCAAGAAATTTCATGAAATAGAAAGGAAGACAATGATCAGGAATCGATACAATTATCCCACACCTCCCATCAGAGACATCAAAGGGAAAGAAACACAAACACGAAATAACTGGACCCTAATGGAAACATCACTAGCAGAAAGCCAAACGGACAGTTACTTTCCCTAAAACATAAACCTTAATAGCAAACATTAACTCTTTCGGTGCCAAATTTCAGACGACATTTGTCGTCTGCTTTTCTTTTTTAATAAACTATCGCTTGAAAAGAAGTTTAAATGTAAAGTCGAAAGGCTGAATGTCAAACATCGTAGATCAAGATGAGACGGCTCATATGAGCCGTCTCATCTGGATCTATGCTGTTTGCAAAATCCTATTATTATCGCCTGTGGCAGTGAAAGTTAAAGAATCACATTGTTCTTCGATTTTTTACCTGTTACATTGTATATCCTGTTTCAGAGACTATATCTACGACTGTAAGGGTGGAGACAGTGGCTATGACAACATGGATCAAAGTATGCAGGTACAACTGCGCCTTGTTAGTTGATAATACCAGCTAGCATTCTACCACATAAATCTTTAGCGGGTCGTTATCGGCCCGTCAGGGTAGCTGACGGGCCGATAACGGCCCGCTATAGATTTATGTAGAATGCTTACTGGGATATGGTACTTCTTGAGACGTTCTGTAGAGGTTTAGCACGTGTAGCAGTCATACGGTTTTACCTGAAGAATATTTTATCATAATTGTATACTGTTCTCTTGCAGAACATATGCCACCTATCCTCTTTCTTAAATGCCTTAACCCATTTTTGCCGAGGGGATTATTCTGCCCTTGCTCTTTGGACCGGTCCATTTCCAATAGAAGGGTGTCTGGATATTTTATTATATATTCCTGTATTTAATGCAAACTATGTACCTTCATCAGACGCCGCGTTCTGCGGCGTGTGATCTGGGCCTACACTGTTTGCCAATGTCCTTTTCCAAGACGCTTGGCATAAATGGATTAATCTTCGTCCCCATTTTCTTTTATAGATCTTAATATACTCGACAAACATACACGATCAGCACAATCTTTTAAGAATCATACTGAAAATGAACGCAGTTACAGGAAAACCTTTATTATTAGAGGCGACATTGTTCATTAAATCCTAAATCGTCGCCTTAATTTCTTCGAAAGAAGGCTACAACAAATGCCCATTTATTCTGTTTGTTTTTTTTTTTTTCGGTTTGTTGTTGTTGTTTTTGTTTTTCCACAATCACGAAGCACTGCCTTGGCTTCGTGATTGTGGCAAAAAAAAGCAACAGAAGAAGTGATGAGGAACAGTAACAAAACAAACGCCACATTTGAAACCACCAATGCGTGATTAAATAAAGATCTTTTGTTTTATTTTTAGATGTTGGTACTTTCAATCGTATTGTAACATATATAAATGGATGAACAAACAAAACCATAAAGGTTATCCTTGAAAACACAGAATTTATAAAAGAACGAGAAATCCTATGACAATAACATTCCATCCATTTGTTCGCAAGATATTTAGCGGAAAAAATCCCAACCTAGATCTGGTCGACGTCTATGCATACGCAAAATTTGGACTAATTCCTTCGATTTGTTCTTACGATATTGAGCGGAAATGAAGTCGGAATGATGGAATGATGGAACGGTAGACTTGTGACTTCCGGTTTGCTTTCCTGCATATTAGGTCCCTTTGAAAAGGGTCTGGCTAAAAGGAAAAACTCTGCTCAGAGAAAGAAAGGAGCAAATGCTTTCTTTTCAGAACAGAACCCTTTTCAGACGGGACATCACAAAAACATGCCTATATACTTTTGACCACCTTAAACCCCACTTTTATATAGTAAAACTGGGGTTTACAGGGGCATACATTATTTTTCTTATTTCTGCTCAAAAACATAGATTGTGGGTACCCACAATCTATGTTTTGAACGGAAATACGAAAAATATCAGAACTATTTTATCTGAAAATTTTCATTTTTGGTGGTAAAATTTTCAGTATATTTGAATAGGCATGTTTTCGTAATGGGTAAAAACATTATGGCAGTTAGCTCCCCTCCCCACTCAAAGAGTATCCATTCCCCGTAAAATATACAGATAAATACAAATTTTATTCGATGCTGCTACAGGGTACAGTGAACTAATTTTTTTTCCTATAGAGCTCCATAGTAATTCCACTCTTTTTGGTGGTTAAGAGTTCATTTCAGGGTATGGCCGGGCTTCCAAATTTTGTTTTAATTCAAAGACCAGGCTTAGCACAGCAAAATTAATAATTAAGGAAAAACGCCACTGTCACCAGCACTTTCTGGGACTTTTTGGAGGCTGAAGCAACCCCTGAATTGGCAGGTATCAAAAATTGAAATTTTGCAGTTTCACCACTTCTTCTTTTGGCTCTAGCAAACACAAACGGAAACATTTATTTCTTTAAAACAATCAGGAAATTACACACAACATTTTTTTCTTCTATTTAAAATGATGAGTTTTAATTCATCTCTATTATTAACTAATCACAAGTCGCCTTACACAAAATAACTACCCTATACTTTCTTGCACCAATCAGCAGTCCTGTCACAATTGGTTCCCTGTGCCCTATTGATTTGCCTCGGTTTAACGGAGTACATATACTTTCAGGCTATGTTTATGGCGTATGGACCTGCCTTTAAACGGAATTTAAGAGTCGAACCATTCCAGAACATTGAATTATACAACATGTTTACTGGTAAGTGTTGAAACTACTTCACGCCTGTGATCAAAGACATTACTGGTGCTCCGCGTTTGCGGGTGCTCTTTAGTGATCACTCTGTCTATCTGTCCCGCTGTTTGTCCGACTGTCCATCAGGTGGTCTTTCCAGAATTTCTTTTCTCGATGCCGTATCCTCAGTACTGCATATGCTAGAGTGTTGAGATACAGTGTGTGGGTACATTTAGTTCCAACAATATATCGCATACCATCTGTAAAACACTGTGACCTATATGTTACTACTGGCTTACCGTTCCAAGGCGGTTCATCTGTGGCAGTTGTTTGTGCGTGGGTGGGTCATATGTGGTATTTGTTTTATCATTGTTCCTCATCTCTCCTTCTTTTGGTGCCTTGATGTTTCGTGATTGTGGCATTTTCTGGGTATCTTCACTTATATTTCACATTTGCCAAAACAGTTCTGCCATGCAAACCTGCAGTACTGTTTAGCAAACGTGCATTCACTAATGTTATTGTGTTGCATACCGTAAGTAGATCACTGTGACCTGTGTATTGACCTTTGATCTATATTACAGAAACATGACCCCGAATGTGTCTTCTGGATTGTCGATTCTACGCTGATCAGATTAAGTACGCAGGGACATTTTGTAAAAGAAGTAGGTCACTGTGATTTATATCTTGACCTCTGACCTATTTTACAGGAAAATTTAATATAGAGTGTATCTCCCTTTCTGTATAACCTAAGCTAATCCAAACCTGTTTGTAGCTACACTGACTTGTATTTTGACCTCTGGCCTGCATTAAAGAAAATATCTCGGTGAAATACACTTGTACTATTTGGCCTAGGCTGACTAAATTTTATGTTTGGATACAGCCAGTTAGGTTCTTGTATAATGTACCATAAGTAGGTCATCGTGCTCAATATGGTGACCTCAGGCTTACATTGTATATTACAGGAAAAAATCCATGGTATATACCTTATACTCACTAGCCTATGCTGACCGTATTTGGTATATGTGTACATCTAATGAAATTATTTTATCGCATACGAAAAGCAGATGACTGTGACGTATACATGGGCGTATGACCTACCTTACAGCAAAAAAAAAACACCTGTCACAGAAATATCTCCTTTATTGTACGGCTTAAGATATCCAAATCTGATGGGGACTTTCCCAAATGCTGTAAACCTAAAACTGTGGTCATCTTCTGTACGGCTATACATGAAACGGCCTTGTAAATGATTTAAACTCCATATACTTTCTGGGTCGAAAGAATCTGAGTTATATTGCAGTGTTCACGTGACTATCGCTGACCAATAAAGTTAATCCACGCATATTGTGTTTGCATGAAATCCAGGTAACGGTTATTTGTAGTCGCACTAGTCTTGTCGGTGTTATGTCAGAGTCCTGTATAAAGAGGGTTATCTGTAAAACCTGGACTGGGCTTAGTGCTGGGGCACTGGCAAACAGTGCAGACCCAGATCAGATGCCACAGAACGAGGCGTCTGATCAGGATCATGGTCTGCACTGTTTGCATAATTACAGCAATTTAAGGGTTGAATGAAACAGTCTTAAGTCCCCGTTCAGGAGCATTTTTCCCAACCTACACTCAGAGACAGTCGACCAACTAGTGCTGTCAGTGCTTTGATTATTTCAGAAATTTTGAATATCACAGCAGCACCTAATAACGGAACATTTGGTTCTTTGAGTCATCTGCTACAGAAGCCTTCTGACATACGATCCTTCCCCAATTCCATAGCCTACACGGTAGCAAATCTGAACTTAACATCCGCGGACGACCTAGCTGATTTCCTTCATAATTCGGAATGCCCTGGGGCCTGTTCACATCTGACAGCTTTGAAGGTATGTGTCATTTTCAGATACCAAAACTGATTCACTTATGAACCTGTTGGATATTGTTGCAATTTTTCATTAAAGTGGACCTTTATTTTTTTTTTTTTAGGTAGATTTTCAAACAAAATGTATATTTAATCAGCAATAAACCCTTCCATCCCTACAGATCAATACAGGTGTCTGTGCAAACACTGCAGATCCAGATGAGACGGCTCGTTACGAGTAGTCTAATCAGGATCTACACTGTTTGCCATTATGTTTAACTAATTTTCCAATTAAAATACGAAACGTGAAAGACGTTGCGTTGATTGTTTTCATTTGTTGCTTAAATCAAGATATGATGCTAAGCAAAGAAACTCATCAATTTGGGAAAAACAACAGACTCGGTTTTATTCAGCCTATTCAATAACAGTAACGTAACGTTCAACATTGTTCACGCCTCCTAATCCATAATTGGGCAATATTTTATTTTCAAACGAATCCAAGTAAACTCAGTGATTCCAAAGGACCCGAAAATATCAACTGCCAAAATCGACGCCATCGTAATATACGTGTCTGCTCCGCTCTGATATAGAAATAGTTCATATGACATCTGCAACCAACGTAGACACAGATCAGTCTGTGCATCTTTGGTCTGATCAGAGTCTATGATATTCGCTTATAAAATGTTTAATGGCCATATCTTTATTTAGTGACTATAGTGTAAACTCTAACTGGATTGTGCGGATGTCTGTATATAAAGGTCGATATATTGTTCCATTTGTATAGCCTAAGCTTGCTTGAAACTACAATAAATGGTCTGCTATTTTCCTTTCTGTGGTATGTTTCGTGCTTCTGAAGAATCCAGAATTTATTTTAATGTAAATGAGCATGCCAAATATTGTTAGATAACATTTATTATAACTTTTTGTACTGTTTCAAGATTTCAGAAATATACAAAGAATTGAAAACACATGAAGTGACCAAACATATCCCTTGGGGTCTGCCTCGGCTCAGCTCAAGATTTCAAAATAATACAGTAAAGATTTTATACCAGCCAACATATGTAACAGCTGTATCAGCTTTTCATCCGGATTTAGCGCTTCCAGTATGGGTGTCCCAGACACTTAATTTTTCAGAGGTATTATCTTTTAGAAAATATCATAAAATTTAAATTTCCGAATACAGTGTTTTAAGTAACGCCATAACCATAATGTGCGTTATATCAAAACAACCGATGCCTCTTGTTCTGATACTGATTGCTTTTAACCCTTGAAGCGCCAAGAAAACCTGCATCTGAAAATGTCGTCTGTTTATGTCGTCTGCTGAATAGTCTTGCAAACTTTTCAAACCTATTTTTGCATACAGGCAAACAGTGTGGACCCAGATTAGACTGCTCCTAAAGGAGCAGTCTGATCTGGGTCCACACTGTTTGCAGAAATGACTTATAAAATCACAAGCAGATGACAAAGCACACGACAATAGTTGTGACTGGCGCTTTAAGGGTTAAGTCATTTCATACACTGTTGTTTGCGTATTTGACAGTAACGCTGTCTATTAAAGTCTTTTATAAGCCAACTATTGTCGTTTTGATACGGTTAACTGAACAGGGCAATTATTTTACTCTTCTTTTTGAAAGAAATATTCCGTTTCATCGCATTATTGTACATTCACTATATACTATAGACGCAAAAATATAAATCAAGTGTATGTAAGTCATGTAATACGTATGAAGCATAGGCAGAATGCTGGTAGTATTAATAGAAACGCTTTTGATAAAAGGTCTGCATTGTTTTATTTGCACATTTACATATGCATGAGTTGTACCATGAGAAAATGTGTCTTCATGACATATACGAACAAAGAAGGCCCGGTCAGAATCCGCATCCCTGTCTGATTTGAGTTATCACTGCCGGCTTTCACAATCATTATATACTGTAAAATAAACATCAGAAAAACATGCCTATATAATTTTGACCCCCTTCAACCCCACTTTAATATAGTAAAACTGGGGTTTACAGGGGTATACATTATTTTTCTTATTTTTGCTCAAAACTCAAAAGATAGATTGTGGTTACTCCTTAGAACCGCCTCGCCGAGGCGGTTCTAACTAGTACCACTATCTATGTTTTGAGCAGAAATATGAAAAACATCAGAGTTTTTTATCTGACAATTTTCAGTTTTTGGAGGTGAAATTTTCTATATATTTGAATAGACGTGTTTTCGTAATGGCTATATACAATAAAGGTCCTAATCAGATTTTGTAGCTTTGCTGACTGGTCTGATTAAAACAAGTATACCCATTTTTTCATGGCGTGACTCAGTTATCAATAACAGATAGATTTTGAACTATTTTAGCAGTTAATGGATACAAATGGAGCATCTGATTGTATTATTCCTGATCCAAGACTAGCAGCAATTAATGGTCACTGCTCAACTCAATCTAACTTTGAATGGACACCAGTTCTTTATGAAGGTATTCAAAGATAATTATTTTCAATTGTCAAAATCTCATAACATCCCAGCGGGCACATGTCTACATAACGCTGCATTAACGTCGATGCAACATCGTGCTGGGCTGGTGACGTTTCTACAACGTGGCATTAACATCGGTAAAACGTAACGGTGGGCACATGGCATTTATGCAATGTGACATTGCATCGATGTTAATGCGACGTCGTATAAACAGTGCATTACGAAAATACGCCTGTTCAAATATATTGAAAATTTCACGTCCAAAAACTGAAAATTTTCAGATATAAACACTCTGATATTTTTCTTATTTCTGCTCAAAACATAGATTGCGGGTACTCGTTAGAACCGCCTCGGCGAGGCGGTTCTAACGAGTACCCACAATCTCTGTTTTTGAGCAGAAATAAGAAAAATAATGTATACCCCTGTAAACCCCAGTTTTACTATATAAAAGTGGGGTTTAAGGGGGTCAATATTATATAGGCGTGTTATCGTAATGCGTGCCCGCTGGGATGTATCTGAACTATATTAGTAAAAAATGTGTTTGAAAACAGTGGGTCTTACTACTTATGGCATGTGTACATCTGTATGCCATTGACAGTATAAGAGTTACTCCAGTAACACTGATATTCTTTTTATACAAGCACCCCACCTACCGGTAAACACGAGAGGTCCACAAGTTGAAATTGACTATGTTAGCCTTCGAGATGTAAACAATTACTTCACTTACAGATTAACTATGTGAGCACAAATATTTCTGAAGGGTATTTAACACAAGCAATTCAATACTTACTCAATGATGCTCTCCTGAATTTCCTTACGCTGCTTGTCTGAACTGCGCTTATCTGAACTGTCACAGAACTGTCCAGCTTAGTTTCATGTTTACTCATGAATTATAAACTTATACGAACCTACTGCCCATCAGAGTGAAGTCTCAAACTCCAGAACATTCATAGAATTTAGGCATTCTCACTATCCATAGCTCAAATGTCTTTTTATTGTCACATGTATCCAGTTTTAATCACATTCAAATCATTGTACAAGTGTAAACTTCAGCCGATTACCTTCAGCTTTGCAGCAAGCGTCTGTTATTAAATATTATTCCTGTTCAGTATTTGCGTCCGATAACGGGAAAACATTGCTTGACTTTTATTTGGCAATTATTTACAGACCAAAGGATTTCCATAATTTTCTGAACATAATTTTGAGAAGTACTTCACATAGTCAGTCCGTACTACACACTATTCCTGCGACATTAGAGCCTGCCTTTGATGGAGGTCCTTTTGATTAATATGAGGTCCGCTGGAATATGGTTTCGAGTTTTGGACTCCAATTTATCATAGTTGTAAAAGGACTTCAATTTCATACTTTCGTATCTCTTAGAATTTATTTTAACAAGGCTTCTTTCGAGAGCTGCGAAAGTCATGCATTTTAGCTGTGATATGGTAGGCTGATTTGGTCACATGGTACCCTCCTGGAAACTATATAAGGAGGCGAATGTTGCTGATTCGCTATTCAATCTCAAGTTTGAGTAGCGGCAAATTTACACTATCAAATCAAATCTCACAATCAATAAGGGAAGAAACACTCAAACAAGGTACTTAGACATAACACTAAAGTTATTCATTTTACATGCAAACAACAACTCCCACAAATATAGTGCATATCATTATTTTACAATGAAGCCTTGTCTGTTCCTGCTTGTTTACGAGTAGAAAAGACGCCATATTGTTTATTTGTCAGCAACAAGAAGAATGCCAATGCAACGTTTCCCTGTCTGACCCTGCACAGATTTTATAGCCTACACTTCTTTGAGAGATTCTACTTGAATTTGAAAAGTTTATACAACATAAAGATCTACAGGCTTTTATATTTGCATATTTTGTATTACTTTACATGTCTGTTTGATCTTACTTGCACTATTGGATCCCAGCACATACCAGAAAACAGAAATGCAGTACCTCCAAAGTTGGTCTTTCACATTTGCAATACGCATGTCATTTAAATTGCTCTGAAACAAAAGAGTACCGTGTCATTGTGACTATATGTTATTTATTTACTGTTAACGCTAACAATTTAGTGCACTGTCGTAGCTTGTTATACTGCTCTAGCCGAGTTTACGATGGGATCTCTATATCGTTGTCTTGAATTTTTATATTGATGATTTGGATCTTTATGTCGTTGTCTCGAATTTTTATAATGATTATTTAGATGTCAGATAATCACATGAGAGACTGAGTATCGTATTTGGGTGCAGAGCCAGTTATGCCACAGTCCCTTTGCAAATGATGCGATATAAGACTAAAAGCTTGTGAAACTTGATTTTAACTATAAATAAATGAGTGTGTGAATGTACTCCTTACTTTATTGTGATATTTCGACAAATAATTATTCAAGTTTGGTCACCCCTACCTCAGGTGCCTTGCAATCTCAATATATTTAACTTCTGATATTAAATCCACTCTAATACAGCTACAGCTTCCATCACTCCTCCTTTGAATACCGTCTTGGAAAGGTCAACACCGCAGCCAGCTGCTGTTGTGTTTAAAAAAAAAAAGTAAGAGAAAAGTCCAGGGAGTGCCACAATCACAAACCGCAGCCCTTCCCAGACAACAAGAGAAAGAGAGGAAACCAACAAATCCAAACAAGCACAAATCGAGCAAACGTACGAAAAGCACAGAGATTAGCTCTCTCTTCCCCAAGCGAGGTAATCGCAATGTTAAAAGGACTGAACAAAACCTGATTTTACTGGCGCCAAACCTCCCCATTCTAAAGTACAGGAAAACTTCAATGATTCAAACACCGATTGTTCGTTTACCGTTGCTAACTCAACTCGTTTTAGAGTCCCTAAAATTGTCTGATAGCTCAAGAAAACAAATATTCAGGGATATTTAGGGGATTTTTTCTTATTTTATCATACAAAAAATGTATGTTGCATGAACTCATTAGAATCGCTTGATCGAGGCAATTCTAATTACAGTCAGGATACCATTATTCTATAGAAAATCGAAAAGACATCCCTAATATGTCCCCATTTGACTCCTGACCTAACTGATACCCATTTGCCTCCTGACCTCAGTGTCTCGAACAGCACATGTCTAGAGCAAATTTCTATGGTCCTTAAAGATGTTTGAGTAATTTAGTAATGTAGTACCTTACATCCAACAAGAAGACTGCCAAGAGCACAAACATATAAATATGTTTCGTCAGTTCTCAACAGAGTTGACTGTCCCTGCTTAGCGACAAAACTTGTGTTCATTCAGTATCATGAGAACGAATTATTTGACTTTATTTGACTTGGACAAAACTGCAGACATTGAAGTATTCCATTTTGCAGTTGAAATTGTTTTCTCTGGTTTATTCAGCGGTTAGCTTTTTTTGGTTGGGCATAAAGTTTATTACTTCAATAACTCATCAGATATACCCATCTTCACTCCATCTTTTGTTACTGTACAGTGGCGGGGTATTATGCAGTATCTGTGATGCTTTAACTAGCTTAGGCTCACTACTTTATTTTTATTTCTTCTTAGACACAATATATTTACTTTTAAAAATAGAATGGGCTTAATGAATCCTCAGATGGATGGTATATAAAATGAAAATTGGACAAAACTATGTATATTTAAATGCTCTAGATTAAAGGCTTATCCAGAAAAATAGTTTTTGTTATTATAATTTCTACACAAAACATATGTATTTGGTACTTATTAAAAGGTTCTTGATAGGGCATTTTAATGAATACCAACAAAATTTATTTTCGAGGAGAAATAAGAAAAATGTCAATAATTTTTAATTGAAAACTGGTTTTATCTACAGCTGCAGTATTTTAAGGGAAATAGCCAGCTCACCAGAATTAAGAAAAAGTACAAGAACTTTTGGTTGACTAATTCTTGTACCAACAAATAATGAATAATAAAATTCAGGGTTTTCCCTCAGGGTTTAAAAATGACGATCCCAGGGTATGTTGAGTGTACTCATTAGAATCGCCTCGATGAGTACACCCAACATATATTTACATGATAAAATAGGAAAAATTCCTAAATTATCCCTTATATTTTGTGTTCTTGAGCTGTCAGAATTTCCTAGGGACTCATAAACGAGTTTGAATTAGCCACGGTAAACGAATCATCAGTGTTCCATTGGGGTTTTACTGTATGTTGAATGTAAAATTAGCAGATTTTCAAATAGTTTTTTTCTCTTTTCATCGCACATATAGTCCGTTTCATCGCAGTCGTCGTACTAGTAGTAAGATGGTATGTTCAAATATTTCCCGGTTGTCTTCGTAAACAATAGTATACATTGTTACCGAGAATCGTGACTCATATGTTGTGTTTGTTTTGTCATTGTTCTTCATCTCTTCTTCTTTTAATGCCTCGAAAAGGCTATACTTCGTGGTTGTGGCATTTCCAAACAAGGTATCCAGAATTCCTTATTTATCCTAACTAAGACAGGCCTGTATATACATCTAAATCAACAGAGTGTGGCACCTTATCGGGGTCTGCATTGTTTTCCACTCATCCAGTAAGTATTAATCATATCAACAGCTAGTCAGGGCCCAGTTGTTCAAAACTAACGGTGTTGTTAGTTAACGTATCGTTAAAACTTTGATAATTAAATATGGAACATATGCTGACATTTTTGCTGAAAAAATTTGAGTAGCTTTTGCAAAAGCTACTCACATTTTTTCAGCAAAAATAACTGTGAATTAGATATTGTACTTACTAGAACAGTTAACATTTTGACCACTAACGAGCTCGTTAAGCTAACAATGCTTTGAACAACTGGGCCCAGATGTATATGTTCGTATATTAATACGAGTATGGTAATGCGTTAATGTGTCCCAATACTTAGGGTAAATACGGTAGTGCAGTTTGTATGTATAATTAACCCTTGTCATGCTGAAGAAATCAAGATGCCACACCCACTTCTAATTGTCAGACAATTAATCCTGGTTGTTAATACATATTCACATACTGAATGACAAACAGTGCAGATCCACATCAGTTGGCTTGATGTGGATCTACACTGTTTTTGTGGGCAGTGCATATCCTGGACCAACAGGACAAGGATTAAACGCAATGTTTTGTCTTGTAGGCAACAACACTGAAAAAGTTAGCAATAATTTCTATCGACTGTCGTCAGCTCTAGTGCCAATGATGAAAAAATTTACAGCAGGTTAGTTTTTACTTTAACATATTTATTTTCTTTTTTCGTTTTTGTGGGTCCTTATCGCAATAGCGAAAATCTTAAACGGTCATCTCTCTTGTTAATTAGGTCGTATTTCTTGTTAAATAGTGTTAAGTAGTTTTAAGACACATATTGTATAGTTTTTATTATACGTAAACTGGTGTATCTTCCAGTTTGCTGAAAAAAGAACATTTGTCTCTCCTTTCCATTAAGTAGAAACGTCTGGGAAGTTATATAAAATTTACCTTTAGCACTGACCACCAGCAAATAATCTGCGCAAATAAATCAGTCCACAGACTACTTTTTCTCCACGAAATTGCACAATTGAGAATTTTGCATTTTCTGTTTGAGTAGAAAAATGGCTGAAACACAGAATTCGGTTAATTTTTTCTGCACATTTTCAAAAGTTTAACAAGTCACATTTGAAAACAAAAACTGTTTTATACTTTTCTCTAATTTATATCTCATTAATGCCAATTAGAACCACATCGATAGTATTATTATACCGCCTTACACACTGTTTACTGGCCTGCTAATGGTAGGCAAAACTTGCCTTCACAGCAGGATGTAACAGAGAACAAAGGACCTCACTAACCTCACTTGGTGCCCGAAGAAGTGCGGTTACTGAGGTATATCTCAATAAAGTTACTAGCTTGGAGGTGAATTTATTTCATTTTCTTCTTTTGTTGCTTCACCTCTATGTCTTAATGCAAACTAATATGATTCGAGATTGGCACATTGCAATAAGATATTATAATTTGCTTGTTAAAGGTTTTTCGTTTTCTTTTAGGAATATGGAGCGGAGTGCAAGGCCTGATATCTCAGTGGCTCCACAAATATAAATATCTTCACCTTATTACTGGACCTGTGTTTGATTATAATCACGACGGAATAGCGGAATATACCAATATTTCCAGGTGTGGTATAGAATCAAATTTGTTCGGTTTCTTATAAAATAGCAATGCACACTGCTTACACTAAAGTTTTGAATTTGTATGTTAAAATTGTATCGCGTCAGGAAATAATGCATCTTAAAATACATGCAGACAGCGAGGTTTCCATTAGGCACTGTTTGTTTACTTACATTAAGACATTTCAAATTTAGACAAGAAGTGTCGATAAGCATTGCTTATGAGAAAACCCCGCAAGATAATGATTTCCTTCTAATAAATTATTTAGCAAGATAAAAAGCAGAACTCAAAACACAAAACATTAACAAACGGACTGACGGACAGATAGACACGGTAAAAACAATATACTCCAACAAACACAGTTTGAGGGGGATATAATGAACAAAAACAGGTTTTGTACCTTTATTAGCTCATCTGAGCACGAAGTGGTCATGGTGAGCTTTTGTGATCGGTCAATGTCCGTCGTCCCGCGTACGTCGTGCGTCGTCCGTCGTTCGGCGTCAACAATTTGCTTTAAAAACCTGCTCCTCCTACACCCTTAGGCCAATCGACTCGAAACTTAATAGGAAGCATCGGGGTGACCTGTTAATCAAAATGGCTAAAATCTTTTCAATCGGAAATCCAAGATGGCTGCCGTGGCGGCCGTCGTGAAAGTCTATTTTTCGCTTCTTCTCCTGAACCGAAGGGCCAATTGACTTGAAACTCAGTAAGAAGCATCGAGGTATCGGAGCATAGCTAAAATCGTTCCGATCGGAAATCCAAAATCATTTTTCGCTTATTCTCCTGAACCAAAAAGCCAATTGACTCGAAACTTTTAGGAAGCATCGGGGTGACGTAGGTCAAAAATAGCTAAAATCGTTCCGTTCGGAAATGCAAGATGGCTGCCGTGGCGCCGTCTTGAAAAATCTATTTTTTACGCTTTTTCTCCTGAACCGAAGGGCCATTTGACTTGAAACTCAGTAAGAAGCATCGGGGTATGGGAGCATAGCTAAAATCGTTCCGATCGGAAGTCCAAAATCATTTTTCTCTTATTCTCCTGAATTAAAAGGCAAATTAACTTGAAACATGGTAGGAAGCATCAGGGTGACTAGTAGATCAAAAATAGCTTAAATACTTCCGATCGGAAATCTAAGATGGCCGCCATAGTGGCCATCTTGAAAATCTATTTTTCGCTTCTTCTCTTGATACAAAATACCAAATGACGTCAAGTCACCGGATCGCATTATCTGATGTTGTCATAGTAATGGTTATTTCCAGCATGTTATATTCATTTTAGTTGAATTTATACCGTAACAACTAGAAATATACAGAAATATTAATACTGTAAAATTAACACCTGAAAAATAAAGAAATAATGACACATTTCCGCATATTTTTTTATTATCCTCGTATTACTGAAAAGGTCTTACACAAAGTTTTTCTCTGAAGAGTGTTTTGTTTTACTGTTTGCTTTTATTCTAATGCTCAGGTCGGGAGTCAGATTAATACATTTCATCTAATACAAACAACCCTCTTTATACCGACACTCGATACAACGATAAAATTCGTTATAATGACAATTTGACTGTCACGAAACCTTCGCTTAAGCGGTAAGAATTAGTCACAAATTATGCAACAATATTGTATTTAATATTTAAAAGAAACATATGTTTTTGATGTTTGTTAGAATCGCCTCAGTGGGGCGATTTTAATTAACATCCAAAACATATGTCCTATGGGGAAATAAGAATTAAACAATGTATTTCTTACATATCATTCTGTCCATTAAGGATTCTTTACAACAGTAAATTCATTATTATGGCAACATCTTTTGGAACAAATGCTGTCGTTGTAACGAGGATTCACTGTATAAGTTAACATAAAAAAAAGTAAGAGAAAAGTCCAGGGAGTGTATGCAAACAAAGTAAGAGAAACCTTGCCTTAAATTATAGTTGTTAAACTCTACAAATAACATGTTTATGACATATAAGATGTTTATATTATAATGCGTTAAATACTATTGTTGCTATGGCAGCCAGATGGGTCTGAAAGCCAAATATTTGTTTAGAATTCTTTAGCCTTTTAAACCAGATCAAGTTTGTGGCTCTTTTGCCACAAACCTAAACTGACTACACTTTTGAACTGGTTGATTGCGAACAAACATCTAGTGCATCTGCACGGTATGACCAGCGCATTCCCTGTCCGCTCAAAGAACAGTAGGTTATATAATGAGTTACAACGTCAAAAAATTCAGATGTGCACCCAGCGAAGATTCAGATCAGCCTGATCAGAATCTTCACTGAATAGCCAAGGATGCGAGGGTTGTTCATGCTGAAAACGAAGCCTTTGTTCAGACTATGCGGATGGATCTGCAGGCTGATTTGAATCTTTGTCAGGCGCACATGTCTGAAGGTACGGTTTCTCACACTGAGGCTCGAATGTATCGACAAACAGCATAGGTCATGTGACCATGCATTTCACATATTTTCGCATGACGTAGTATATATTGTAGCATTCCTGTATTTAATGCAAATACTCTATCTGATGCGAGTTTCTGTGGTGTTTTATATAGGTTTACTCGGTTCGACTAAATACCATTTTAGGACGCTAGGCATTAATGGGTTAACTTAACTTGATTTGTGTTTTGTTTGTATCTTTCAGAGAAGTGGTTAGTTCTTCGGTATATGCAAGCCATTTCTTCATAATAGTAACACGGTGCAAAAGCATAAATATTGAGTTAGATAAATGTAGTGATCTGCAAACAACAGCTTTCATAATACCACATGTGGAAAAAACAACAAACTGTCAGGTAAGCTATACTTCTTCTTGGTGTACTGTAATTTTACTTGGTTGAAGACATCACAATAACTCCTTCTTCGAAATATTTCGTTAACCCTTTCATCCCCGAGTTTCTAAAGTGGACACTTCTATGTTTGAAGATGGTCAGAACCATTGTTCCAAATAGGAGTTTCAGTAAAAAATTAAAACAGAATGGCAAACAGTGTAGATCCTGATGAGGCGGCTCATTATGAGCCGTCTCATCTGGATCTGCACTGTTGCAAAAAAAGTGTATGGTCTGAAGGATGGAAAGCGTTAACCCATTCCTTGTCCCATTCTATCAAAGAAATAAGTTAAATTTGCGCGAGCGTAAGGACACAAATATTGCATCCATTTTTTTACTAAAATGCTTTGCAATATATGGTTCAACAGTTCAAGTAAAACTTGATAATTCCTTTTTCTGTATTCTTCCGCCCCTTTCTCCATTAATCAGCATTAAATTGTATTTAATGCGCCTTTATCTAATTTGTTTTGTCTCCTTTCTGAACAAGGCATCTGCTCTGAACGAAAAAAAAATGCTTCCCTATGGGTTCCTTTCAGTATATACTCTTCAGGAGGGGTTTGGTGCTCATCGTGGTCCTGTTTTTGTCCCCCTACGTTAGTCGAAGGGAACTGTAGTAATGGGTTCGTCCGTCCGTAGACACAATCTTGTCTCCGCAACTTCTCCTACAGTTTTCAAGGGATTTCGATGAAACCTTCCAGTTATTGTTACCATGACCTGAAAATGATCATATTTTATCGAGGTTGTGCTCGATTGATTTTTACCAGAGTTATAGCCCTTTGGCAGTTTTTCAACAGTAAGTCTTGTCAACTCCTCTTGCAGTTTTCATTGGATTTTAGTGAAACCTTCCAGTTATTGTTGCCATGACCTGAAGAGGATCATAATATATTGTGATCACGCTTGACTAATTTTTCCCAGAGTTATGGCCCTTTGTCAGTTTCAGCCATTCATCAACAGAAGTTCTTGTCTCCGCAACTCCTCCTACAGTTTTTAAGGGATTTTGATGAAATTTTCCAAATTGTGTTCCCATGACCTGAAGATGATCATATTTTATCGAGGTCATGTTCGACTGATTTTTACCAGAGTTATAGCCTTTTGGCAATTTTTCAACAGTAAGTCTTGTCTCTGCAACTCCTCTTGCAGTTTTCAGTGGATTTTAGTGAAACCTTCCAGTTATTGCTGTCATGACCTGAAGAGGATCATATTTTCCGAGGTCCAGCTTGACTGCTTTTTATCAGAGTTAAGGCCCTTTGATAGTTTTAGCCATTTATCAAGAGAAGTTCTTGTATCCGCATTCACAACATACTGACATTTCAATCGTCGGAGGACACTTGGCCTGCGACCTTTTATTTGGTGTGTGTGTGTGTGTGTGTGTGTGTGTGTGTGTGTGTGTGTGTGTGTTCTGGCTTCAGATCGCCATTGAGTCCTTTGCTTCGTTTTATCATAATGTTTTGATTATATATGTTTCACTGTAATGTATCACGAGTCAGATGATTCCTAGGCGGACCGAACATATATTTATAATTTGGAGCTGCATCAGAATTAAGGGTGCAGTTTCGCGCGAGTAAAACTTGACTGGGCTGCGTTCAGAAGTTACTCGCAAGTGTTTTCACCTTTTTTACCTTGACCCCTGCTCATGTTAGCACTCGTCATTGGATACAGAGATCCAGGGCAAAACATTCGCTATCTCATTGCACTTACGCATGCAGTCCTAGTTTAAGCCAGCCAGTAGTTTTCCTACTGACAGTTACATGGCGATTCCTCTATTGCGGTTCTTGAATGTGCGCCTGTCGTTTCATATATGGTGTTTGTTTAGTCCCTATTTGTTCCTCATCTCTCCTTCTTTTGGTATCTCGGGAGGGTGGGGCTGTGCTTCGTGATTGTAGCATTTCCTCGGTATCTTCACTTATATTTTTGGGCAGGAAACAGGGAGTCACAAAAATGGTCACCCTAGTAAAAACTGTCAGAAAACCTACTAAGTGTATCTTGTCATTTAAACAGTACCTGTGCAGCGTGTTTGTCGATATATGAGCCACCACATGACAAAACCAATAAAATGAATGTGCGTCCAGGGAAGACTCAGATCAGCCTGGGCATTCGCTGAGTAGGTAGCTAAGTGGGTAGCTAAGGACCCAAGCTTTCTTCATGTTGACAGCAAAGATTCCAATCAGACCGGGCAGAATCCCGGTCTGATCTAAGTCTTCCCTGGGCGCACATGCTCTTTTGTTGGTTTGTCATGAGGTGGCTCAGTCCTTTTAGTATTGCGATTACCTCGCTTGGGGAAGACAGAGCTAATCTTAGTGCTTTTCGTACGTTTGTTCGATTTGCGCTTGTTTGGTTGTTTGTTTCCTCTCCCTCTTTGTGTCTGGGAAGGCCTGCGGTTTGTGATTGTGGCACTCCCTGGACTTTTCTCTTACCTTTTTTTTCATATTATATCCAGACTGCAGGCTGATCTAGTCTACATTACTCGCATACCCCATAAGGGCCCCTTTTCACATTTTGTTCACATTTGTATCCTGGCTTTTTTATAAATGTGGCCGCATCATTGGAAAAAAAGGGTTTTCTCAGCATATACGGACAGTGAAGGTCCTGAACAGTCTGATCTGGGACTTCTCTGACTTTTTAAAGAACCATTGAATTATTGGATGCATCACTGTCTAGCAAATATTCTTATTCATGTATCACTGTCTAGCAAATAGCCTTATCAGACTGCTGGTCTTCATATGCTTGGCTAAATCTTAACTGCTCGCATATACCCCAAGAACTCTTATTCTTACTGCGGGGCTCAAATGTATTGGGTGTAAAAAAAAAAAAAAACAAAAAAACATACCACTGATATAGCATGAGCTGCCTGAATATGCCGTTGAGCCTTGACCAGCCCTGGAGGCCCCAGCTCTGACTGATCAGCTTCATGGATGCGTAGGCTGACTTCACTGGTTGACCGTTTTCTCTGTCACAAAGTATATTTTCTCGTGTTGCTTTTCACGTAGAGAATGTGTGATTAACCCTCTCAGCCCTGCAGACCAAAACAGATGCATGTGCAAAGTGTAGATCCAGATGAGATGGCTCGTTACGAGCAATCTCATCAGATCTATATTGTTGCCATTCTGTTTGATTTTAGAACAAAACACCTATACTCATCAATATATTTGTCCAAATTAAGGGACGGAAGAGTCCATTTCACAAACTCAGGGGTGAAAGTGTTAAATGCGCTCATTATGTCAGTAACCAATCACCTATATAGTAGAAACATTTCACAATAGTTTGATAGATTGATGGTTTTAGCCATAAGGGCTTTACAACAGTTTTCAGTTTTTACTGCTGACCGTTCTAAGGCGATGGTTCTGGTGTTGTTTATTCTCCGTATGCCTCATGGCTGCCCGCTTTGATATTCTTGATAATAAATAAACAGTTTCTCTACTAAGAATATCAGTACAATATTGGCCTATTCTTTAACTGTCTGTGACTTATATTTCAGTCAATTAAAGAGTACATAGCAACCAACGAAGCACGAATTAGAGATGTAGAGACAATTACTGGACTGGAGTTTTTCAGTGATATTCCTATTGAAGACAGAGTTAAACTACAAACATCGCTTCCTGAAAATCTCTGGACAGTCTGAACTTTTCACCCAAAAAGTTATCTAATCGATGTGCCTGACAAGTTTCTTGTGAAGCTTAAGAAGCGTGTAAGGAATAAAGATGTACTGTAATAACCCTAAGTATTGAGACAGGCAGAAATGAGAAACAAGTGTAGACCCAGATCAGATCAGGGGCTGCACGCAGTTTGTCAGTCATCCAGTTATATTTAGACCTAAGGACAGGTAGTAAAATGGATTTCATCAAATTTTAGGATAAGTACGACAATGAGTTTGGAATGGATATTTTCAAGGGAGGTAATTCTTTCAAATTGCTTTTTGTCCCTTCTGAAAAGGTGTCTGCTCTAAAAGAAAGGAATTTGCTCCCCGTGGGAGCAAATTCTTTCCTTTTAGAGTAGACACTTTTTCAGAAAGGTTTTGATGTACTGGAAGGCAAACAGGAGGTATCAAATGTCTCCCTTATACAAATGGTAGAAATCTACCAGTAGTATCCATTCATCTTAACCGATTTATGCCTAGTGGACTCTTCTACCTCTGTCTTTGGACAGATCCATTTCCAAATTAAGGGGTGTCTGGTGAGTTTTTGTTATTACCATGATTTATAGAAATTAATGTATTTAATGCATAAAGTGAAGCCCTGATCAGACGCCACGTTCTGTGGCATCTGATCTGGGTCCACGCTGCTTGCCAATGTCCCTTTCAAGGGACGCCAGGCATAAATGGGTTAAGATGTCCCAATATTTAGGATAAATACAGTACTGTGATTGACAGTATCTGATATGTGTACCCGTACTTTGGACAGACATGTAGAAATCCTTATCTGCATAATTTGTTCAAACCTAGCTTAGTTTCTGTTTTATCAATAAATCTATGTATTATGTTAGCAAGTCCATGTAATCATTATAGGAGAACCAGGCTGTGGTGGCATCTACATTACGTAGATGCCACCACAGCCTGGTTCTCCTATAATTTATAGTGAAAATGGGTATACAGGGGTAAAACCACAATTTTTTTTTTTCTTCTCTTTTTCATATCAGAATTCAATGTTTAGTTATTTCTGTTACTCTTTTATTATGCGTAAATACATTCCGTTTGCAATGTTTGTTCTGTTTAATTTGGGTTTTACATCACTTTCAACAATCTTTCAGTCATATCGTGACAATGTCTGGATGTGGCAGGAGCTCAAAGCTCATTTTAGAGTGCTGCCTCACTGGAATATCACGTCCCAGCCAGATGACATGATATTCAACCCAGACACTATACTGACACCGGGCTTACCAGTTCTGATTTCAGCACTACTTTCTTAATGCTGAGCATCAAGCCAAGAGCAACTAGTGCCATTTTTAAAGTCTTTGGTATGAATCCTCTAGCGGATGCTGTACCAAATGAGTCACTGTATATGTCAACATTTTTTTTTTATTATTTTCTTACAGGCATAAAATTCACTAAGTCGCTGGTTTATTATTTTTAGAATTATAGCAATTTCACTTGCAAACATCAACATACATAATTTAACCCTTGTCATGCTGAATAAGTCAGGATGCCACGGCCACTTCTAATTTCCAGCCAGTCAGATTACTTGAGCCAGGTTACTAATTCACATTTTAATGACAAACAGTGCAGATCCAGATACGTTGGCTTCTTCTACCTGTTTGTTAAGACAGGGCATGTCATGTTCAGCAAGAGAAGGGTTAAACTTCCAAAATGATTTTCTCCACTGACTTCGCCCATAGTCTATATAAGGTATTCATTTAAAGCAACTTCCCAAGGCAGACCTAAGCTAAATTATCTGAAGATATTCACAAAGTACTCCTTCTTAACAAGTCCTGAATGTTCAGATCCCCAAGCTGGTAAAGGCAATTGTTGTTAACATGGCGCAAACCATCTTTAAACATTTGTTCAGAAGCAACAGAATCACATTATGTAATTACAGTCGACTCTCGTTATCTCGAACTCCAAGGGACTCTATGAAACAGTTCGAGATATCCGTACTTCGACATATCAGATTTGCGGACTCAGGAAAACAATTAATCGACCAACCACCTTTAACAGAATGAATATGTAATCTGACTCCTAAGTTAGAGACATTTTGAAAATATTGTGGAAAAGAGGAGAAATTGCTCCTAAGGAGCAATTTCTCCTCTTTTCCACAATATTTTATTGCCTGTTGGTAGATCTCTGTGTTAAAACAGGGACCAGATTTTCACTTCGAGATAAGCGGTTATTCGAGATAAGCGAGTTCGAGATAACGGGAGTCGACTGTATATCCCCGGCATACAAAGTATATAGGGGTATATAGTTTTTGTCTTTTCTGTAACACTGTGTGTGTGTGTGTGTGTGTGTGTGTGTGTGTGTGTGTGTGTGTGTGTGTGTGTAAATGTTTCCATCAGGATTTTGAAATTTGGTACAAACGTAGAGTGTGACTTGTTGCATTGTGTAAGAGAGAATCAGCATCCTCAGGAATATCATTCCCTTTATTTGTACAATTTTTCTTTCTCTCCATTAAAATATTTTGCCACAGATTTCTCAGCTTCTATGAGAACCAGTCTTCAAACCGTATACACCTGCAGAGGTTTGACGTATATTGTAAACAAGCAAATAATGATGCTGGAATTCATTTTGCCTTCTTTTTTTTATCATTTTTATATTTTTTCCATCTCACTCCAATGTAATGCATTGGGAAATTTGTGTCAAAGATTCATTAGGAATTACCACACCTAAGAATTTGAAATTTGGTAAATGTAATGTGTAAGAGTACCACCATCCTCAACATTTCCTTCATTTATCCATTTTTCTTTCCATTTTTTTCTCTCCAATAAAGAGTTTCGTCACAGATTTCTCAGCTCCAAGTCTATCGTTGAACACTAAACAAAAATGCTGTCAGTTTTTTTTTCCATTTTTCCTTTTTCCATCTCTCACTCCAATGCAATGTATAGGGAAATTTGCATCTTTAAAATTTGTTCAAAATGCATCTGATGGCTATGGCTGGAGGTGTCTGAGCTTTGCTCACTGTCTGCTATAGTTGGACCAAAAACTTACTTTAGACTTCAGAAGGTTCAGATTTCGTCAATTAACAAAATGTTAATTTTGAAAAAGCACTTATTTTGGATACTTGATGAGACAATTCCAGCTGGTTTAAAAATATCCAAAATTATGCAATACAATGTCTCTCTTCTAAATAGCTGGTTTAGCTTAAATCTTTGTGAGATATAACAATCAAAACAACACTTTCTTTGATGCAAATGATTTATTTTCAGAAATGACTATGACATGACTTTTTACATACATGAATTATGAAATGTATTTTACTTCAAGCTTTAGTTGTTGTTTTTCACAAATTCGGTGACACCGCTTGCCTGTCACAGAATAATGGTTATACAAACATAACAGTAAAATTATGGAACCCCTTTGAAAATATCAACATACCTCAATTAAGAATACATAGATTGACATTTAGCACTCTAGGTAAAAAATTTCAGCAGACAACATTTTAGAATTTTTTTTCTTTTTTCTCTCAGTAAACATGTTTTGGCATTCCATGCAAACTGCCTCCTTCAGAGACCATTTGCACGGAGTGTCAAAACCCGTTTTCTGGGACAAAAGAAAAAAAAACATCAATTTGTCATTTGCTGAATTAGCCCAGAGAGTGATAAAGGTTAACTTGTGCGGCTGTGCAGGATACCAAGGAGTTTTTGTTCTTCTGATAATGCAGATATTGTGGCTGGGCAGGATTTGCAAGTTCACATATGTTGGGAAGATTTTATTTATTCCATAGAGCATTTAAATTTAACAAATAACCATATTATAAATGTATATAAAACATATATATGATAGTTAATAGTTGGAAACCATAACTGCTTACTATACTTCTCCTAAAATTTGTATAACCTTATTTAACTCCAAGCTGATGTGTCTAAAATGGCAAAATGAATAGCAAATATTGTAGTCCCTGCTCAGACTCCCTATTGTGGCATGTGGGCAACATTTACATTTTAGGACAAGTATGGCAAGGGCTCTAGATATTTATGGTAATTGCTGCAACATATATTTTTGTTGAGAAATAAAAATGAGAAAAATATCAGTATGTTTTGTTTTCTGTGTAGTCTGGTCAGTCTTGGATCCTTGGCTATCCACAGAGCTCGTTAAGCTAATTACGCTTTGAACAACTGGGCCCTGAAATATTTGGATACTCAGGGCTGGTCAAACAGTGCAGACCATGATTATCTAACTGCTCCCAAAAGAGAACTCAGATCATGGTTTGCACTGTTCTCAATTCTGGCAGTACTATGTAGATAAAACACCACACAGTCACACAAACTTGTTCAAATTTTAGGATAAGTATGGTAAGGACTTCAAATGTCCAAATATTTAGGTTAAATTTAGTAATACACTCTGACCATCATATCTTGTCAAACAGCAATGTCCTTCTTTACTTGAGAAAAAATGCCATTATGCCATCTCCAATGGACTAGATCAGCAAACACATTTGCATAGTCTGATAGGGGCTTTTGTTGCATCCTTAAAGAATAAGTAGATATTGTAGAATCTGTGGACAGTTCAATCAAAAAGATGCACTGGCTGATCTAGGTCTTTGCTGTTAACATATGGCATAAGGGCCATTTTCTTTACCCTGAACATCACTAACAGAATGTTATAGAATCATAGGCATGAGAACCATGTGATATATCTACTCCACATTCTTAAGATAGAAATTGTAACCATGAAAATGTGCCATTCAAATGAAACAGCAGTTAAGCAGAATTTCTGAAATGTACTTCAGTCAATCAGTAAAGCATATGCACAATTAGATTAACTTCATTTCACCATGAAAACAAAATACTTTGCAGAAAAATGCATAAAATTCAACAAAACCAGTCTGCCTTATGGTCAGACATATGCTGTGGAAATATTACACTTTCCAACAACAGTTCAGGAGCTCACTTTAACCCTTTTAAGTTCCATCAAAAACTGTAACAGACAATATTCTAACTTTTTCCTCAAAAATAAGTCTTGGCATTTGCAGTGAAATGTCAGCCTAGCAAACCGTTCTCAGGAATTGTCAAGCTTATACATTTTAGAATGGTGCCTAGAGGACAATTTACAGGAAAAATCAAGTCTTATTTTTCTCATAAAAAAAAACCAAAAACATTTTAGATTGGTGCTTTACAGGTTAAAAAAGATAATTTTTCTTGCAAGCATATCTCTCATACATTGTGATAACTGTACTGATTCTGATGGTGTCAGAAGGCATGACTTCACAGTTTCAATTCCCATGATTTTATCCGGTGATATTCAGCTATCAAGATAAGAATGAACACAGAAACATGTTCAAACATCACTGTCACATTATATAGGTTTGATTTTAAAATGGAGTCCAATGAGTGAAAAGACCAGACACTTGAGATCTTGAACAAGGTAGTAGAAAGTTCTCAGTCCTTCTGGGTCCCTGAAACAAAATCAAACAGGTTGTCATGCTCAAATTATCCATACAACATATGCAACTAGCAAGGTAAGTAAATCTATGTCCTGCACCTTTTTTAAAAATCATTGGACTATCAGATTTTCAAACAAATATCAATGGGGCTGACCAGATTACAAAGATTGCACAAGCTGATCAGGGTGTTCACTGTTACTGTTTGAATTTTAGTAGATTGTACTTTTTTCTATCTGTAAATACTGCAACTGACAGAAAATGAAGTTATTTAAAAATAAAACATATTTTAACGAGTAATACTTAACCTATACATAATGTGCTATTCTCTTCTGTTTTCACACCTTCCACAGAAAAAACGACCTTTCAGTCGTTAATTAAAGTCTTAAACCAGAAGGTCCCTTAGGCAGTTACCTGTGTGACGTAACTCTTCCCACTCAATTGACCACGTGTCAGTTTCTTTTATGTGTACAACAATAGACACAATTAGGAGAGATAAGCGAGGGTGGGCGGAGGGAGATAATTGATTATCTATAGGTTAAGTATCACTCGTTAAAATATGTTTTACTTTTAAAAAACATTTTAACTTCATAATACATTAACCTATAGATAATGTGCTAGAATTTGCAGAATAGGAGGGAGGTGCTCTCCTAATTCTAACACCAATAATATCTCACCACTTCTGGTTAAGACTCAGGAAACTCAAAGGAATCAGATACATTCTAATTCTATATTTAATAGAAAGAATGATCTAGATTTACAAAATAGCATATCTTTAAGGTGTTATGATCTAACAACCATATATATAATAGTAGACTCTAGAGGAAGCCAGTTCTTAAGTCTCAGAGACCTAACATTGGCCCCCCACCCCTTTTTTTCTTTTTGGGAAACAACAATTGGCTTCAAAAAGAAAAAAGGAGTCATTGAGACATAACATACATATTCCATCGCAAAGTAAGCTAGGAATATAGAAATATTTTCAAAACAAAATTTGTAAAACAAAAAGCCAAGACCATACACTGTAAGTAATCTATCTAGGGTCTTGAATAAATAAGGAAAAGTCTACTCGGTGGAGTTTCCTATAGATAACTGACATATGTAGATATTTTGGATAAAATTCTAGATATGTGACGCTATGTAATTGTAATAGTCTAATTAGATTCTGTTAATTGGAGCGACAGGACAGTTTCCGATGAACAGACATAGACTTGAAATAACCATAATGTATAATTATTCCCCTTTGATCAAATTAAAGAAGGGGAGATAATAAAAGTAGATGGAGTTAACTTAACTATAACTAAGTTATCCATCAGAAGAAAAAGGTATAGACAAAAATAATGGTTAAAACTATTGCTAGACTAATTGTATTACGAATTTTTAGTCAAGCAATAAAATAATACAGAGTTTGCATAAAACTGCTGGGAAGAAAAAACAACCTAAACCATTGATAATTAGTTTTGTCATAGACATATAAAAGCGTTTGATGTCCTGACAAAATAATAAAGAAGAAACTGTCAACATCATAACTTAAGAGTTTGACAGAGAATAAGAGAGATAAGAATAAGGTTGATCGCAGCTAACTGTAAGACGGTCATAGTTTGACTAAATCTTACCGTATTGATAAGATTAAGCAATAATAAATAAGCTGGATAGAATCTTTCTATACCAGAAGATTGCCATGAAAAGTACTCCTGAGTAAAATAATCATGGAAATCAAGAAATGTTAAAAAATCCACTTTGTAATGACGAATCAAAATGTTCATAAAAAGAGAAGGACTCCGAGAAAAAGTAATAGTGTGATAATCTCTGAAGAAAGATTATACAATAGTACTGATTAATAATCTCAAAAGCACTTAATTTATAAGTTAAGAGATAGTATTACTATTCTATACGCATATTTAAGAATAGTATGAAATATATGAATACTAAATTAAAATTATACTACGGAACAAATTCCTGCTATAAATAAAAGGTTAAGCGTAACTATTTATTAAGGAAGGAATTATTAAACATATAACTCGCTATAAAATTACTGCCCAGAAATTTTATAGATAAATATTCAATCAAATTTTTAGAACTGAATATTAATAGAATAAAATCTATGTCTGCATAATTGGTAATTCCTGAAATATCAAATTACATACTCGCAAATGAATTCAGGAAGAAAATATATATACATATTTACATATATATATATATATATATATATATATATATATATATATATATATATATATATATATATATATATATATATACTCTCGAGATCTATGCGTAAACCATAGAGAGTAATAAAATAATATTATTACCACGATCCCTGACGGAAGGGTAAAAAAAAACATGTATATGAAAGAGATAATAATTAATTTAACGTCATATAGGTTTAAGATAAAATTTGTTTAATCTTTAACCAATATGCAGCAACAGTGACTCGATATTCTGTATTCGTACGTAGAAAAAGAGTACTTAGTCATTAGAATTTTGTATGATTGAAATAGAGATAATTGGATCTAAAAGGATGTATCTCCATGAACTGAATCGAAGGATAATATCCATTCTAAAAAACTAGGGCTTGTTTTAGGCTTAGTTTAACAAGCGTAGAATTGAATTATTTCCAAGTATTCATGAAGTCGTTATGCTCTGAATACTGAGAAAACTGTTAAAATATTGTTTAGGAAATAAAAAAGTGACTGGTCCACAATGTTAGCTAGATTTAAACCTGGAACGTAGCGAGAAGGTCAATCTAACTTAAAAGTAAGATGAGAAAGATAAATAATGAAGATAGATATATAAATATCGGTATAATATATTATCTCAAACTATTATCAAGTAATCTGAATGTTTAAAGGCATAAATGCTACTCGAAAGTTTATTTACCGAATGTATAATCGGAGAAACTTTCAGTATGTTCAAAAACGCATCACAAAAGTAAGATCTGACCAGGAACGTAGGTGCAGCACTTACTACGTTGTGAAGTTCATATAAACATATTCTATATTATAAATTGAAGCAGTGCATTTCAAAATCATCGAAACGTCTTGAAATGACTTATTGTGTGGAAAAATAAATAAATATCCAGTTTCGGAAAAGATATTTATCTATATATATAGACCATTTTTGATGCGGACTGGAAATCAAGATATTAATCATTGCATTATTCGCAAACTGAACTTGAACTCTTAGCGAGAATTACTATGATCCCTTTAACGAATGTAAACATAAAGAAGGGGTAAAGAGATAATTAAGTGTATCTTAATTCTTTACCGGCTCGTAATTAAGGATGTTTTCCCTTTTGACTAAGCCTAGACTATAAATCGATTAATATGAATATAATAATATCTGCTATTATGAGGTAAACTCTTCTTAATTAACCTCTAAGCATATATTAAAAATATATATCAACATAATCTAGAGCTTCGGTAAGTTTTGAGGAAGGAAATGATTTACTTTGGCAGTTTCTGAATAGTTATAAAGTCAATAAAAAAATATCAGAAGGAAAGTATTGTATATAATATCTAATTTAGGCAATAATAATCTGTCACGTACTGAATAATTAATGCCTTTACTAAATATGTATCCATTGTCAATACCAAAGTGCAAGAAAATTTTGATTGACATGGACTCTAGTTATAAATAAAATATTAGAGGTATAGCGCTAGTCGAAGCAAAACTATTCCTCAATAAGATAAAGTAGACCTATAATATACGAGGATTAATTGGGTCTAGAAATTATAATCATAATAAAATTATTATTCCAATATGAAGAATCTTCGGCGTAATAGATTCTTACTGAGGCAAAAATATCTGGTATATTGCTATCATAATCTTAAATGATCCAGAAGAAAAAATAAAATAGGCAAAGTAAAGAACGTATCGAATTATATCTATGCCTAAATATAAGATTTTCTTCTTATTTATTATTTTATAGCAGAGTTTAGACAGAGCACGACTGACCTAGACTCTTATATAATCAATCAAAAGATAGTATAAAATAGAATAATAGCTTAACGGATCAACTATTTTCCATGTAGAAAAGGCAAAAGGAAAATATGTACCTCAAGTAGAATTTTAAATCGTAGTAATCTAGAGAGGTAGCGAATAAATAAATAAACTGTTAATTTATTTATCTGGTTGGAGTAAATTTCCGATACCTTATGAATGAAAAATTAATAGACAGTAGAAAAGATCGATTGTTACTTTCTTGTCAATTTACTACTTAGATTACATGCTGATTACATATCGGAGCATGTAGAAGAAAAACAGGGGAGGAAAGAAGAAAAATTTTTAGATTTCGTGTATATTTTTCTTCTTATAAATAACGATAGTTTTATAGTTCACCTTTGCCCTAGAGCCGAATAAGGTGAATATGTAAGAAGTTAATCTCTTTGTAGCAAATAAAGAGATATAATTATAGCTGGAAGTATCTTCTACATTTAGTGAATGAATTGCGAATTTGATCGTAACCGATAATTCTTAATTCATTTTCAATAATAAATATATATATAGAATTTAAGTCAAGTTCAAAAGTGACTGGACAGAATTCAACAATATAAGTGGCTACTAGGTATTAGAACCCATCGCTGTCATTCAATAACCTATAACCCAAGACTATACATGTCTATAGTGGTTAATAAATAAATAAATATATGTTGAGCGAGTACCAGTGACTACTACTCGGACACTAGTAATCCGACATAAAGTCTACGAAACTACTGCCCGGTGGAATTTCGTTATAATGACCTCGCACTACTCTACGAAGTGCCTCCCGATGAAATTTTCGTTACAGCCGGAAGTTACCCGCTTTCTAGCAAATGAAAGAGATAAAACATAATTTGAATGACCTGACACTAGTCTACGAACTGCTGCCCGGTAAAAACTTTGGTATAGTCGGAAGTTTAACTCTTTCTAGCAAATAAAAGAGATAAAACATAAGTTAATTTAAAATATTAATGGAATTACACTCCTATAATAAGTCAATGGAATATTAAAGATTCTAGTCTGATTCGGGAAAGACTGTACAGAATTTTATGTATGAAAAGTTACTAAGTATTTCACTTAATAACCTATATCCATTGACTTAAACGTGAATGGAGCTCTATGAACGATAATAGATTGTTCGGGAATTAGTGATCACTATTTTGACACTAGATACCCGACATAATGACCGGACACTAGTATTCGTAATTGTTGCCCGGTAAAGTTAAAAGTAATTTGACAAATTGATCAGATAGTAGTATTCGTAACTCTAGTCCGATGAAAAAAAGGAGATTATATATGAAAACTGAGCGGGCATAAGTATTCGAAACTTTTCCCGATGATAATTAATTATTACGCAAAAAATGACCAGACACTTTCTGTAAAAGTTTGCCTGGTGAAAAATCAGAAATAATATAATAATATGACCGGGTATAAGTATCAGAAATATTACCGATACTTTGCCCGGTAAAAAATTTTTAATAATTAGACATAATGACCGGAAGTTAGTATACGTGACTATTTTGTCCGGTGAAATTTGCCAAAAAACTAAGTCTTTCCAGAAAATAATTAAATTATTGACTGGAGACTAGTTGACTGGTGCCTGGTTGACCGGTGACTGGTGATTGGTTGACTGGTGACTGGTGCCTGGTTGACTGGCACCTGGTTGACTGGTGCCTGGTTGACTGGCACCTGGTTGACTGGTGACTGGTGAAGCTGATTGACTGGTGACTGGTGACTGGTGGACTTAGACTTTATCGGATACTAAGTACCCAAAGATGCCACCTTGATGGGTCTTACCCCGGCAGTATAGCCATATGGGGTGGGGCTCCCATCAGTAAAGAATTGTCTTATAACCCATCAAGGGTTGACAAGTTCCTCCACCATGAGAATCTTTAGCCAACTGAAGATCTCTGCAAATAAAAGTCCAGGAAAAACATATCGTAATTGCTGAATAACCTGGAAAGAAAAGAACAAAAATATTCTGCATATATAAACACGACTATCGAACCGATCGCGCACGAGCGTTGTGCGGAATAGCGAGAGTCGCGAAAACGCATGTGAAAAAAAAAAAGTCAAAAAATACGTGAAATCGAAAATTGAAAATTTTAAATAATAACAGAAAGTGAAAGGAGTGATAAATAAACAAAAGAAACACAAGGATACAGAAATTTATCCGTGAGGAAAGAAATAATCCAAATTTCTATCACAGGTAAATAATCCTTGTTGAATTTCTTTGTCCACAGAAAAGAAACTAACACGTGGTCAATTGAGCGGGAAGAGTTACGTCACACAGGTAACTGCCTAAGGGACCTTCTGGTTTAAGACTTTAATTAACGACTGAAAGGTCGTTTTTTCTGTGGAAGGTGTGAAAACAGAAGAGAATAGCACATTATCTATAGGTTAATGTATTATGAAGCTAAAATGTTAACAGTTAGTAGTCTCTGGTCACATTCAGCAGACAACTGCTGACATTTTGCTGATTTACCAAGAAAATTGGGTCTGACATTTGTCTCTCCTTGAAAAAAAATATAAATGAAATGTCAAACTTAAGTTTATGGGAAAAATAAAAAATATTTTAAAATGCTGTCAAATGACATTTTAATCCAGCATCCTTCTCAGAACTGAGAAACAATGAACTTTTAACAACTGACAACAGTAAACAATTGATTATACCCAGGCCTCTATTACAGGTGAAGGATTGGCAACCCTGATGGTATCTTCATGTAATATCTATTTTATGGCATGATGGAAATTGAAGTTTCATCTTAAATTACTGTCATTGTCTTCCCATTTAATTTCTGACATTTGTGTTCACAATTTGGCAGCACAGTGAAGTGTGCCGCTATCACAAGGGCTTTCAACCATAACAGCTTGTACTTTACTTTGTTCAAAATACACTGTCTCCATTTATTAGTCTGATTATCTGTGCTTGCCAATTTTGTAATGGGGAACAAATACATTATTGTATATAAAAAGGTAAATGTAGGTTATCACAGTAATGAATATGTGATAATCAGCCATATCTGCTACACAGTGACATATGGTACTTAGTTTAATTTGTTATGGTGTGAACCATAAAGAAACAATAAAGAAAAGGTTACTCACTTGCTCTGATTCACATCTACAAGGGAACCAATCTTTGAAGTGGTGAATGATATATGTTCATCCCCAATCACAATCTCCAATTCCTGGTAAAAGACAATGGCTTTTTTTTTCAAGAAACCCATTAAGCATTACAATACTGAAGGCAAAAGATGCAATAATAAATCAGTGCTTGCATTAAGAGAAGTCTGGGAGTCAGAGACTCCCAAAAATCACCCTGGGACTTCCAAAAATCAATGCCAGGAAGTCTGGGACTCCCAACTTTTAAAGATATTTAGTCATTTATAACAAAAATTTAGAATTAATTTATATGTTATTTAGCTTAAGAATGGTGGTATTTCTCTATAAATGAGAGTTTAAGAATACCGAGGTTGAATTTGTGAACGTGAGTGAAAGAATTTGATCATCAGGACTTCCAGATATTGGAGCTAGGAAGTCCTGGGACTTCCTGATTTTGACAGTTAGTGCAAGCACTGTAGATTATCGAATACTGCAATAACTAAATATTGGGACAGAGAGGGCTGTGCAATCAGTGTAGACCCAGATGAGATGCCGCAGAATGCAGTATCTCATCAGGGTTTTCACTGTTTGCAGCTCATTCCAGCAGATTTTAGAAATCTCAACAGGTAGTAAGAGACTTTTCAAACAAACTTAGGACAAGTATGGTAAGGAGTATAAGTGTCCCATTATTAAGGGTTAGTATGGTATAAATGCATGTGTGTTCTAACATAAAACTAATGAACAGTTTATATCTACAAGGTATCAGAAAATATTCTGAAGTCTTTGAATTATGGTACATATTTAGATACATGTACAGTCAAAATAATCTGTATTATATAAGTACACAGAGAGCCAAAGAAGTCTAGGTATCCATGCAGACTGGTATGGATTCTTAATGCTCACTATCTACATGTATACTGAGCTGACCTTTGTGAAAAGGTGTCTTCTGAGCATCTATTGGTACCTGTACAGCACTTTTCTATTGATACCTGTACAGCACTGTATTTAACCTAGGTCTACCTTTTCAGCAACAATACATTCTTTTTATAACTTTACCATAGTAACAGTACTGTATATTACTAATTTAAGATACACTTGTTTTATTCTGTTATTCACAGAATACAATTTAGGATATTTCACTCTCAATTTCACTGTAGGTTTTAAAGTGTAATCATAAAGTAATCAGTTATCATGATAACAGGCCATTTTGCAATGTAATCAATTACATTACAATTACTTGTAATCATGAAAATTACTGATTACTTTGTGATTACTCAGAAAATGTAATCGATTACAAGTAATACAGATTAGAATTACCCTAAGTCTGTATCAAACACCACAACCTTTTACCACACTTATCATGCTGGCCTCGGATGCTCATCTGACTGGCAAACAGGAGATTGCGGGTTCAATCTCTGCCGGGTCTGTGAAGATTGATCATGAAATATTTTCTACGATCATTTTCTCCCGCTGATTCAAGAAGGACAGTTGTCAGTTTCTGGCAAAAGCATGTACACAAATACTTGTTAACCCCTTAGAGGACTAAGCCTACCCAGGAAAAGCATGGTAAGGTAAACTGACCGTGCTCCACATGACCCTAATGGGTTGACTGGGACGTAAAACCTCAACACAAACAAAAACCATACTTATCCAAAAACTTGAAAAAGCACACTGGACTTCCAGGTAACATGTCTAAACATCACAGACAGAATGGCAGTGTTAACTCTGATCAATTTTGATCTTAGTCTACTTAGTCTATTACCCTTGCCATGCTGAATAAATTAAGATGCAATGCCCATTTCAAATTTTCAGCCTATCAGATTTTTTAAAGCCAACTGATCTGGATCTACACTGTTTGCAAAGGCAGAGTATATCTGGGATCAGCAGGCCCAGGGTTAAGCCTAGTCCTGCTGAACCAGGATATGCTCTGCCTTTGCAAACAGTGTAGATCAAGATCAGTTGGATTCTGAAGAAAACAACTGATCTGGATCTGCCCTGTTTGCCATTAAATATTTGAAATTGTATCAACAGCCTGGATCAAGTTATCTGATTGGCTAAAAATTAGAAGTGGGCTTGGTATCTTTTTATTTAGCATGACCAGAGTTAAGGACAAATATGGTACAACCAACTTGTTACATACCTGTCTTCCTACTCTGTCAGGAGGAGGCCAAAGGGCATCATCTTCATGCATGATCTCCGAGTCATCAATTATTCGTTTTAACTCTTCCATCACTGACTTGTGTACAAAGGCCTGAAAAATTATCAATATAAATGTACTCTTAACCAGATTACCAGCTAAAGGCAAAAAATATCAGACAGGATTTTAATGCATTTTTTCTTCTCCAGAAAATAAAGAAAATACACAACCTCCTTATAACACTACTACAAAGTATAAACCATGTTAGCTAAGAACAACATCCTTAACAAAAACAAAAATGTATAGACTATATATAAAAGAAAAAGGACCATAAAGAGTCTTTTTTCTAAATAAATTAATCTATACATTTTTTTGTTTCAAAACAACAATGTGCTGTTCTGTCTTTAAACTGACTACATGTAATATCTAAAACTCTGCTATACTGTATTAACCTTCTTTTCTATTTTTAGAACTCTCTGTTTGTCTGTATTGAGATTAAATGACCATATCACAATATTTCAGTCATGCTGAATGGATGTTGCCCCTGTACCTGCATGTTAATCAAAAATCCGATGATATGATATGATGCTGAGCAGCTGAACCACCTCCTAGAGAGACAGAGAAAGAAAGTCAGGGATGAGAGAAAGGACCAAACCTTGAACTTTCTTCAAGTTATCACTTCCATGTAGTAGCCAAAATTCCAAACATTCAGCATGAAATATCTCTGGATGTTATTGGTCTGCATACATTAAAATGTGACAAATCCAGGGATCAAGCTGGCTCAGAAATTTAGGGAGAAGTGACTTCTCCCTCCAGACAAAACAGGGAGAAGTTTTTTAGGATGAGGGAGAAGTCAAGACTCGGTTCACCTATCGCCTTAGTGAAAGCTCGACAATTTAGGACTTTCGACTCACTTTACTGCATTGTCTTGGGAATTTTTACCATGTTGTCTTGGGAATTAACAAAGAAGGAAACAAATTTTACTGTAGACCTGTTCATTCTTACTTCTAAACCAATTAAACGATGCAAAGTAACACAGACATGAGTAGGGCAAATACATTATATCTGGACACACAAGTTCATTCATATCTTTTTGGAAATTGACAATTCTTTTGAGTAGATACTATCAAAACATCAAGGTCTGTGGCTTGGTAAGTAAGCTATAAACATAATGATAACAATAAATTTGTTAAGTGTCTGCCAACTTCTAAACTTAGTTTTTTGCACTTTTAAGGATGTTTCTGGCCAATTTTCAGCATGTAAATGGTTCATTTATGAAAAAACGGACACCCACGAAAACTAATGACATTGATGAAAACGATCTTTTGGTCACTTAATAGGCGAACAGTTTTCCTCCAAAACTTGTTAAATCACATCAGACTTTCATTCAGTGGCATTTCTGATACATCTAACAACATTTTTCAACAGATTTTTACCTTTGCATGTTTGCTCAATTTTTACTGGATTTCTCCCAACAAAAAGTTCGTTTTGCACAAGTACTAGCTTTTTCAAAAATTGCAAAAACGGAGGGCGAAGTTTTTGTCGCCCTCTGGGCTTCCCAGGGCGACTTTGAGCCCTCTAGGGCAACTATTTCGCCCCAGTCGCCATGTAGCTTGATCCCTGAAATCAGTTATAACGTGATTCTGGGCATGTACATGCGATAATGCACTGGCTCATGCTCATGCATTATCACATCATACATGCACATGAACCAAGGGACTATAACTAAGGCTTAGATAAGACCTTTCCTGCCAAAACAAGGTTGGGTGGCAAATTCCACCCCCGGTATTTACCAGTGGCATTTGCTGGTATTTACCGGTCTGGAAAATACTCCTCAAGTGGCAAATACTGGCAAATACCGGCAAATTGAAATTTTTTTGGCCTGAAAAAAACTGCAGAAGTCTTTAAACAAGTTGCATTGAAATAGTATAAGCAAACTAGATGAGTAAGAATGTTAAAATCATTAATTATATAAGGTTACCACCCTGAAGAATAGAAGAAATCTCAATATAAACATGTAACACTGCCAAAAAGTGAATCTAAGACAAAAATTTTGAAATTATTTAAGCAACAAATGGTCTTTAATTAAAAAAAAAATCATGTAGGCCTTTATCTCAATAGTAGAAATTCACCTGTGCACCTGGCCACTGACATTTACCATAATGACCCTAAGTTTTTGTGCTGGCAGACCATGTCAAAAAGAGCAGACCAAGATCATACTGAACAGTCTGATCAGGATCTTAAATGTTTGCCAGGCCATCTGCATCTTTTAAACACACTTATGTATGGTAAAAGTATGTTTTGCAAAGTTTAGGATATTTACATCACTTTAGTATATTCAAAATTTTCAGGAGTTTTAGTGTACATGTAATTAGCAAGACTACCTGTATGGTCTAATTACTAAAACAACAAATCCCAGGACAATTGTTTGTTCAAGAGGGTACTTGATAGCCAGGGGCAAGATGTCATAAATGAATGCATATAGACAATAAGTCTAGGTGAAAGTAAAAAGGTGTCATAGGTAAGGCTTGAGTTATAGTATGGCTTCAAACCTGATATACCCTGGAAGTCAGAAAATTTCTGGTTATAGTCACCTCTCAAATCTGCACTATTCACAACAGTATCATACTACTATTCATCATGAAGCAAAAAGATCCCATTTGGAACTTCTCTGCTGTTGTTGAACAAGACAACAAAACCAGTGCCAGTTGCATCGACTGTAAAACAGTTGTTAGTGCCAAAGTATAATGTAAATACTAAGTCAACTATGTAGCCCCTATTACAGACATTGTCCATAGGTTGATACTGAGGGTAGGGTTTTGTCTTACTTCCAGGGTGGTAAATGCCAATTTCCGGTATTTGCCGGCATTTACCAGTATTTGCCGGTATTTACCAGTAAATACCACCGGCATGGAAAAAACTCATATTTGCCGGCATTTTGCCAACCTTGTGCCAAAAGCCAATCATAGCATCGCCAACCACCTGGGCCCAGTTGTTCAAAGCATCGTTAGCTTAACAAGCTCATTAAGGGTCATTTCGTTAACTGTTTTAGCAGATTCAATACACAATATTCTGATATTTTTTGCTGAAAAAATGTGAGTAGCTTTTGCACTGCAAAAGCTACTCACATTTTTTCAGCAAAAACTTTCAGCATATTTGCGTATCACTTGATTTAAATTTTAACGAATCGTTAACTAACGACGTTGTTAGCTTTGAACAACTGGGCCCTGGAATTCACAGACAGTATCAGAGACCTGTTTTAATTTGATTATCATTCACCTGCCTTAAACCTTTCATCCAAGTTTCTGAAGTGGACTCTTCCATCTTCGAATCTGCTCAGAACCATTGTTCCAAATAGAGGCCTCAGTCAAAAATCATAATAAATAGCTAAGAGTGTGGCTCCTGATGAGATGGCTCATCTGGATCTTTACTGTTTGCACAGGTATCTGCACCATTCTACAGGGTTGAAAGGGTTAAACAATGATCCACTATAAAATTTCAGCTGATTTCCATTAATATTTGTGCCCATTAACCCAATGTATGAATTTCTTTTGAATATGATAAAAGAAACTCAAATTGTAAACCATACAGATCTCTATATGCCCTGTTCAATGTAACCTGGCATTTTGCCAGCCATAACCCACCATTTAAAATGTTTAAGGAAATTAAAGTATAGACAACAAAAAAAGAAACTCAAGTTGTAAACCATACAGACCTCTATATGCCCTGTTCAATGTAACCTGGCATTTTGCCAGCCATAACCCACCATTTAAAATGTTTAAGGAAATAAAAGTATAAACAACTACGAGAACATGCACAGATGATGATTTGGTGTTTTACATCTCTTTCAACATTATTTAAGTCATATCGAGGCAATGAACAGTTGATAATGAAAGGTTCTGAGTAATGTAGTGCAGAAGAATCATGAACTGAAATTTGCCTCTAGCGGAATTCAAACCTGGGACCATGTGATCAAAAAAGAGTCAGACACACTCATAGCTCTTGATAAGGCACATTTTTCAACCAACAAGAATTCTGCGGAAGGCGCCATCGCACCTGCTGGCGCAAAAGTCACAGGAGCCACAATCAGAATGTGGTTATTAAATAAGTTTATTTCATTCTTAGCAGTGCTTACTTGGAAAACTGGGTTGCAAAAAATGTAGACAAAGTGCCTAGTGGGGCACATATATTCCAGGCCAGTCCCATTCCCTCTAATGGCTATATCTTCAGCACTGACTTTTCGTATCATACAGCCCAATGATAATGGAACGTTGACGTAAAATGTGTAAAAGTCACTGGGGCATGCAATATAGGTCAAGGTCACGGGTCAAGGTACCTGCTAATTCAGTACATCAAGGAGAAGCACAATGCAAGGTATGGTGGTTGTAGGCCTTATAGTTGAGGAGTTATCAAACATCAACGTAAAATGTTTCAAATATAGGTCAAGGTCAGTGGGTCAAGGTACCTGCCAAGCCAGGGCAATGAGGTGAAGCACTTTGCAAGGTTTAGTGGTTGTAGATCTTATATTTGAGATGATACCGAACATCAATATAAAATGTGTCAAAGTCACTGGAGTGCACAATATAGTTCAAGGTCACCAGGTCAAGGTACCTGTCAAGTCAGTACATCGAGAAAAAGTGCTATATAAGGTTTGGTGGTTGAAGGCCTTACAGTTGAGGACATATGGAAGGGTGACGTAAAAGGTGTAAAAGTCAATGGAGCATGAATATAGGTCAAGGTCACCCAGTCAAGGTACCTGCAGAGTCCATACATTGAGGAGAAGCACTATGCTAGGTTTGATGGTTGTAGGCCCTATAGTTGAGGAGATATTGAACGTTGACGTAAAATGTGTAAAAGGCACTGGAGCGCAAAATATAGGTCAAGGTCATCGGGTCAAGATACCTGCCAAGTCAGTACATATAGGAGAAGCACTATGCAAGGTTTGGTGGCTAGAGGTCTTACACTTGAGGAGATCTGGAATGTTGATGTAAATTATGTCAAAAGTCACTGCAGCCAAAATATAGGTCAAGGTCACCAGGTTAAGGTATTTGCTAAGTCAGTACATTGAGGAGAAGCACTTTGCAAGGTTTGATGGTTGTAGGCCTTATAGTTGAGGAGATATCGAACGTCGACGCAAAATATGTCAAAGTCACTGGAGCGCAAAATATAGGTCAAGGTCACCGGGTCAAGGTACCTGCCAACTCTGTACATCTAGAAGAAGCACTGTGCAAGGTTTGGTAGTTGTACGCCTTATAGTTGAGAAGATCTGGAACGTCAACGTTAATTGTGTCAAAGTCAATGGAGCGCAAAATATAGGTCAAGGTCACTGGGTCAACATATCTGCCAAGTCAGGAGGTCAGGGAGATGTGTCATGCAAGGAATGATGGTTGTTGTAGAATTGTAGTTGATTAGAATACTAACTTTGACGTAAATGTCGAACTTCGACATAACAGAACTGTTAAGAGACAGACGGACGGACGAACGGACAGACGAATGGAAAAGCGGGCACCTATGTCGCAAAGCCAGGAGGTCAGGGAGATATTTCATACAAGGTTTGATAGTTGTTTAGTCTTGTAGTTGATTAGAATACTAACTTTGACATAAATGTTGAACTTCGACATAACAGAACTGTTAAGAGACGGACAGACGAACAGACAGACGAATGGAAAAGTGGGCACCTATGTCGCAAAGTCGGGAGGTCAGGGAGATGTTTCATGCAAGGTTTGATGGTTGTTTAGTCTTGTAGTTGATTAAAATACTAACTTTGACATAAATGTCGAACTTCAACATAAATGTTGACAGACGGACGGACGAATGGACAGACGTACGGAAAAGCGGACGCCTATGTTGCAAAGTCAGGAGGTCAGGGAGATGTTTCATGCAAGGTTTGATGGTTGTTAAGTCTTGTAGTTGATTAGAATACTAACTTTGACATAAATGTCGAACGTCGACATAAATGTTGACAGACGGACGGACGGACAGAAAATCGGACGCCTATATCGCACCCTGCTACAAGCAGGTGCGATAAAAAGTATCTATATTTTTCTTATTTCTTAACGAAAACATATGTTTTGGGTACTCATTAGAAGCACCTCACCGAGGTGCTTCTAATGAGTACCCACAACATATGTTTTCGTCAAGAAATAAGAAAAATGTTTACAATGTACCTGATACCCACTCTTATCTAGACCTATGAGCACTAACCACTCAGCCATCCAGATGCTTTGGACATACAGACAGATGGAAAACTGTATTCCCCTTTGGTTTATATTGTACTTCCTATGTGGTAAATGGGGCACGATGACTTAATAAGAAAAACATTAATACTTTTGTTTGAAAAGAGTTTACTGTATCAACCCTAAATATTGGAACACTTTCATTCCTTCCATACGGTCTAAAATTTGAACAGCAACAGGTCTCTTTTCATAGCTCTTGATAGAATGCTTTTTTCAGTTCAAAAGTATTGATATTTTCTTATTTCTCCATGAAAACATATATTGTGGGTACTCATTAGAAGTGCCTCACCTTGATATTTTCTTATTTCTACATGAAAACATATATTGTGGGTACTCATTCGAAGTACCTCGGTGAAGTGCTTCTAATGAATACCCACAAGTTTTCGTGGAGAAATAAGAAAAATATGGAGGCACTTCTAATGAGTACACACAATATGTTTTTGTGGAGAAATAAGAAAAATATTTACTTGATACCCACTCTTATCTAGACCTACATGTATGCATTTTATTACAATGTACATGTTAACCTTTACTACTCTCTGGGCATATTCAGCTGACGACAAACTGATGATATTTTTCTAATTTTTCCCAGTAAACAGGATTTGACATTTCATGCAAATTGTCTCCTCAGGACTCAGGAGACAATTTGCATGAAATGTCAAATCCTGTTTTCTGGGAAAAATAAGAAAAATATTTCAAAATGTCATCTGCTAAAAATTTTACCCAGAGTGCTAAGCGCTGAAGTGTCTAAAACAATGCTACATTAACTGCAAACACTCTAGAACCTGACCAAACAGCCTGCTCTGCAGCATCTGACTGGGTCTACACTGCTTGCTCAGGCCTGTCTGTTCCAATACCTAGGATTATTAAGGCATTCTGCAGCTATGTGAAATTGTTCAATGATTTTCAGCTACTTTTAGCAACAGCTGTACTTACATAGCTCCAAATAAAAATAAGGTGCCCTTTTTAACCAAATATTGATATTTTTCTTATTTCTCCATGGAAAAGTATGTTGTGGTATGCATTAGAATGCATATTAGCAACCCTTCTGATGAGAACTTGCAAAATATGTTTTCATGGAGAAATAAGAAAAACATTTACCTGGACAGGACACCTCTATTATCTGGAACTATGAATAACTCACCTCCTTTCTGATCATAGTGTCATTCTTGTAATTGGAATTGTTGGCATATCTCAGTTTACCTGTAATCAAATATACAATGTACATAGGGTTCAGGCAGGCACAATTAATCAGATAATTGATTAATTGATTGATAAATACCACAAAAATGATTATCATTACAGATTGGCTAATAATCGATCATTTCATTTTGTTTTTTTTGTGTTGAGGTTTTACAGCCCAGTCAACCCAATGGGGTCATGTCGAGCGCGGTCAGTTTACCTAACCACACGTTTACTGGGCAGGCTTAGTCCTCTAAGCGGTTGACCAGTATTGTGCACATTCTTTTGCCAGAAACTGACAACTGCCCTTCTTGAATCAGTGTAAGGGAGAGAATGACCGTAGAAAATATTTCACGATCAATCTCTACGAAAGAATGTTGCCGACTTCGGCAGGGGTTGAACCCGCGACCTCCTGTCTCCAGTCGGACGGCGCATCCAACTGAGCCACCGAGGCCGGCAGGTTGGTTAACTGTAAATTCTGGACTGGGCTCGTGTACTAGGACACTGGTTAACAGAGCAGACCCAGATCAGATGCCGCAAAATGCAGAGTCGGCTCAGTCTACACTGTTTGCTTAAAGTACCGATACAGTGATATTTTTACAAATTTGAAAATGTGAGTCCCAGGACTCGCTAGTCTCAACTTTTATGAGTCCTGATCAGAATTTATGAGTCCCACTTGGAGACTCTCAGAAATCATGCTGTGCGGTTACTGAGAATTGCTGTACTGGATTTAAATATGTTCTGTCTACTCAAATTCAATGGTGATAAAATGTAATAAAATTAAACAACTAATTCTAGTGTTTTATATCTTTGTATTACCAAATCCTAGACCTTGACTAGCTGAACACAAGACTAGCACATGGCTTCTAGACTAGAGAACACGCAAAAAAAAAAAAACTTAATGGAAATAAGCTCAGTTTGAACTTTTCTTTCCAGACTAGAACTTTAAAGTCTGACACCACTGGCACTCACTGAATGTGCTCAAAGTAAGAATGAAAAGTTCAGGAATACCACAATAAAGGCCTCAGTAGAAGAAGTCTGGCACAGGTTTTAAAAAAACTGTTAATACTGATAAGACTCAGCACAGATAGAAAAATGTATGATGTCAGCCTCATACTCAGTGGATAGGCTGAAAAGTTTACTTCAGTTTTTTTTTCAGTTCATACATTCTTCTATCTTTGGACTTCTTCCACTTCAGCACTGACTTTTTTTAGCCAGACTGACCAGAATCTGTCGAGCATGACTTTCCAGCAGCCTCCGACTGGGAATCATCTTGGGCCTGGGAATCCTGGGTCTCTGAAACGGGTTCACTTGCGCGATCCTTGTTAAGGAGCGTAAACAGAGTTGGCTGAGTCTTATCAGTATTAATAGTTTTTTTTGTTTTTTCTTGGGTGGCACCGCTGATTAAGCCTTAAACAATTTAAAATCGGCTTTAAACTGACTCAAGTTACGGCTACGAAACGAGAAACGTCTACTTTCGTTTTCAACACGTGCGAGGCTCTTTTCGTAACCCTGTCGCTGATTGGTTGAAAAACGTCCAATCAAAATCCATTTGACTCTCAGTGCGACTGGCACTCAGTAGTCAATATTTTCGCTAATAGTCTCGAAGCCGAAGCAGGGTACCAGTAAGCCGGTGTTATAGTAAACAATTCAGGTGCGATGAAATCCCGTGATAAAAGACGGAACAGGAGTATTTCTTTGGAAACGGTACTCGCTACCCGGAAAAAACATGCGTCCGGGGGTCTCACGTCTTTTAAAACTTTGCGTCCTCGGCGAATTTTATGCGAGATTCTCGCAGGACGCGCAGGTAAATGAAACACTGCCAATATTTAATGGATTAAAGAAACTGTCCAAGTCCCTGTTTAGGACAATTTTTTCAGCATATACTCAAAGACAATCCAACCAACAGAACTATCCAAGTCCCCGTTCAGTACCATTTTTTCAGCATATCGAACCACAAGTGCTGTCAGTGCTTTGATTACAGCCATAATTAGATCTACTAATCTGCATTGACGGTCGGAGAATAGTGTACGAAATGGATTGGCCCGGTAATCTTATCTATTTACTTGGCCATTAAACAACACATTTCCAAAACAGTTATCCTACATGAGGATTAAGCACAAAGATTCTCATTCTGAAAAAAAAAAAATATTTACAGCTGAAAAAGCTGAAATGAATATTAATTCCATTTCTATAAAATTTAATATAATTCATATAATTTGCTTCTAGCAGCTAAGCATGTCATTTACACTTAAAAAAATTTGCAACCTTCAAGTTAAAATGATTTTAAAGTTCAAAGGTAACCTTTAATTGGTTGTTTGTAATGGTGGATTAAAGTATTCAACATAACAATAGATAACTGGACTAATCAGTTTATTATGGGCCGAGTTTGTATAGGCCGAGTTGGTCTTGTGCCGAGTTTGCTATGTGCCGAGTTGGTTAAGTGCTGAGTTTGCTTTGTGCTGAGTTGTCCCACAATCGCATGTTGTCAGCCTCTCTACAGTAGTAGCTCGTGATGTAAGTAGTAGGGACGCAAAGAGCATTGCAAGCTGAGCTCTACGGTTTGTGTTGTTTGTGTTGAGGTTTTACGGCCCAGTCAACCCAGTGGGGTCATGTCGAGCGCGGTCAGTTTACCTAACCACACGTTTACTGGGCAGGCTTAGTCCTCTAAGCTGTTAACCAGTATTGTGCACATTCTTTCGCCAGAAACTGACAACTGCCCTTCTTGAATCAGCGGAAGGGAGAGAATGACCGTAGAAAATATTTCATGATCAATCTCCATGAAAGAATGTTGCCGACCTCGGCGGGGGTTGAACCCGCGACCTCCTGGTCTCCAGTCGGACGGCGCATCCAACTGAGCCACCGAGGCCGGCAAGCTCTACGGTAGAGAATATGATCAAAGAAAAGTAACATACAACAATATACTTTCAGCAGAAATCACTCGGACCACTATTTTCTTTCTTTTTCTTCACGGAAGTTGTCACCAGAAGTAAGCAGGACTGGGACAGACTTGATTATACCACCAGTCACAAAATTTGGGTCTCACTAAATTAATAAGCATTATCAAGTGATAAGAAACGAGTGTCAATAAGTGTCATGAACATGTTTTGCTGATTATTTTTATTATTGATTTACATACATTTTTATATACTGAAAGTCATTCTTTAATGATGCTGTGAAGGACTTTTGAGAGATAACAGACAGCTCTGCGCTGTGCTTGCATTTAGGATAAGCTATTTTTCATATTATAGTAATGCAAACGCTTCATGTGTTTGCTACATAAGCTTAGTATTCCCAGCTATTTTGGCATGAAATCACAACCCAGCACTTTCCAAAAGGTGGATGTCTGGATGACGCCACACAGTAGCTTGTTGGCGGTTACCTCAAACAATTTTGGGTGATTGCTTCAAACAACTGGTGCATAAGTCGAGGGTATGGCTGTAGATTACTTCACGATCAAACTCCTTAAACGTTATGTGGCCAACTCGCGGTACCTGGATCTACAGTCCGACGCGGAGCCCGGCTTATTTTTTTCAGGTCTGGGGACAAAACGTGTCTGTGAATAATGCCGATCAGCGTGAGGAAATGGGCAGCAAAATAATCCAAATAACAGATTTTCAGAAATTAAGCTTTCTATTAAAATCTTACCATCTGGACGAAATTCAAACTCTAAGAATTCATGTCCAAATTTGCCTTTGTGGCCAACGTAATAGCGCAAGTAGAAATCTGTAGACGCTGCCATCTTGGATATTGAAAGCTTTTTGAATATATTCGTATAATACTTTTGGCAACAGTTTATGTATTATCACAACTTTATCAATTATGCTTGTTTTAAATGATTAATTAAAGAAAATATAAAAGCTATTACAATCAATATTTTGTTTTCTTTGCTTCACATTTTAATACGAATATATGCGAATATACAATAATTTCGCTGACTAGTCGTGCAACAACCGTGTCGACCCGGGTCGTGTCGGCCCTGGGTCATTTCGGCCTGGACGTTTCGGCCAATTTGTTTTGTTTTTTTTTTTTTTTTGTTTTTTTTTTTTTTTTGGGGGGGGGGGGTGGGGGTTTCGGCCTCGACAGGCGGGTAACTGGTCAACTCGTACCCTAGTCAGCTCGTGCCTTAGTCGACTCGCACCTTATTTTGATTCTCGCACCCGTTGTATCACTCAAGTTTGGTTAACTCGTACCTTATATAAAAATAGAGATAGCAGACAGTCAGTCGGACGAATAGATAGATAGATAGATAGATTATGATGCACCCTTAATTGAAACATAAGTTAAACATGTACTGATTAATGTGGGTGTGAAAAAAGATTATCGATACCTATAGGTGCAGTTGGAATCAGTATCCAATGGCATTTCAAATGCCATATGCTAGAACTGACATTTATAAGTACAGTTTCTTCCGACACCATTAGGGATTGGAATGTACCATCATGAAAACAAGCCTTTATAATATCGACCCCCTTAAACCCCACCTTTATATAGTAAAACTTGGGTTTACAGGTGTATACATTATTTTTTTCTTATTTCTGCTCAAAAACATAGATTGCCGTGGCGGTTCTAACGAGTACCCACAATCTGTGTTTTGAGCAGAAATATGAAAAATATAGGATTTTTATCTGAAAAAAAAATCCTTTTTCGGTTGTAAAAAGAAGGTAAGAGAAAAGTCCAGGGAGTGCCACAATCACAAACCGTAGCCCTTCCCAGACCCCAAGAGGAAGAGGAAACCGACAAATCCAAACAAGCACAAATCAAACAAACGTACGAAAAGCACTAAGATTAGCTCTCTCTTCCCCAAGTGAGGTAATCGCAATACTAAAATGACTGAAAAACACAAGAACAAAATGACACATGGAAAGACATACAACAAATCGCCTCGTAGAATAAACCACAAAGCAACAAAGAGTAAGACTGAACAGAACAGAAGAACAGAACAGAACTTTATTATTAACACTCAAGTCTATACAGACATATGAGGATATACACAAGTATACTACATTGAGACATGGTGGCATATACATTTACATGTAAACGGTAACGTTTCGCCCCCAAGACGATTTCCCCCCCCCCTCCTGGTCGTTTCCCCCCTAGTCGTTTCGCCCCCTTTTTGGTCCCCTAGTCGTTTCGGCCCCCCCCCCCCCACCTAGTCGTTTCGCCTCCAAACCATTTCCCCCTATTTTTTTTTTTTTTTTTTTTTTATAAAAGATTTATTAACTCCATGTGAGACAGAGAGAAAGGGAGAGAGAGAGCAGAGCATGTACTTTGAATGAAAATGTTAATGAGGAACTATGATAAGTATTACCTGTTTTGATCAATACCGTTAATCACATTGTTTATTTGGTTCGACTCATTAATCACACAATTAATGCGATTAATGATGAGGTGTGAAAACACGCGCTCTTTGCAAAGTTAAACACCTTTAATTATCGCTTCAGCACCTTTACCAGTTTTGTTTTAAATTGACTGACGACACCAGAGATGTTCGTGTGAACAGTCATGATTAAGTTACGAGACTTTAGAACAGATAGTTAATTGTCATTTGCTGTTATTAAAATATGTAACAAAAATAAAACTAATGAATTAAAAAGATATATGACAAAAAAAAAAAAAAAAAAAAAATGAAAGAAAGAAAGAAAGAAAAAAAATAATATGCAAAACAAGTGATTAAACGTAATAAAAAAAAAGATAATAAAACAATAAAATACATAAAAAAAATACATAAATAAGATTTAAAAAAAAAAAAAAAAAAAAAAAAAGATGGTCGGTAAATAGTTACACTAAAATTTTTTAAGAAAACAGCCTCACACCTCTCCGAGTGGCAACTTTTAAGCTCTTGAGGGGGTGGGGGGATGGGGGTGGGAGGTGGGGGGGAGGGGCGGGGGCGGTAACTTAGAGGTAATTTTGGTACGGGTGTGCGAGCCAGTATTTCAAAACCTACCCCATTCATATACCTGGCCTTTGAAAAAATGGACCCATTCATACTGACGTGACAGGGCGATGATGCTACTTAAATATTTGCCTCTTCTCACCTCTAATAAAAGTTCAACAGTGAAAATTAGTTTTACAATGAAAAGTGGGCGAAAGAACTAGGGGGACGAAACGACTAGGGGGGCGAAACGACTAGGGGGGAAACGACCAGGGAGGAAACGTCTTGGGGGCGAAACGACTAGGGTAGAAAATGGTTTGGGGACGAAACGTCTCGGATTCATGTAAACTAGAATAGCATTGCACAAATATTTGACACTTTCTTGGCAAGAATAAAGTTTGAAACAAATATGGAACTTATGTGGGGGTGGGAATAGCCTGAATATATATAAAGCATAGCTTCTGTTTGCGGTGTAAGCGAGGTAACTCATAGTTTACTAAAGCTGCAATACGGACTTAATTCTTACCCATTATCTACAGACCACACAGTTACTATACTCAAATTAGACGAACGGATGGCTAACGAAGGTACCGACTACACTGCACGGACAAGCCCGCTGAATCACCGTCCTCACAGTTACGAAAATAATTAACATTCTTAGTAAACATTCCCAGCAGACACACAACGCTGAATCGACATTGACTTGGCCCCAAAACAAGGTCATGGCGCCGAATCAACGTCGACCCAGCGCCTACCCAACGCCCTGCACCTAATAAGTTGTTTAGTCAGGGAAACTAATACCGGGACCACCGCCTTAGAACGGTCAGCAGAGTAAACCACCGGGGGGGGGGTGGTTAAAGCACTTTTACAGCTAGCTAACTTCACCCTGGGTCCCGATGCTACCCTTACCCTAATACAGAAACACATAAAAATTCGGGTCGCATAAAGGCTCCCAACTCAGTCAATGCATCAAAGCGAAAACATGAAAATCAAATTAATCACTATAATAAACAAAGACGAGTACTCATAGCTAATTCTACTGTGTGCCAGAGTAAATGAAAATTTTCAATATATTTGGATAGGCGAGTTTTCGTAATGCCCTGCGTCTAAAATTTCCCCTGCTGAAAATTCTAGAGACCCTGTCGCTAGATTCACATTACTTGTGGGATCTAGAGACTAGTCTTTGCAATCGCTTGCCCTTGTGAATGAATTGTCTATTGATGTATCATCGGTAAAATATTCTGATTCTGATTCTGGTTATTTGATATTGTCCTTAAGCAAATATTGTTTTTAATTCCTTTGATTTTGTCGATGAGCGGCGGTTTATGTCTTGGAGAGACTTAATGACCTGAAGGAATTTTAAGGTCAATTATCTTTTGTGTACCATTTTCTCTTTACTTGCCGATTACCGGATATAGGAAAAAAGTAAGAGAAAAGTCCAGGGAGTGCCACAATCACAAACCGCAGCCCTTCCTAGACCCCAAGAGGAAGAGGAAACCGACAAATCTAAATAAGCACAAACCGAACAAACGTACGAAAAGCACTAAGATTAGCTCTCTCTTCCCTAAGCTAGGTAATCGAAGTACTAAAAGGACTGAAAAACACAAGAACAAAATGACACACGGAAAGACATGCAACAAATCGCCTCGTAGAATAAACCACAAAGCAACAAGGAGTAAGACTAACACCGGGACCACCGCCTTAGAACGGTCGGTAGAACAAACCACCGTGGCGGGGATGGGGGTTAAAGCACTTTTACAGCTAGCTAACTTCACCCTGGGTCCCGATGCTACTCTTAATACATAAATACATAAAAATTCGGTTCGCATAAAGGCTCCCAACTCAGTCAATGCATCAAAGCGAAAACATAAAAATCAAATTAATCACTTTAATAAACAAAGACGAGTACTCATGTCTAATTCTACTGTATGCCAGAGTAAATGAAAACCAATAGTTGAACCACGGCGGGCCAAGCCAAAGACATATCGTCAAGGAAGTTCAGAATCCTCTCATTCATCTTTGAATTCTCTTCACGAGTATCAAGGTTTTTAAATAAAATTAAATATCTGATTTATCTTTGTATTGCATGTAGTAAGGTTGTTGGTTTTGTCTGTTTCCTCTTCCTCTTGGTGTCTGGGAAGGGCTGCGGTTTGTGATTGTGGCACTCCCTGGACTTTTTATTACCCTTTTTATGGATATACTGGATGCTATATCATTTTTAATTGCTTAAGTTTTGATTCCAATCATTTACGCATCATCACTCCATGTACTACTCTTCATGAGGTATTTGGAGTGCCTAGCAGATTCAGTTAAGTGCTACTGATCTGATCTGGGTCACTGACCTTATAAGAGAGTCTACACAGTTACGCATAGCATATGCTGTGATCTGAGTCTACGCTGTTTGCTCAGCTAGAGCAGTTTTTTTTCCTGAATATTGCAGTAATGTGTTTACACGTACTATATATATGCACAGTGTGATCAGGAGCTTCACTATCCACTTACTAAGTCAGTGAGCATTGTAGAATAAACCAGAGGACAGACAAGGCCCTGTTCAGACTGCATGCTATAAAAAGTGATCTGGACTTTTGCAAGCTGTCCATCAGTTGCATAAGGGCCAAGACGTACACTTTTTTGTACGTCAGTGTGTACCAAATATATTTAAGTGATTCATTTATATTCTTATCGTTAGAGGTGGTGGGGGCGGGGGAAGGGGGATAGGGGGTGGGGGTAGCCTGGTCCACTTTGGAGTGAGCTACTTTGGTTTGGGACCATTTTGGTCTGGGGCCACCGATGGGTTTCTGGTTAACTCGTACCTTAGTCTACTCGTACCTAAGTTAACTCGGACCTACTTTTGGTCAACTCGTACCTTAACTCGTAGTTAACATGTACCTTAGTACCTTAGTATTTTTCAAAGCATGCCTATTTTTGCGCTAAGTTGTACCTAAGTATCTAATTTCAGGAGTCAGATTACATATTCATTTGCGGAAAGCGATTTTTCGATTTATTTATTCCTCGGTTTTGCAAATCTAATATGTCGATATACAGGAGGACCAGTGGTCCTTTACCTCACCAGAGAGAAGTTGTTATGAGACCTAAAAGTATGTTTTAATGTATGACACTCGCTGACCCTGGACAGAGGTTAAATAATGATTGAATATTCACATTTTTTTTCAAGTCATAAGTCAAGTCTAAAACATGAAATATATATATATATATATATATATATATATATATATATAAGATCTACCATTTAAGCACTTTTGCAAATAAAGTATACAAAACTGACCTGTAAATTTTAGGATCTGGTGTCCCCTAATGCAAATACGCAGTCTAGCCAAATATATAAATAAATAAATAAATAGAAAAGAAGAAAATTATCAGCCTCAAAATAACTAACAAATGATTTTTTGTATTACCTGAACCACGCCTAATGGTTCTTAACCGCTGGTTACGCATTCATTCGTTTGGTAGGCGTGTGATCCGCAAATAAAATACTGCTAACGGTCGCAGACATCGCAATTTACGGCATGCTGGCGTCTACCAACAATCATACTACATGCAATGAAAAGATCAGACATTTTTTTACTTCATTTAGAACCTTTGAAACTTTTGAAGCGAATTCAAAGATGAATGGTGCCTTGAGGGTGCTGACCTTCTTATATATCCAGTATATCGCCAAGTAAAAAAGAAAATAATTCACAAAAGATAATTGACCTTAAAATTCTTGCATGTCTTTAAGCCTCGCCAAAGCATAAACCACTGCTCGCCTACAAAATCAAAGGAATTGAAAACAGTCTTTGATTAAGGGCAAGAACTCTTATCGATAATGGTTTTTCACACCCACATAAATCGGGTACATGTTTAGCTAATTAAGAATGCATCATCATAAAGATAAACGGATCTATCTATCTATCTATCTATCTATCTATCTATCTATCTATCTATCTATCTATCTATCTATCTATCTATCTATCTATCTATCTATCTATCTATCTCCATCCGTCCGTCTGCTATCTCTTTTTTTTACAAGGTACACGTAAACCAAACTAGGTACGACTTGACGTGGGTGGTACGAGTTGACCAGACAATGGGTACGAGTTAACCAAAAATAGGTACGAGTTGACTAAGGTACGAGCTGACTAGGGTACGAGTTGACCAGTCACCCACCGACACGACTACTGTAAACATCAGCACGAGGTTCCAGCTGCTAGACCCTGTAAATGCAAAACGAAAGTAGAGTTCAGCATTTACATTTTATTTGTTCTGAAGAGTAATTATGAGCCCCTGACCTTCGTCTTTATGTTTGTTAGTTTGTGCAGATTTAAGTAACAGTAGTTTCATTCATGCGTTTCCTTAAAAATAAAAGATATGGATGAAGATTTGCCACTGAAATTGGTAAAAACGGAAAATTGTAAACAAGGTGCTGTTAGAGCTGTAAGATTTAATGGTAAGTGCAATTTTTTAGAGGGATGTTCTGGCTAGGTTTACGTCACTGGTGAGAGCTAGGAACTAACTCCGTAATTCACAGGTCCTGGTGAATTAATGTAACAAGATATATCATCAGTAAAAATTCGGATTCTAAATTACTGTGCTTTCAGAAAGTCATTTTTTGCTTGGCGCTTTACACAGAAGAAGTAAATTAGCACATTTTGGTCATGATTTAATGCAAAACCATTTGTCGTAACTACCTAAGTACAAAAAAAATTTATTCTAGTCATTGGTTTTCAAAAAATCAAAAATTTTCACTTTTTCCCATAGTGAAAATGAAGCCAAATCATGGTCGGGTATGAAAGCCACGGCCGAGCTGCCGAGCCGAGCCGAAAAAGCCGAGCCTGCTATAGTGTTTTCTTTTATTTGTTCAAACGAGTTTAAGATACTTATTTCTTTTAATGTTATATTACCATATATGTAAAATGCTGTATTCACAATTAAAATATGTGCAATCATTTGCTTATTTATGACTTTATATCCAATTTTCCATTCAACAGGGGTATGAAAGCCACGGCCGCAAAAGGGATATGTTTGCCCAATTTGTGAACAAATTGTGATGTTTTATAATCTGAGCATTTGACAGAGATTGCAGATATTTATAAATTATTTTGAATCATTATAACATGCAGAAACTGTTTATATTCTCCCTATTCTTCTTTTTTATCCAAATAACGAGGATCGGCAGATTCTAAAAATAGAATAGATATAAACTAAACAAAAATAACCGAAACGGATGAAAGGGCCTGAAGGCTCAGGTAAGCTAACAAAACAGTCATTTAAGACTCCACATCTATAACTAATATGAAAGCTTTTCCCATTGATGCTGGTCATCATATTGGTATTAGATGTAATTGTTAAGTTTAGGCCCTTGCAATGCTTTTGCTTTCCGTTTCCGTTATTTTCATTTAGTTTTCTCTGTTCTATATTTAGATCCTGCTGATCCTCGTTATTTGGATAAAAAAAGAAGCAGAATGGGAAATAGAAACAGTTTCTGCATATTATAATGATACAATATGATTTTAAATACCTTTTTGCAACCTCTGTCAAATGCCCTGATCATAAAATATCGCCATTTATTCACAAAGTGGTCAAAATATATCCCTTTCGCGGCCATGGCTTTCATACCCCTGTTGAATGGAAAATTGGATATAAAGTCATAAATAAGCAAACGATTGTACAAATTTTAATTGTGAATACAGCATTTTACATATCTGGTAATATTAGAGTAAAAGAAATAAGTATCTTGAACTCGTTTGAACAAATACAAAAAAACACTATAACAGGCTCGGCTTTTTCGGCTCGGCTCGGCAGCTCGGCCGTGGCTTTCAAACCCGACCCCAAATCATGCAGAAATCTATAGGGTAGGTAACTTGGAGCCAAATTTTCAACAAGTTCCACTTGTTCAATTTTTCTGAAATTTTTACAATATTGTTGTAAAACATCAATAATTCTAATTCAGCAAAGAAAAGTAAAGAATATTGTCGGAGACAAAAATCCCCAAAAATCACTTTACTATAGAAATTGCATAGGTTAGACAAATTTTTGTCAGTAACTTTAATTTTTGTGTAAATATTTGAGAACAAAACACAGAAACATAAAAGACAAATGGTTTCTGATAAGATATGGTCAATCAGAACAAAATATTTTCATTTAAAATAAAATGCCAAGCAAAAAACGTCTTTCCAAGAGATGTCGAAAGGACAGTAGGTAACCCTGCAAAGAACCTGGACAAATGGCTAGGGCTGCATTCAAAGTGCAAATTGATCATGAATGTTTTGACCCCTCATATTAACACATGCCTGATAGTTATTCTTTATGGTGGTTGAAGTAGTTTCAATAGATAGATAGATAGACACTGTACAGGACAGGGATCCAGGGAAACATGTTTGCAAATGACTTGTACATATGTTGCGTGTATGCTAAAAAGCCCTGCAACATACTTATCCAGATCTGAATACAGTTCTATTCTGTGTCTGTGTCTATATTCCTAAATTTGGTGCATTTACTAATCTAGAACAGAACCAATAACCAGAGTAGACCTATTTTTTACACTGTAGGTTTTGACCATCAGTTTATTTTTTAGTCTTAAGAACTAAGATATACAATACACACATGTGATATACAGTGCTGTTGGCCAATTCTGTGTACTTTAGCAACTGTGCAGGTCATAATTTCAATACAGACAAAGAAATAAAATTCATGTTAGTGACACTTCAGAGCCCTGCCAATGTAGAGCCAGTTGGACTTCATTTTTTCACATCTAGTTTCAATTCTTTGGCAGTGTAGGCCATCAAACATCGCTACCATTGTGTGTTTAAGACATTAAAACTTTTGGCTAATTCTGTACACCTGGAGTACATCACTTCCATGTTTTATAGTAAGACTATGATCTGGTTCTTCAAACACACCTTTGAGTAGACCGGGGCAGTTGATGAAATGTGAATAATAAAGTTCATATTTTCTTGTGACAGCTTTGTTGAAAATAGCAATTTTCATGCAGCTCGGTGTTATGTTTCACATAAACACACGTTTTTGTATTTGTTTTACAAATATTTTGAATTTGCCATTTGAAAATATTTTTTATACTTTCATTCCATCAAAATGATGTACCAAAAGGAATGATTTTGATGTTTGTTCAAAACTACATTTGAATGAACAGGATTAGCTGATGCGCAGAATTAGCCTACATGGCTGTACAATATTTATTTCATAGTTTGCTTTTTTTTTTTTTTTTTGATTTTTCTCAAGGAATCCAATCTCACAATTTGTACATGTTCATAAATTTTAATTGCATTTGTGCAAATCTAGAATTAAATTCCTATCTCATTACGAAAACACACCTATTCAAATATATGGAAAATTTTACCTCCAAAAAACTGAAAATTTTCAGATGAAAAACTCTGATATTTTTCATATTTCTGCTCAAAACATAGATTGTGGGTACTTGTTAGAACCGCCTCGGTGAGGCGGTTCTAACGAGTACCCACAATCTATGTTTTAGAGCAGAAATAAGAAAAATAATGTATACCCTGTAAACCCCAGTTTTACTATATAAAAGTGGGGTTTAAGGGGGTCAAAATTGTATAGGTATGTTTTCGTGATTTTACTTTTGATACTCAGAGTCAATCAATTTCTGATGATATATTGCAGACTAGACACAGTAAGCTATAAGACAGTTTTTATTTCAATTTGCACCTTATGTTGGGGCTGTGAATGAACAGTCTCAGGCATGTGTAAAACAGGAACATCAGAAACTTGAAATTAATTACATGTCTGTTTCTGTATGTGAATACGTAGTAAGAATTTTTTGCATATCTCCAGGTGCTTTTTCAGTGTTGAGATTTTCTTGTTTCTCCATCATAGCTCTAAGTAAGTTACTTCTTCCAACAGGAAAGTAATGATATTTTTCTTATTTCGCCATGAAAACTAATGATATGGTACATGTATTCATTAGAGTACCCACAAAATAAGTATTCATTGAGAAATAGGAAAAATACTACAACACTCATTACGAAAACATGCCTATATTATGTTGACCCCCTTAAACCCCACTTTTATATAGTAAAACCGGGGTTTACAGGGGTATACATTATTTTTCATATTTCTGCTCTAAAACATAGATTGTGGGTACTCGTTAGAACCTAACGAGTACCCACAATCTATGTTTTTGAGCAGACATAAGAAAAATATTGGAATTTTTATCTGAAATTTTTCATATTTTGCTGGTAAATTTTCCAGTATATTTGAATAGGCTTGTTTTCGTAATGACAACATATTTTTTGATAAAGAAGTAGGAAAAATATCTGCATGTACTTTGATATCTCTGTTATCAAGAGCCAGGGTTCGAAATTAACAGTAGCAAGTAGCAAATTTGCTTCCTAAAAATTCAACTTGCTGCCTGGTCAAACTGTTGGTAGCAAAAAGTTGCTACCTGGTATAGTGCCCCAAACACTATCAACTTTGTGCTATGAATGTCTTCAGTGCAAAGTAGACTTGACATTTCATGTGAATTGTCTGCCAAGCAGACAATTCACATGTAATGTCAAGCCTCATTTTTGCTGAAATAAGATAAATACTTTAAAAATGCTGTCTGCTAAATATGCTTAGCACAAGAAGGTTTAACCCATGGCACAGGGGCAACACCTTTTGCTACCACATAGATGCATTTTGCTACCTACTTTCAGACCAGGTAGCAACTACTTGCTACTTGCAAAAAAAGTTAATTTCTAACACTGAGAGCTATCATTTTGCCAGAGCTATATCTCTGGAAGTTATAATTTTCTTACATCATTCAATACCTTTAGTTGATGGAACCTATTGCTTGACATGCGGCAGTGATAAAAGCATCAAATTATGGAACCCTCATCGTCACCTAGTTTTGAAGTCCTACATTGGCCATGGTTATGAGGTGTTGGATGCCCAGAGTTCCTCAGACAATAGTCAGATATGCTCTTGTTCCATGGACAAAACTGTTATGGTGTTTGATGTTGCAACTGGGAAGTCGTTGAGGAAGTACAGAGGGCATGCAGGTATTTTTGGCCTAGTTTGAACTTTGTTTCTAACATTTTAGACAATATTCCATATCTAAGCTGAGTATTCAGACAGACAGCTCTGAGCAAATGGTGTAGACCCAGATTAGGTGCAACAGAATGTAGCAACTGATCAGGGTTTGTATTGTTTGCCACTCATCCAGCTATTTTTAGACATATCAGCAGGTAGTGGAATGGTTTTGTTCAAATTTTAGGACAAGTATGGTAATTAGTTAAGGACTTAAAGTGTCTGAATACTTAGGGTAAGTTTTGTGTGCTTTGCTCTTTACTTACTAATTCACCATGTACCAAAATTACTCCACATCCCAGCATGTTTTTGGTCAGCTTGTATTAGGAAAAAAAAATCTGTTTTAGTATTTGTATCTTTGTATTTAAACTGGACTATGAAAAAATGTTGATATCTATTAGTGATAACTAAATGTGTATGTATATGTATATTTTTTTGAATATATTTTACTTTAAACATAATGAGAGCTGACATTTGGAGAAGTAACATTTTTTGAATTAATAAAAGCAACAGCGTGTACAATATTTTTGTAATTTATAGATCCTGCCTTCACCAGATACACCAGAATTTTAATGCTTTAAGCGTCAAGCAAAAGTTGTAGCAGATGAAATTCAAAGAAAAAAATGGGGAAAAATGTTTTTCAGAGAAAATAAATTTTGACATTTCATATGACTCATATCAGGTGAAAGTATGTGCACAAAGTGCTGGTTAACTGCTTAGAGGAATAAACCTGTCCAGGAAAAGTGTGTTAACTGACCGGCTTGACATGACCATAACAGTGTCGACTGGGCTGTGAAACTCCAGATCAAACAAAAAATTCTTTTACTGTATATGGCTCTTTTCAGGTACAGTGAATTGTGTGAAGTACAATGAAGAATCTTCATTAGTATTATCTGGTTCTATTGATTGTTCTGTTAAAGTTTGGGATCAGAGGTCAAGGAAAATGGAGCCAGTTCAGGTAATATTAGCAATGCTCCAGTTAAAGAGAGATTCCATATGTCAAAATACTTTCTTGCATCATATATTCATGGTTCTCCATAGAATTGATTTGACAGTTCAACAATAACAAGGCTGCAGCATGTACATTTTGAGTTCCTGGGCCTGTCTGTCTGAATACTTAGGGTAAATATGATAATCACTACTATTGGCTTATATAGGATGGTTGAATAGTTCTTTTGATCTTTATATTTTGGGGCATATCTCCAGATAAAGTGATGAACATGGTAATAATTAAGAATAGTTTTTGTTAATTTTGCACCAAAACCTGTCTTATGGATGTTTGTTGGAATCACCTCAGTGAGGCAATTATGGAGAGTACCAACAAGATAGTTTTTTATGCAAACAACAAAACAATACAAACAAATTATCTTCTGAATACGCCCCTTATCTAGAGCTATGTAATAATTAGACTTTCCTTGAAGAGACACATTTTTGCCTTCTTCTGATTCAGAATGGGCAGTTGTCACTAACAGGCAAAAATACATGCACAAATTACTGGTTAATTGCTTAGAGGACTAAGCCTGCCCAGGAAACGTGTGAGTAGATTAATTGACCAGCTCAACATGAGCTTAGCAGTGTCATAATGAGCCATCTCATCAGGATCCACACTGTTTGCAGTTCTATTTTGATTCTTGACTGAGACCCCAGTTTCTGGTGGACTCGTCCATCCTTGAATTTGGACACATTCATTGTTGCAGATAGGAGTTTAATCAAAAATAAAAATAATAGAATGGCAAACAGTGTAGATCCTGATGGATCATTACGAATCATTTTATCTAATCTACATTGTTAGCAAAGGTATCTATGTTGGTCTACAATAATGTAAGGCATATCTCCGGATAAGACGGGATATCCACATAATAGTTCTCTTAGTTCTACATGAAAAAAATATGTGTTGGTACTCATGAGAAGGGCCTCGCTGACGGGCTTCTTATGAGTACCACAACATATGTTTTTGGGGAGAAATAAGAAAAATGCGAGTTGTTTTCCATTGAGAAAAAGGGTCTTATTTGGAGCTATGTAAAAGTGTTAAGCACTATTTTCACTTGACTTGGTCTTCTGTTTATAGGTGCTGGATGAAGCTAAGGACAGTGTGACCTGTCTACAGGTGTCTGACCATGAAATCTTGACAGGATCAGCAGATGGCAGAACTAGAAGATATGACATTAGACAGGGGAAATTGTATGCTGATATGATTGGAAGTAATACATTAAGTACATGTATAGTGTTAACCCTAAATATTGGGACACCCTAATTAATTAATCTTTAATCCATTGTAGTCTGGAGACCCTAAAAGGGTATTTGGCAAACAGTGCAGACCCAGATAAGACACTTCAGAATGTGGCATCTGACCAGGGTCTCCTCTGTTCGCAAATAGTGCAACCATTCTTCTCTAGGAATATCTCTCACAGCCAGAGTACCTAAAATTGAAATTGGCCTCTTCCAATATATAGTGTGGGTGAGTTCATTCAGTCTACAATGGGTTAAAGAGAAAAGGATGTTCAGAAAGGTAGCTGAGCTGCAAGGTTTTCACAAAGTGTTCTATTTGATGCAAATTTGATCAAAATCAGATCAAAAGTTATCAAGGTTTCAAGATATCAGAATTGCTTCCATGGGTGCCACCAATTTGAAATATATTGAGACTTTATGAAAATATAAAGTTTCAATAAAGTTCAACAATATTCATCCTCTGTATTTATGTATATACATGCAGCTTCTGTAATTATTTATTTATTTATTTTGCTTAAAAACACACTGTTTTCTGTAAGAAAGAAGATATTATTTATATTTTGAAATGTTTAGATACTCATTAAATATTTAAGAGGGCAACTTCCTTTATAAAACTATAATGTTTTTTAAGTCTTTCAGTATCTATGTTTTGATCAAATATGCACCAAAATATATGTTTTGTCAAGATTTTCAATCTCAGGTACATTCTTCACCAACCTTGCTTTTCCCTTTTTTGAACATTCATTTTTCTACGTGATGATTTGTCTAAAAATTGCTGTGTTAGTGGCAAACCGTGTAGAGCCTGATCAAACACCACATTCTGCAGCCTCTGATCTATGTCTGCTCTGTTAACTCAGGCTGTCTGTCCCATTACTTAGAGTAAATGCATTATAATGACTTATCATACATTTACTAGAAAATATGTTCATTTTGCATATGTTGTACTAACACGGCTTTCAAGCACATATCACTCTTGTGGAGTACAAAAGGTGTGAAAATGGGTCATGTGGGTGATACAGCTTTTTTGCAAGGGCAAAAAACCCATATCACCCGATCACATCGGTGATACAGCATTTTTGCCAAGGCAAAAAAACCATATCACCAGGTCAGGTGGGTGATACAGCTTTTTTTGCTCAGGCAAATAAAAACCCATATCACCACATTCAGAGCAATCAGTGGTCTTGCCTTTGACTCCGCATACAATATCAAATAGGCAAACTTGTCAGAAAGAAAAAATGTATGATAAATAGATTATGATATGGCAATTTTCATATCATACCCTATATCAACCAGAGACACCCATATCAGCCCTCAGGCTGATATGGGTGTCTCGGGTTGATATGGGGTATGGTATGAAAATTGCCATCTAATAAACTCTATTTATCACAGGCCCAGATCAGCCAGCATAATCATGCCATATGATCAGGTCCTTCAATGTCTACTTACAGAATCAAATTCATTGGATACTTCAGTGTATAGCAACAAATAGATAAGACCCTGCATGGATCAGGAAAATTGAAGCAGATGAATGTTTGAATTTTGTTTAGGGAGGCAAAACAGTTTTGATAGAATTACCTCCCTGTTTGGTTAATGGAGGTTTAATGTTAGTTTCCATCACTTACATTACTCATGTCCATTATCTTAACTTTTGACTGCAACTGGACAAATTCTGTAGATGGCATAATTGATGATGTCTTTCTAAGTTTTTTTGCTTGTTTTTATTCAATAAAATCAATATACAGCAAAATACAATTTAGAAATAGACTCTCTATATAAATGTATTGGAATAGTTATAATGGCAAAAAAATTGGTAGATTTAAAAGTTTCCCAGAAAAGTTTGTTGCAAAATACGTATCATGAAATGTATGGAAAACAAATGAGAAAAATTCTCAAAAAGTGCATACGGGTAAATACAATTCCCCTGTTTTCAGAGCCGGTAACCAGTGTAACATTTACCAGGGATGGACAGTGTGTGTTAGCCTCTACTCTTGACAACTCGCTCAAGCTCATGGATAAAGACTCAGGAGAAATGCTGAATGAGTAAGTTCCATATGAGCAAAGTCATGATAAAACCTCTCTTCTGGCACATAATATTGTGCAGTCTGGTCAGGGCATGTGCAGATAATCTAAATGATCTATAAATAATGTAGATTTAAATGGTGAATAGACACACTGTTTAGATATCTGCCTTTTTTAAGGGAGGCCAGTTTTGCAGAGTAAAGTTTGCTTCCCTAATACGAGGGTCCTGCAAAAGGTTCTGTCACTAATAGGCTTCCTTAGTTATATCCCAGATATATTTTAAAATGCTTCACTGCACTTGAATGGTGTGTTGAATAGCTAACGACACCCGTTTATTTCATGCAAATTGCTTTCCAACTGACTGAGTTATTCCAAATTGAAATAGATGCAGTCATATACACTGTACTGAAGAAAGTGAAAGAGTTTTACAATAAGACACGACCAAGCAAAAGACGGTCAGGAGTCCACCTTTTACATGACAACGCCTCCTCTCATAAGTGTGAGGCTGTTAAGTCATTTTTGGCTTCTGAAAAGGTGAAAGTTTTAAACCATCCACCTTATTCACCTGGCCAGAGTCCCTATGACTTCTTTTTATTTCCAAAGCTTAAGGAAATGCTTTCTGGAAATAAGTATATGTCTAGAAGTTCTCTTGGCAGCGCTATTTATCAGTGTCTCCAACAGATACCAAAAGAAGACTATTTATCTGCTTTTCGCGACTGGATAAAAAGGTTACAAAAATGTGTTTCAGTAAAGGGGGAATACTTTGAAGGTTTGTAATAAAAAAATGTTTGATAAAACGTAGCACTGAAGTAATCCGAACCATTTTTCTCTAGGAATATCTAAATCACATAGCATGACATACCTAAAATCAAAATTAGAATTTTTCAATATATAGCATGAGGGAGTTCATTGAATCTACAATGGGTTAAAGGCGTATGGTAGATACTTGCAACGTATGATGTAACCCTCGTCCTGCTGAACCCGGATATACCCTGCCTTTGCAAACAGTGTAGATCCAGATCATTTGGCTTCTGAAGAAGCCAACTGATCTGGATCTGCACTGTTTGCCATTAAAGTTGTGAATCTATATCACAAAACTTGAAAAAGTAATCTGATTGGCTGAAAATTAGAAATGGGTGTGGCTTCTTAATTTATTCAGCAGGACAAGGGTTAAGTAGCAAGCCTATCAGGTACAAACAAAAATGTTATCCCCAAAGGGTTATCTGCCTCTGCATCTGGGATATATATTGTTTGTATGAATAGATTCAGAAAGGAATGCTCCTTGAGAGCAATGAGTACACACACACACACACACACACACACACACACACACACACACACACACACACACACACACACACACAGAGTGAAATGTAAATAGCTGAAGTGTTTAAATTTTCTGTGCCAGACTAGCTAGTTTTGGCCAGTTAGAACTCATCATGAAATCTTTAAAAGACTTCTTCTCTGAAACCACTGGGCCAGTTTTCACCAATTTTTATGTGGAGCCTTCTGTCAGATGGGAATTGAGGGTTTGTTAAAATGATCTCAGCCCCTTGATCAGGATGACCACAAAACATTTATAAGCCCATAGCTTTAGATAAGAGGGGTATCCACATAATATTTTTCTTAGCTCTCTATCAAGACATATGTTGTAGATACTCATTAGAAGCACCTGTACATTACGCAACATGCCTATTCAAATACACTGAAAATTTTACCACCAAAAAATAGCAATTTTTCAGATAAAAAATTCTAATATTTTTCATATTTCTGCTCAAAACATAGATTGTGGGTACTCGTTAGAACCACCTCGGTGAGGCGGTTATAATGAATAACCCACAATCTATGTTTTTGAGCAAAATAAGAAAAATAATGTATACCCCTGTAAACCCCAGTTTTACTATATAAAAGTGGGGTTTAAGGGGGTCAAAATTATAAAGGCATGTTTTTGTGATGAGCTATTTAAATCTTCTAATGTGTTAGGGCTGACTCTTTGTATAGATCATTGTGGATGGGAATTCTACCAAGTTTGTTTAAAGAATGATCATGGGTTTACATTTGGCCTTTGACCTTTTTACAGCAAGGTCAGATTAGCTTATCTCTGTGAGAAAAGGTTGGAAAGTCATTTTCTAAAAATATGTGAAAGACTAACGGTAGAAACTTACAATTTGCAATCTAAGTAGCAAAACACTCTACTGTTGATATTATTATACCCCACAATATGACTTTTTTATAATCCCCCACAAAAAGAAGTTTTAGTTTACCCCTACAAAATGAAGTTTCATTGGGGTATACTGTTTTCAGCATGTCTGAAATTCTTTGATTCTGTCAGTGGTTCTTGCTCTATAATTTCACCAGCCTTTGTCCAATTTTGTTCAAATTTTTACCATACTTTGACCATTAAACAGTGCATATGTTGTAGGAAAATAGGGACAGAAGGGTCAGTACATGTATTACAAGCGTTAGGCCTCTTTGTCATTCTTAAAATAAGATGTTTGTATTATTACTGATTCTGCATACTCTGTGAAATCAACTCCTCAACTTGTTGGATCTTTTCAAAACTTTGCGCATAATAAAATGCTTGTCTGTAGCCCCAATAGGGGACTGCACATGTGCATTTGAAGAACCACAAACCAGAAAATGATACGGTTCCATTTTTGTGTACTGGCTCAAATGCATAAGATGTTGTTCTACACTTTCAGATATACAGGGCATAAAAACACTGATTATAGAATAGACAGTTGTTTGAACAGTAAAGATACACATATACTTAGTGGGTCAGAAGATGGACAAGTTTATGTCTGGGATCTTATAGAGGTAAAAATACCAATACTCCAGATAAAATGTGTGTGTGTGTGTGTGTGTGTGTGTGTGTGTGTGTGTGTGTGTGTGTGTGTGTGTGTGTGTGTGTGTGTGTGTGTGTGTGTGTTTTTTTTTCTTGTTTTGTGTCGTTTTTTCCAACCAAACATATTTATATGTTTCTTATTTTGCTAAGGCATACTTTCTCCAACAAATGCAATAAAGTGGGGTCTGTTGTTGTTTACTTCTCCATAAGAATATACGGTAATTTACCCTAAAGATTCATATTCCTTACTATCATATTCATCCTAAAACTGACCAAATTCATTTGACTAACTGCTGATGTATTGAAAGGGATACAGGCTGAATTGTACACAGTGCAGATCAGACATCACTTTCTGCAGGGTCTGATCTGGGTCTATGTGGGTGAGTCAATAAGTAACCAGTCTATCCCATTTCTGAAGGACCAAGACGGTCACGATTTTCATGCTTTGTTTTAATATATGTTTTAAACATGGGTACAAAATTGCACATGTATCGAGTCATTCTTTAATAAGATATTGAATGTCAAACATGGCTAGCATGCTTTTCATCTAAAGTTGAGTACCGTGCTGTAATTTGATACTTGTATTTAAAAAGTAAAACAGGCAAGGAAATACACGGCGGTTTAGTAGATGTTTATGAGTCTTCTGCACCATTTTATGCTCAGGTTAAATTCTGGGTAGGGGAATTCAAATGCGATAGAATGTCTTTAGAAGATGAAGCCCGGTCTGGACACCCACTGGATGCCACCGACGAAGAAATGTAAGAAAGTTCGGGATCTGGTGTACTCTGATAGGCGAATTCAGGTGGAAGAAATAGCCCAGGCATTAGGCATTTCACATGGTAGCGTTTCAATAATCTCACATGATCCTTTAGGTATGCACAAGCTAACAGCCCGTTGGGTCCCTAATCCCTTAGCGATGAGCAAATGGCAACCAGAGCATCAGTATGCAGTGCCTTGTTGAAGCGTTTTAGGTCAAAAGATGATTTTCTTTTGCGTCTGGTGACTGTAGATGAGACTTGGGTTCATTATTATGAGCCAGAGAATAAAGCTCAGAGTCGTCAGTGGATAGGGCCTGGTCCCGGAGGCCAAAGAAGTTCAAGGTGCAACCATCTGCTGGCAAACTGATGGCCACAGTACTTTTGGACACAGAAGGCGTTATTATTTTGGACTTTTTACCCAAGAGAAGTACAATAACTGGAGTGTACTATGCAAACTTGTTAGACCAGCTGAGAACCGCCATCCGTGAAAAACGCCGAGGTAAACTCTCTAAAGGTGTTTTGCTGCAACAGGACATCGCGAGAGTCCCCCCCCCCTTGCAAAGATGCAATGGATGCTGTAGAGCGAAACGGGTATGAATTAATACCACATCCTGCCTATTCGCCTGACCTACCTCCAAGCGACTTCTTCCTATTCCCTTGAAAAAGGATATCCGTGGTCTTCGTTTCCGGTCTGATGAAGAAGTTGTGACGGCAGTTGAGGAGTGGGTCAATGGAAAGGAGCCTGACTTTTTCAGTTCTGGGCTGATGGCACTTGAACACCCTTGGTCTAAGTGCATCGCACTAGAGGCCAATTACATCGAAAAAGAAGAGGTGGATCTCAACCGGAAATAAGTTAGGCTGGTAACTTATTGACTCACCCTCGTATACTGTTTGCTCAGATGTATTAGTCAGAATGTTCAGGGTGAAGACATGATACGAAATCAGTGTATCAAAGGAATTTTCAACCTAGAAATAAAACACAAGTGACAAGTCTTAATAAGCACTTTAAAAAATCAATAATTTTCTTATAATCCAGGTATATGCTGGCTTGTCACTGTTTTGATTTGGTTTTCATGCCATCTTGTGCTAATAGAGTATTATGATATAATCTTTATTTCACAAAATATCTTTTTAAATATATCAATTTGCAGCTGTTTTTTTTTTTTTTTTTATCTTTAAGAAGATGCATTTAATGTTGTAATTGCCTAGGTATAGGCTACACAAACGTTATGGTTATTGCACACCAAAAACAACTATTTTACATTTTTTGTTATAATATACAACATATCTTTTTGTCACATCTGCTTGTAGCAGGATGCGATGTAGGCGTCCGCTTTTCCGTCCGTCGGTCCGTCTGTCAACATTTATGTCAAAGTTCAACATTTATGTCAAAGTTAGTATTCAAATCAACTACAAGACTAAACAACCATCAAACCTTGCATGAAACATCTCCCTGACCTCCTGACTTTGCGACATAGGTGTCTGCTTTTTCGTTCATCCGTCCATTTGTCTGTCCGTCTGTCAACATTTATGTCGAAGTTTGACATTTATGTCAAAGCCAGTATTCTAATCAACTACAAGACTAAACAACCATCAAACCTTGCATGAAACATCTCCCTGACCTCCTGACTTTGCGCGATAGGCATCCGCTTTTCCATTCATCTGTCCGTTTGTCCGTCCATCTGTCTGTCAACAGTTCTGTTATGTCGAAGTTCGACATTTATGTCAGAGTTCGTATTCTTATCAACTACAAGACTAAACAACCATCAAACCTTGCATGAAACATCTCCCTGACCTCTTAAGTTTGGGACATAGGCATCTGCTTTTCCATTCGTCCGTCCATTTGTCTATCCATCTGTCCGTCTGTCTGTCAACATTTTTTATGTCGAAGTTCGACATTTATGTCAAAGTTAGTATTCTAATCAACTACAAGACTAAACAACCATCAAATCTTGCATGAAACTTCTCCCAGACCTCCTGACTTGGCAGGTACATTGACCCGGTGACCTTGACCTATTTTTCACGCTCCCGTGACTTTGACACAATTTACATTGACGTTCTAGATCTGCTCAAGTATAAGGCCTACAACTACCAAACCTTGCATAGTACTTCTCCTAGATGTACTGACTCGGCAGGTACCTTGACCTGGTGACCTTGACGTTGCGCTCCAGTGACTTTGACACATCTTGCACCGATGTTCAATATCTCCTCAACTAAAGGCCTACAACCATCAAACCTTGCAAAGTGCTTCTTCTCAATATACTGAATCGGCAGATACCTTGACCTGGTGACCTTGACCTTTATTTTGGCTGCAGTGACTTTGACATAATTTATGTCAACATTCCAGATCTCCTCAAGTGTAAGACCTCTAACCACCAAATCTTGCATAGTGCTTCTCCTAGATGTACTGACTCGACAGGTATCTTGACCTGGTGACCTTGACCTATATTCTGCGCTCCAGTGCCTTTTACACATTTTGCATTGACGTTCAATATCTCCGCAACTATAAGGCCTACAACCACCAATCCTTCTATAGAGCTTCTCCTCAATGTACGGACTCTGCAGATAGCTTGACTCAGTGACCTTGACCTATATTTCACGCTCCATTGACTTTTACACCTTTTATGTCGCCCTTCCATATGTCCTCAACTATAAGGCTTTCAGCCATCAAACCTTGTATAGTGCTCATTATCAATGTACTGACTTGGCAGGTACCTTGACCCCGTGACCTTGACCTATATTTTGCACTCCAGTGCCTTTGACACATTTTACGTTGATGTTCGATCTCTCCTCAAATATAAGACCTACAACCACTAAACCTTGTATAGTGCTTCACCTCATTGTACTGGCTTGGCAGGTACCTTGACCCGGTGACCTTGACCTATATTTGACACATTTTGGGTTGATGTTCAATAACTCATCAATTATAAGGCCTACAACCACCATATCTTGCATAGTGCTTCTCCTTGATGTACTGATTTGGCAGGTACCTTGACCCGGTGACCTTGTCCTATATTTCACACTCCAGTGTCTTTTACACATTTTACATCGACGTTCCATTATCGTTGGGCTGTATAATACGAAAAGTCAGTGCTGAAGATATAGCCATTAAAGGGAATGGCACTGGCCTTGAATATATGTGTCCCACTTGGCACTTTATTGTCTACATTTTTTTCAACCCAGTTTTCCAACTAAGCACTGCTAAGAATGAAATAAACTTATTTAATAACCACGTTCTGATTGTAGCTCCTGTGACTTTTGCCCCAGCAGGTGTGACAATGCCTTCCCCGGAATTCTTGTTTATTTTAAAATGTAAAAAAAGTGATAAAAATTAGCCTTGTAGGAAGAACAGCATTTTAGCTTAAGATTACAGTAAATGTCCTAAAATTTCCTACACCAAAGTTTCTGATAAAATGGCACATGCAAACAGTGTAGACCCTGATCAGACTGCTATGAAGGAGCAGTCTGATCGGGGTCTACACTGTTTGCCATTCCACTATTTAAGAAACAGCTGCATAAAAAACTAAATTTAGGATAAAATGTATGGAATAAATGTGTTCAAAATTTTAGGATATTTACCATAAGTAAATGAATATACGTACTGTTGTTATTTTATACTCAGTAGGGTATTCCTCACAGATGGCATGGTATTAATGGTCTTTTCAACATTTTTATATGGTGGCATTTTTGGAAATACACCAAAACCTTTGTATAAGATGGTTCATTATAAGACAGTTTCAGATATAGTTAAAAGGTGGACCCCAAAACTGTTGTATTCAAACAAAACTGTATGGAATATATAGAAAATGACCATTTATGTCCATTTTTCTTTCTAATCTATACAGTTTTATATAATCTAAACAAAAATATATAGATTATATAGAAAAAATGACCGTTCATGGTCATTTTTCTATATAATCTATACATTTTTCTTTGGATACAACACTGTTGTTTAGCTAAAACAGTTTTTGCTTTGGATCCCATCAATAGTGTTATAAAGAGGTTTTGTTATATCTGGTTTACACCACTCAGGAAGTTCTGTAGGATGGCAATGAAATTTGGAAAAAAAAATACTCATTTCCATTTCCTAGATATTTACTTTCCTGACATATATGTCTTCTTGTTGGATATTCTGTGGATAGCCAAGGATCCAGACTTCTTAAGGCAGACAGCATTGTCTTTGCTTAGAAAAGATGTCGTAAGTTATGTTTACTTTTTTCATGTTGGAAATCTGAAATCATTTTCTTTTGAACTGATAAATGGTTATAAAATGTGTGTCTTGAAATTTTTAGTATTTGTATTTTTATGTCATAAATGAAGTTGTTTTGCTATATTATAGTGTCATGGTACTCATAAAATATAAGCCAGCACATGGCAAAACCTATAATAAGACTTGTGCGACCAGTGAAGACTCAGATCAGTCTGTGCATCCGCACAGTCTGATCAGTCATTGCTGATTGTATGTGCCTTCTACAGCCTCCAGGCTATCTGAAGAGGGATAAACAAGAATCCTCGCCATTCTGGGTGGAAGTACAGGCTGGCCTGAGTCTTTGCTGGTCACAGGTCTTATTGTAGGTTTTGTTATGCCCTAACTCGTATATTTTTATGAAAAAATAAGAAAACTATTTATCTATATACCCCTATTTTCTAGAACTATGAAATGCCCACATTGAATGGCATCATTATGTGATTGATAGGACATCGTATGAGAAGTGTAAGATTTGTTATTAATTGGGAGATGTTATTACTAGGACAATTAAAAACTCATAAGATATGCATATTTTTATAAGCATTGAGATAATATATATATAGTAATTCTATATGATTAATATAATAGGCAATGTCTCATGTTCTTTTTCATATCTGATACAATTAGGTGATGGCTGTGCAGACTGTAAATATACTTGGTTTGCCCTAAATATTCATACAGACATTACGAAAACATGCCTATTCATATATCCAAAAACTGAAAATTTTCAGATAAAAACCTCTGATATTTTCATATTTCTGCTCAAAACATAGATTGTGGGTACTTGTTAGAACCGACTCGGTGTCGGGTCTAACAAGTACCTACAATCTATGTTTTGGAGCAAAAAAAAGAAAATCATGTATACCGGTACCCCTGTAAAGCCCAGTTTTATTATGTAAAAGTGGGGTTTAAGGGGGTCAAAATTATATAGGCATGTTTTTGTGATGCAGAGAGGAGCAAATACTGTAGACCCAGATAAACCTGTTTCTAAAGCAAGTTGTTCACAGTTTCTCTACACTATTTGCCATTCCATCACAACACTTTAGATAAGTATCAAGCAGTCAAATGGACTCGTTTAAATTTTACATAAAGTATGGTAAGGCATCCAACTTTTTAGGGTAATATAAGTTATAACCTTCTCTGAGTCTTTATTGTTAGCTGATGCAGTTTCATAAATTATCTGGCTTATTTGTTTGTTTATTGCAGGCCAAACTGGTGCACAAGTTGAAGCATGAAGATCAAAAGGTGGTTCACTCTCTGTCCTACCATCCATCTGAAACATGTCTACTCACAGCAGCTGGAGATAAAATGTTTATCTGGAAATCTAAATATGCCCCAATTACAGACACCTGAGGAATATTACTGTGTTTACCATAAGTATATGGTAGTATAGGCATGTACAAAAACAGTATAGCTGACTCCATAGCCCAGTCAGTAGCATGTCTGACTACAGATGCAGGGGTCACATGTTTGAATCTCAGTTAGGCTACACAACTACCATGGAGATTGATAGGAAATAATTTCTATGGTAATTCCCCCTCTTCCACTGATTCAAAAAGGGCAGTTGTCATTTACTAGCATAAGTATGTGCACAAAGGACTGGTTAACCACTAAGAAGACTAAGCCTGCCCAGGAAAAGTGTCAGTAGGTTAACTGACCAGCTCAACATGACCTTAACACTGTTGACTGGGTTCAACAAATCAAATAAAAAGCATACAGTATAGACCCAGATCAGATGATGCAGAATCAGGGTCTACACTACTACTGGTAGTTCAAATTTTAGAAGTGTGAAGTTAAGGTGTCCAAATACTTAGGGTAAATACGATACCCTGTTTTTAGGAAGAGGTTATTGCTAAAAACCTTTAGCATGCTGATCATGGAATCAGTCATAGCTCTAGATAAGAGGGATAGCCAGTTAATTATTTTTCTTATTTGTTCATGGCAACATATGTTGGTTGTTCTCATTAGAAGGGCCTCACTGAGGTGCTTTTGATGCATACCCCTACAGAATATATTTTGTGCAAGTAAGAAAAATATCAATACATGTACTTGAAAAATAAAAAAAAACAGAACTTAACTGGAGCTAAGATTAGCTGGTGACAAAAGAGTAATATTTCCCCAGAAAAAAAGGGTTTGGCATTACATGTGAAGGAGACAATTCGCATGAAATGTAAAGCCCTATATGTGATAAAAAGCAAAAGAATTTGAAAATGTGGTCTGTTAATATTAAATATAGCAGGTTAAGGAACAATTATACAGACACCCATAGCAACAGATAAGGCACTTTTTTCATCCGAAAAATGCTGATATCTTTCTTATTTCTCAATAAAAACATATGTTGTGGGTACTTATTAGAAGCGTCTCGGCGAGGCACTTCTAATGAGTACCCACAACATATGTATTCGTTGAGAAATAAGAAAAATATTATGTGGATACCCCCTCTTATCTGTAGCTATGAGACAGTTTAGATTTGTGTATCCTTTTTGATTTCTTGTACAAAACCAGCTATGAGACTTTGGGATATTTTGACTGGAAGAAGAAACTAGTTTAAACCTAATTCCAAACTGTACTGGCAACAGAGATGGCAGTATTGTTCAGTTACAGGAATGTATAAAATGAGGAGACTGTATCAGTCAGCTCCCTATTGGGAACAAGAATATTAACAAGACATTAGGTCTTCAGGTAAATTGTTTTATAGGACGTAAAATTCTGATAGCTTTTTTCTGCATGTTGTAAGAAGTATTTTGTGCACTGTGTAGTTTGAAGCCGGCTCCATAGCACAGTCCATAATGTGTCTGACTGCAGATTCAGGGGTCACAAGTTTGAATACCAGCTCAGCCACATAACTTTCTTGTAGGTTGATCATGAACTGCTTACACAGTCAGTCTCCCCCTTCCACCAAATCAAGAAGGGCAGTTGTCAGTTATTGGTGAAAGAATGTGCTTAAGTACTGGTTCACCACTGACTAAGCCTGCCCAGGAAAAGTGTGGGTAGGTTAACTGATTGGCTCAACATGATCATAACTCTGTTGACTGGGCTGCTAAACTCCAGCCCATATCAAAATACAATCCCCTTACAGTGCCTTTCGAGGTTGTAATGGACACCATTTTATTTTTTTAAAGCTTTTCCAAGAAATTAACCCTTGTTCTGCTGAGCCTGGATATACCCTTTTTTGCAAACATTGTAGATCCAGATCAGCTGGCTTCTGAAGAAGCCAACTGATCTGGATCTGCACTGTTTGCCTTCAAGTATGCAAATTTATAGCAGAAGTCTGGATCAAGTAACCTGACTGGCTAAAAATTAGAAGTGGGCATGGCAGCTTAATTTATTCAGCAGGATAAGGGTTAAGGCTTGATAAGTCATGTGAATTGTTTTAGTATGTTGTCTGCTGCGGTTAGTGACTGGTGCTCTGTGGATTAAAAGGAGAACAGGATATGTCTTGATCAGGCTGAATGTATGTGATGTCAACATGACCTTAACAGTGTTGACTAGGCCACAAAACTCCAACTAAAAACGGTAGTTTGGAGCAGTAATTAGACAACACTAACAAGAGCTCAGAGCTTACACTTTTATTGAGAAATGAGAAATATATCATTATTTGATTGGCAAAATAACAGTTTGCTTAAAGCCCTAAGATAAATTCATTAAGCAAAGGCAAGACGAATGCCATTGATATTATTACCACAATATATCTAAAAGGGACTTCTGAGTTTCAAGGGAAGTGAAAAAAAATTTACGAGGAGGCAGTTCTGGCAAAAATTTTGTTGCTCGTTTCTGAAAAGTGGTTTACTTTAAAAGGAAGAATTGGCTCCAAGTGTAGAAGAGGAGCATTTTTCCTCTTAGAGAAGTTCTTTTTTCAGAAGGGACTCAGTATGCTGGAAATCACCCAGAAAGTCATAAAAATTGTCTACTTTATAAAAAAAGATGATAGACTTAATTACCAGGGCCCTATTATTCAAAACTAATGATGTCGTTAGTTAATGTATTGTTAAAACTTTGATCATTAAATATGGCATATATGCTGATATTTTTGCTGAAAAAAAAATGTGAGTAGCTTTTGCATTTGCAAAAGCTACTCACATTTTTTCAGCAAAAATACCTGTGAATTAGATATTGTACTTACTTGAACAGTTAACATTTTGACCACTAACGAGCTCATTAAGCTAACGGTGCTTTGAACAACTGGGCCCAGGTGTATGCAGTCCCTTTAAAAGTAGTATTAGACAAGATCTGCAAACAAAATGACAAATAGGATGTGCAGTCAAACTTCAAAGGCTCTAACATCTTTGAGACCATGGAATATTGTTCGAGACATAGGTAGTTCGAGCCACTGAGGGTCAATCATGGTGCCAAGTCAGAAAACAAGTGGCGACAATTTAGGGAAGTCTTTTCAAGTTTCTATACTTTAATTAAGAAATAAATTATTCCGAACCGTGCTCAAATGCCCAAGATAAAGCACAGTTGAGTTTGGGTTGTACCCATTTGAGCACGAGCGAGCGCAGGAGCGAGTGTTCAAATGGGTACAACCCAAACTCAACTGTGCTTTATCTGCGGCATTTGAGCACGGTTCAGAATAATTTATTTCTTTTCTAACACCCCTCACTGAGCGAATATTTTGTATAAATGAGATCTTTATTATTTTTTATGATTATTTATATTACCTGACTTCCCCATTTGGTAGTTGACGTCAACCGTTAAGCATTACGTCACACGGTTACGTAGTTACAAGGTTCGATGACGAACATTCAAAATGGCGGATACTTATGCGAATCAGCTGACGATGTAAAATATTAAAACGATGTAAAACATAAAAACTTGTATCCTGTGCTCATGAAAGAACTGCAAATCGAATGAAATTGGAGTGCCACGATGGACCTATGGAGGACAGATATAAAAAAAAAACAAAATAAGAATGTTAACCGACACTTTTGTTTTCGATAATGTCAACAAATACACGACGACAACAAGGAGTAAAACGAATGTGTTTGAATGGTATAACCTGTAGAGAAACTCTTCAGATAAAAAAAAAAAGTCAAAGAACTGCAATGTTCGTAGATCATTTTCTCTCTTACTAATATAATTTATTATGTATATAAATGTTTCGACCAATATTGTAAGCTAGCGTCCATAGTTACCAGGGACGCAACTTTCGCAACAGTAATATGATTGGTTTCCCGTTGATAGCGCGCGACGAAATTCCTGTGCTCAAATGCCTTAGATAAAGCACGGCTAGAAATGTAAAGACAATTCTAACACCCCTGCACGTGTTGTTCCTTATTTGTTTTTACATTTCTAGCCGTGCTCTATCTAAGGTATTTGAGCACAGGAATTTCGTCGCGCGCTATCGACGGGAAACCAATCATATTTGCGAAAGTTTCGCCCCCCTGGAAACTATGGACGCTAGATTAGCATACAATATTGGCCGAAACATTCATATACATAATAAATTATTTTATTTATTAAGACAGAAAATGATCTATGAGCATATTGCAGTTCTTTGACTTTTTTTTTACCTGATGAGTTTCTCTACAGTTTACACCATTCAAGCACATTCGTTTTACTTCTTGTTTCAATCGTGTATATGTTGACGTTCGAAAACGAAAGTAAGTCGGTTAACATTATTATTTGCTGTTTTATATCTGTTCTTATTAAAGTCCATCGCGGCACTCAAATTTCATACGTTTTGCAATTCTTTCATGAACACGGCATTTAAGTTTTTATATTAATACATCGTTTATATATATATTACACCGTCAGCTGATTCGCATAAGTTTTCCGCCATTTTGAATATTCGTCATCTAACCCTGTAACTACGTAACCGCGTGACGTAATGCTTAAGAGGTATTGTCAACTACCAAAGGGGAAGTCAGGTAATAAAAATAATAATGAAAATCAATAAAAAAATCATTTATGCAAACCTCGCTCAATGAGGGGTGTTAGAAAAGAAATAAATTATTCCGAACCGTGCTCAAATGCCCCAGATAAAGCACAGTTGAGTTTGGGTTGTATCCATTTGAGCACTTGCTCGCTGCGCTCGCTCGTGCTCAAATGGGTACAACCCAAACTCAACTGTGCTTTATCTTAGGCATTTGAGCACTGTTTGGAATAATTTATTTCTTAAATAAGGAACAACACGAGCAGGGGTGTTAGAATGGTATGTTGAGTGTACTCATTAGAATTGCCTTGATGAGTGATTCTAATGAGTACGCACAACATACAAATTCATGATAAAATAAGAAAATTTCCTTAAATATTTGTTTACTGGAGCTATCGGAAGAATTTTGTAGGGGCTCCAAAATGAGTTCGAATCTGCCATGGTAAACGAGCCATCCGTGTTCGAGTCATCAAGGTTTTACTGTACTACTTACCCTAAATATTCAGACAGACTAGTCTGAGCAAATAATGAAGACCCAAACTGAATCTAATGAAGCAGCTCGACACGGGTCTGTTCAGTTTTTCATTCAGCCAGTATTTTCTGGACACATCGCGAAGTAGTCAAGTAGGCTAATCCACACATTACGATGGGTATGGTTAGGAGATAAAGTGACTGAATATTTCAGGTATATGAGTACAGTAAGTACACAGACACTTTTCTGTTGCCAGAAGTTTATGGTCTGACTTGAAATTATGAAAGACTGAAACACACCTGTATTTTAATAAAAGTTATTCTTGTAACCATTGTTAATCATTTCTTTTTTCCCTCTACCACGTTTACCATAAGTATTCATTCAGAGACCAGAGTAAACTGTAAGGCAAGATCAGCCACCATATAATGCAGCTTCTAATCAGGGTCTGTGCTATTTTTATAATCATCACGAAAACACGCCTATATAATTTTGACCCCCTTAAACCCCACTTTTATATAGTAAAAATGCGGTTTACAGGGGTCTACATTATTTTTCTTATTTCTGCTCAAAACCGAGATTGTGGGTACTCATTAGAACTGCCTCGCTGAGGTGGTTCTAACAAGTACCCACAATCTCAGATTTAAGCAGAAATATGAAATATATTAGCTTTTTTTATCTGAAAAGTTTCAGTTTTTGGAAGTGAAATGTTCTATATATTTGAATAGGCATATTCTCGTAATGTCAACTATTTTGTAGACACACCAACAGTAAAAGGGACTTTAATAATCATCGAATCAGTGACTTTTATTTTACTTCTCTGTAGTTCGTGTTAAGTGCTGTGTAGCGGTTGTAAAACGTCTCTTCGTACTTCACCATAGTGTAGATTATATTTTTATTTCTTTTGTTTTTTAGCTCACCTGAGCAAGGCTCCGGATGATCTTTTGTAAGTAAGTAAGTAAATTCTTTATTTTGAGAGGGTAACCCAATTGGCTGGTAGCCAATCTTCCTTGGGGCCCTCTTTAGCAACAAATACACAAACAGTACAAGCGTAAACAAATATGCATGGGCATAATATATAAAAAATACATCAAACTGAGGTGTGAAGATTAACATACATATATGTATATTTACAAAGATAAAACTTATTGGAGAATGAATCAATAACAATTGAAATGAATTCATGGCAACAAAACAGCGATGAGAGAGAGAGAGAGAGAGAGACGTGCAATATCAATATTTAATTATTTAATTATGGCGGTGGAGGTATATATAATGTTAAATTGCAAATATAGTAGAAAATATATATATTAATGTTTAATCCAATAAGTACACCTTTTTACAAAAACATCTAACGACTGTGAGTTCTTTATATTAACAGGAATACTGTTCCAGACAATTACGCCAGAGGATGAAAGACTACCCTTGAATAAGTGATCCTTTGTGATCACTTGCCGTCCGTCCAACATTTGAACTTCTCCTCTGAATCCTCTGGGCTGATTTTCTCCATATTTCAGACAGTCTTCTGTTATAGGGGGATTGAAAATTTGTTCAGATGGTCACGGTCCATTAATTAAGATGGCCGCCTTGCCCATATATGGTAAATACACTTAAAATCTTCTTCAGAACCATGAAATCTTAAAGGCTGAATCTTGGTTTATAGCTTCTGGGACTCACGGTCTACCAAGTTTGCTTAAATCCTCTTCGCCAGAACCAAGAAAGCTTTGAGGCTGAATCTTGGTATACAGCATCGAGGACTCAAAATCTACCAATTTTGTTCAAATGATGACCCAAGGTTGACATTTGACCTTTTTACTTCAAGGTCAAATTTGCTTCCCTATGCATTTACGTAGGGAAACTATAGAAAATTCAGTTTCTCAAAATATATTAAAGACTTGTACCTGAAACTTACATTGTATGATCAAAGTAGCGAACCCTTTTAGTTACAGTCAAAATTTTGTCCTTTTGTACTAACAATTTGTTCAAATGGTTTTACACTATTGACCAAAATTGCTGCCACATTCATTTATGGTAAAACACTTAAGAATCTTCTTCGCCAGAACCAAGAAAGCGTTGAGGCCGAATCGTGGTACATAGCATCGAGGGCGCTAGGTCTACCCATGATCCTAGGATGGCCTTTGACATTTTTTCGGCACTGACAAGTTTCTGTCCTAGTTGCTGTGGTAATACTGGAAGAATGTTGCATCTCATCTGCAGATATGCAATGGTTGTTTTACTCAAGTGAGCGAATCGTGGCCCATGGGCCTCTTGTTCATTTTATTTGATGCACCACTGAGCCCATTTCTAGTTACCTTAAAAATCGAATATGGCTTAAGCTAGTACTAGAGACGCATACAGCCTCGCAAACTACAAAGCTGAAAAAATCATCACGAAAACATGCCTATATAATTTTGACCTCTTAAACCCCACTTTTATATAGTAAAACTGGGGTTTACGGGGGTATACATTATTTTTCTTACCCACAATCTATGTTTTGAGCAGAAATATGAAAAATATCAGAGTTTTTTTTATCTGAAAATTTTCAGTTTTTTGGAGGTGAAATGTTCCATATATTTGAATAGGCGTGTTTTCCTAATGTACAACAGGATATTGCTTTCAGTTTTGCGACGAAGTGTTTGCTATGTAGTAGATCTAATTCTTTTTTTTTTTTTTTTTTTTTTTTTTTTGTGCCTGTCTCGGCTTCAGTAATAAAAATATGGTGTTGTTTTGTTTTTTTTATCATCCCCATCTCAATGCCTTGTGTAAAGCTAATAAATGATCCGCGGCGCGAGAAAAAAGACACTTCGGACTTTCCGCCCGAGTTAATCTTTCAGTGCACATGCCCAGCTCCTTAGCAAGGCCACGTGTCTAGGTCTTTGGCTGAAGTTGCCCCCTTTTTCTTTCCGTGTACGTGAGTGAACAACACATGATCTGACATGCGTGCGCGGATGCGCATGCGCGCCAAAACCTCCTCGGCTGTTCGCATATGCTATGAAGGCTCTTTTCCCTTGATGCGGCCCTTGTATTTCTGCTACTGTACTCTCAAGAGCTTTAGATATGCAAGTCCTGAAATGAGGAGACTAACATAAAATAACAAGCTGGTGACACAATGTCTCTTGATGTTTAATTGATTCTTTTGCATATCGCATTCGATACTATCATTATCTAAATAGAAACAGCAGAATTCTGCATCGGTATCGTGCATGTAGCTGATTAAGATTTATTATCGAGTCTGATACAATCACTGCGATAAAGATTTAACCCTTCCAGCCCTGCAGACTAAAACAAATATATTTGCAAACAGTGTAGATCCAAATGAGACGGCTCTTCAGAGCCGTCTCATCAGGATCTACACTGTTTGCCTTTTTTGAGTTTTATTTTTGACTGATTCCCCCATTTGCAATAATGGAGTCCAAAGAGGGAAGAGTCCATTTCAGAAACTCAGAGACGAAAGGGTTAAGCAAATTCGCGATAAAGACATGAATAATTACAATACGGGCGTATGGCGTTTTCGCAAGTTTGTCAATTAAGATCTATTATATATGTGCAACTTGGTGCAATACGACTGCACATAAACGATAGTAACAAATGCGCCAAACTCAATCCGTGCTGAGCTCATCCATCTTTATTCATGCTGACGTTGAATGGAGATTAAATCTGCATGCAGATCGTCGCAAAGAAAAACAGTAAACGGATTACTTAACCCATCTCTTGCTGAACACGACATGCCCTGTCTTAGCAAACAGTGTAGATCCAGTTGGCAAATGATCTGGATCTGCACTGTCATTAAATATGTGATTTTCTATCAAAAACCTGGTTCAAGTAATCTGATTGGCTGGAAATTAGAAGTGGGCGTGGCATCTTAATTTATTCAGCAAGGCAAGTGTTAAGGGTATTAATGCATACACTTTCAGAGGAGGCAGTTGTCCAAATTGCTTATGCCAACCTTCTTGAAAGGGATGTACACTAAAAATGTAGACCTCTCCAGAAGGTTGGCATAAGCATTTTTGACAAGTGGCCTCTCTGAAAAATTTGCTCTCGTTAGAGCAAATGTCATCGTTTTCTTTTAGACAAGACCCATTTTCAGATCCTGTATGCAGGACAGCAAGCAGTAAGTTCCAAACTGGGCCCAGTTGTTCAAAACTAACGATGTCGTTAGTTAACGATTCGTTAAAATTTACATCGAGCGATACGCAAATATGCTGAAATTTTTTGCTGAAAAAATGTGAGTAGCTTTTGCAGTGCACTTTTTTTTTCAGCAAATAGATATGAATATGTTGAATCCGTTAAAACAGTTAACGAACTGACCTTTAATGTGCTCGTTAAGCTAACGACGCTTTGAACAACTGGGCCCAGGTCTGCTTATAAAACGACAGAATGTATGCCAAGTGTATTCACTCCTGTTAACGTATTGAACTCTAGGTAAAATTTTCAGCAGACGACAAATTGAAATATTTTTCTTATTTTTTTTTTTCCAAAAAACAGGTGTTGATATTCTATGCAAATGGGGACAATTTGCATGAAATGTCAAAACCTGTTTTATAGGAAAATAAGAAAAATATTATTGATTTGTCGTCTGCTGAGAGTGGTAAAGAGTAATGAATCAATTCAAGAAATAGTAAATGAAATATATGGACTGTTAGCGCTTTGTTAAATCACTGACATCAGATATTCAGCGCACACAGATGCGTGATTCCTTGTGGATTTGCCGGCTGTATATACCAGAAAACTTTGAAATAATTTAATGTAACTTAATATGCCTTCAGAGTACGCGATTTATTTCCTGTTCCTTCTGCCACGTCCCCGTTTCTGTTCTTTTTCTTGCAATACATGCAAAGTTACATATGTCCTGTCCCAGCTAGCATTCTACGTAAATCTACATCGGGCCGTCATCTGCCCGTCAGCTACCCTGACGGGCCGATGACGGCCCGATATAGATTTACGTAGAATGCTGACTGGGGTACGAACGATGTATTTTATGTACCTGGGGAGACATTTATCCGATACTGACCATTTAAGCGCGAATGACAATTTCAGCACACGACATTTTGATTTTTTTCTAAGTCTTGACATTTCAAGTGAGTCGCTGCCAAGCAGATGATTCACATGAAATGTCAGGACTAATTTTATCTGAAAAATAGAATGTCGTCTGTTACAAGTTTTGCTTGCAGCTGTCATGTTTGTACCTAACAATTTCATTGTTTACATGCAATAAAATATGTATTGTCAGATCTATAACCTTCCCGTGGTGGGTAAATTGCGACTGCGTTTATTCCGTGATCACCCTAAGTATTCGAATACAAGTCCATGCCATTCTTGTCTAAGCATTTAAATCTATCTGACTATCTGTTCAGATGTCTAGAAACTGTTGGATGAGTGACGAACAGTGTAAACCCTTCGTCTGATCTGGGTTTACATTTTTCGATAAAGTCTCTGTCCAAATACGGCTCTGCATCGAATTCCGTACCCTTAATACGTTTCTGAAAGTCAATGCAAAAATGTAAGTAAAGATACCCAAGAAATGCCACAATCACGAAGCATAGCCCTCCTGAGGCACCAAACGAAGGAGAGATGAGGAACAAATATTATTGCATAAAAAGCAGTGTCGCACGTTATTAACAGCCGTGCATTAACCGGCGAAAAGCCGTGTATTAACAAGGCAATTCACGCGCTCTTAATGCACGGCTACGCAACTTTCAATATGATCGTACCGGGGCCACAGATTTGATGTGTACTTCCCGGCCCTAGACGGAGCATAGTCAGTGGAAGTTTCGTTCGTGAGACATCGGTGAAAAGGCGAAACAAAATAGTGCAGGAAATAACACGAAATGTAGCAAATGTTTTCAGTTTTTATGCAATAATAGTGATCGAACATGGTTTTTCAATGCATTAACATTCGCCAGGTCTCTTGGGAGGTGTTGAAAACCGCGGCCTTCGGCCTCGATTTTCAACACCTCCAACGTGACCTGGCGAATGTTAATGCATGAAAAAACATGTTTGATCCCTATAATGACAAAACAAACGCCACATATGAAGCCAGCGATGCACAAAGAGAACCTGTAGCAGAGGAACCGCCTTGGAACAATCTGGAGGAAAATTACTGGTAAAGTTTTAACCCATTGTAGACTGAATAGACTCCCTCGTACTATAAATTGAACGAGCCCAATTTCAGTTTTAGGTATGCCCGGTTATGAGATATAGATATTCCTAGAGAAAATGGCTAAACTATTCGCAAACAGCGTCTGATCTAGGTCTGCACTGTTTGCCAGTTACCCTTGTAGGGGTCTCCAGACTACAATGGATTAACGGCTGAACATATTAAGCAAGGGTACCGTTATCATAAAGTACGTAAAGCATTTCCTACGTTTTATCGCTGTCATTTTGAACTAATGAGCAAATATAACGTTGGTTTGAAAACCCATCTGCAAGTAGGTCTGTCTGAACCTGAATTGTATCCCAACAGTCTATAAATTCAGACATATTGTTGGCAAAACTGATTTTTCGGAACAATGTAAAATTATTGTCACTCGCTGCAAAAAAAAAAAATAGGTTGCTACATGAATATTCTGCGGCAATATGTATGCATGGTTGTTTACCTAATTATGGTTGAAAACGTTTGCTTCCCTCTTGAACTGCACGACGGTGGGCCTGTCCTCAGACTAAATGACGGCTCCCTCCTCAGTCTTTTTCAGATGGCTGGCACCTGACCATCACTCTTTTGTCTGGCCTACCGTGGTGCTGTTTGTGGTTTTCTTATGTTCTAGCTTCAGATCCTCATTGAGCCCTTTGCTTTGTTTCAGCACGGTGTTTTTGATTATAGGTGTTTCACTGTGATGTTTCACAGGTGAGGTACAGGACTACTGTGCGGACCGAATACACACACACACACACACACACACACACACACACACACACACACACACACACACACACACAAATATATATATATATATATATATATATATATATATATATATATATATATATATATATATATATATATATATATATATATATATGTATGAGATAATTTGGAGCTGCAACAGAGTTAAGGGTGAAGTTTTGCGCGAGTAAAACTGGTTTAAGCCCCCAGCAGTTTCTCTATTGCATTTCTTATTTATTTGTGCATCGGTGGTTTCATATTTTGGGTTTGTTTTGTTATTATTTGGTCCTCATCTCTGCTTCTTCTGGTTCCTCGGGAAGGTTGTGCTTCGGGATTGTGGCATTTCCTGCATCACGAAAACACGCCTATATAATTTTGACCCCTTTAAATCCCACTTTTATATAGTAAAACTGGGGTTTACAGGGATATACATTAATTTTCTTATTTCTGCTTAAAACATAGATTGTGGGTACCCGTTCGAACCGCCTCGCCGAGGCGGTTCTAACAAGTACTCACAATCTATGTTTTGAGCAGAAATATGAAAACTACCAGAATTTTTCATCTGGAAGTTTTATTTTTTAATGATAAAGTTCTCAGTGTATTTGAATAGGCGTGTTTTCGTACTGGTATGTCCTGGTTTGTTTGCCTGCTCGTCCTCTTGGAGTCATTGATAGAGTGTTCTGTGATTGCGACTCTATCTAGACATCTTCTATACAACTGTCGACTCTCGTTATCTCGAAGTCCAAGGGTCTCTGAAATACTTCGAGATATTCGTTCCTCGACATATAAGATTTGCAGAATTGAGGAAAAAAATGACTCGAACAACCACATTTAACAAGTGTAAATGTAATTTGATCCTTAAAGATATATTGAAAATATTGTGGAAAAGAGGAGAAATTGCTCCTCCCCTTTTCCACAATATTTTATTACCTGTTGTTAGATTTCCATGTTATAACAGGGACCAGGTTTTCACTTCGAGATAAGCGTTATTCGAGATAAGCGAAGTCGAGATAACGAGAGTTGACTGTACGAGGGATGTTCGAAATGAATTGCTTATTGTCCTCTAGCTCGATATCCACGTGGGGCACGATAAAAACCAATAACTGCCTGTATAGGGCTATTCAATATCTACACAATGGTGTATAAATGTACATGTTAGACTAAGTGTAAGACATAAAATTTGCCATTTGAATACACGCAGTCATTTACCACTGCAGTAAAAATGGTTGGTAGAAGCGTCGACAAAAAACATGAAATACGGGCTTACATCAAAGCTCGCTCAAAACTTGGTTGTTCTTTGAAGAAGCTGATGATTGAAATTTCTACTGCTTTTGGACCTTCTTGTGTGTCTTATGACACAGTTCGGCGGTGGAAAAAGAAATTTGAGTCTGGTGTAGAGTCCATCAAAAATGCACCGAAATCAGGTAGGCCAAAATCTGCATCTCGTAAAGAAATCGTTTCCAAAATAAAGGAAATCATTGATAGAGATGCCAGATTTACAGTTCGTGATATTGCACGAAAGGTAGGCATATCACTATCAACGGTTCACCTTATTTTGAAGAAGCATTTGAAAGTCAGAAAGATTTCTGCTGGATGGGTGCCACATCTATTGACTGACGAGCAAAAGAGGCAACGGGTTAAAGTGGCCAAAAAGCTGCTTCAAATGTTTCCAAAATATGACAAAAAGCAGTTTGCCAATGTCGTCACTGGTAATGAAACCTGGGTCCATTATTTTGAGCCCGTCAGAAAGGTTAGCAATAAGATCTGGGCCACTAAACACAACAAACGCCCAATAATTGCCAAACGTTCTTTGAGTACAAAGAAGGTTTTGTCTGCAATCTTCTTCTCTGGTGAAGGAGTCACAATAAAAGTGCCAGTGAAAAAGGGCAAAAACATCACCGGAAAGTACTACAAAGACGTAGTACTGAAGAAACTGAAAAAGTATTATCAGAAACGACGCCCTGCCACTGGTTTTAAACATGTCCGTCTTCTACATGACAATGCCCCAGCTCATACATCCGCAAGAGATATGGCGTTTTTGAAGAACGAAAAAGTAACTGTTTTGCCTCATCCCTCATATTCCCCAGACCTTGCCCCATGTGATTTTTTTTTGTTTCCGAAATTGAAAGCATTCCTTGCTGGGCGGAAATACCAGTCCCGACAGGCACTTGGATCTGCCATTCATCAGTACCTTATTACTGTGCTCAAATCAGCGTACCGTGACGCCTTCAAGAAGTGGATACATCGGCTGAAACTTTGCATTTCTAGCCACGGGGAGTACTTCGAGGGCATGAAATGAGTACTTTTGGGCTAACTTGAAATTTGAAGTCACCAGATAGAAATAAGCAATTCATTTCGAACATCCCTCGTACTTTAAAATGTCGCGATAAACCAATTAATCAAAGTTAGATCGTATTTCGCTAAAATCAATTCCCAACACTTTTTTTTAGTTTCTGGTTACCTTGCATTACCATTGTCTCAGTGTGAAATGAAAAGCAATTAGTTATCGAGTATTATTATTTGACTACTATATTAACTCATGCTTCGATACATGTTTTTCAAAGGCTTTTAATATGCAAGTGTCGATTTCATAGTTTTGTGTGTGTGTGTGTGTGTGTGTGTGTGTGTGTGTGTGTGTGTGTGTGTGTGTGTGTGTGTTTGTTTTTTGTTTGTTTTTTTTTTAATGCGCTGTAGAAATGAACGGAAATATATCAATACATTCGACACTGCCTACATACTCTTCGGATTTAACGCTCTGCATGCTTGATAAAAAAAATCATCTGACGACATTTTGAAGTACTTTTCGTATTTCTTATTTTTTTCCAGAAAAAAAGGCTTTGACATGTCAAAGCCTATTTTCTGGGGAAACTAAGAAAAATATCGTCCATGTGTCGTTGAATTAACCCAGAGAGTGGTAAAGGTTAAAATGATTACAGACGTGGAATGCTGTTGGTACTTTACAATGATTCATTCAAACGAGTGTCTTTGACTGGCATCTGGTAATGTTAGCGCTTTATTAGACTGGCTCCAGTCTCCAGTGACTAAATATTTTTCTCATAATCCTGTTTGATAATCCACTAAGATAAAACCAAAAAAAAAATATCATGACTATAAAGCCTGGTCTATAGTCATGATATTACTTTGATTTTATTTTAGTGGATTATTAAACAGATTATAAGAAAAATTATTTTGTCACAAGAGACTGGAGCCAGTCTAGAGTTTTCTATGCTGTGTAGAACTGATAGCAGATTTTAAAATAGCTGTCTTAATATTTCCAGACAATAGGGTTTGACAGTTCATGAAAATTGTCTACTGAGGCGACAGTTGACAAACTGATAGCAGATTTTAAAATAGCTGTCTTAATATTTCCAGACAATAGGGTTTGACAGTACATGAAAATTGTCTACTGAGGCGACAGTTGACAAACTGATAGCAGATTTTAAAATAGCTGTCTTGTCTTAATATTTCCAGACAATAGGGTTTGACAGTACATGAAAATTGTCTACTGAGGCGACAGTTGACAAACTGATAGCAGATTTTAAAATAGCTGTCTTAATATTTCCAGACAATAGGGTTTGACAGTACATGAAAATTGTCTACTGAGGCGACAGTTGACAAACTGATAGCAGATTTTAAAATAGCTGTCTTAATATTTCCAGACAATAGGGTTTGACAGTACATGAAAATTGTCTACTGAAGCGACAGTTGACATAAAGTTTCAGTCCCTACTACCTGGAAAAAATACAACAAATATCATTGAAGTTACTGGTTACGCTTGGTAGATATATCCCCTTTTTTCCACCAAGGGAGATAATATTTGTAGCTTCTTGTTTGCTTTACCGCATGCCTATTCCCTTCTGATTCTGGGTCTACACACAAAGGAAAGAATTTGCTCCCACAGGGAGCAAATTCTTTCCTTTGAGAGTAGACCCTTTATTCGGAAGAGCGGCATATTATGTTTGACAGAGTTGTCTCCCTGGAAAGTGTATCCAGTCCCCTTATCATCTGCTGAATTTTCCCAAAGGTAGCTAATGGCGAGGCTAAAGGTTAATAAAGAATGTGTCTAGTTTTTGTGTTGTAAATGCATGCTGATAGTCAATGATTATTATTATTATTATTATTATTATTATTATTATTATTATTATTATATTTTAATCAGAGCATAATGCTGTCAAACCATACCACTTAACAACTCTCTCAACCAAACATTTCTTTGTTTTTGTGATTGATTTCTATGCATTACAAGTATTAGCTTTTACAAAAAGCTTGGTCTACGTGTGCTAAACGTACACCAACCTTGTCTGCGAAAGCTAATACCTTTGTTGTAAAAACGTTGAGCAGTCCATGAAAAATAGCATTTGGCCAGTCCATGGCCTTTCATAAAGTTCTCCTGGAGCAATATCAAACTCACAGACTGTCTGTGTCTGTGAGCGTAGACAATAATTAAAAGGACTTCCACGATTTAAGCACGCATAGGTATATATATTTCCTGCAGGCCTCGGTCGTAGACTATGGAATTTTACACCATACAAATCCCAAAAGAGACATTAATTACACAGTTCGGATAATCGTATTTGTAGAAACATTTATTTTCAGTCTGTAGACTGCACAAGCTGAATTATGGTAACGATATTAGCAAGCCACCAGGCAAGTTGTTTAAACTCGCAGAGCCCAGCAGACTAAAACAAATACCTTTGCAAACAGTGCAGATCCAGATAAGACGGCTCATAAGGAGCCGTCTCATCTGGATCAACACTGTTTGCCATTCTGTTCTCAATTTTAATGACACCTTTGCAACAATGGACAAGTCCATATTCAAAGATGGGAGAGTCCATTTCAAAAACATAGGGTACAGATACAGTAATTATGTTTATAGTATCGGTGGGCAATGAATTACTTACTATGTACCGCATTTACCCTGAAGTATCGGGCCAGCAGGCCATTACGAAAACATGCCTATTCAAATACCGTATACTGAAACAAAAAAAAAACAACAAAAAAACAGATAAAAAATTTGATATTTTCGTATTTTTGATCAAAACATAGATTGTGGTACTCGTACCCACAATCTATGTTTTTGAGCAGAAATAAGAAAAATAATGCCTACCCCTGTAAACCCCAGTTTCATTATATAAAAGTGGGGTTTAAGGGGGTCCAAATTATATAGGCATGTTTTCGTGATGCCCTGAGGTCGTAAACTTTTTTCGTGCTCAACTCAGCTGAGCATGAAATTTGTCCTGCAAATAAATCTCAAATTATTACCTATTGCAACTTATTTCTTGCTAAACATATCTGTGCATGAAAAATTCTCAGCTAATATATATATATATATATATATATATATATATATATATATATATATATATATATATATATATATATATGTGTGTGTATATATATATATATATATATATATATATATATATATATATATATATATATATATATATATATATATATATAATGCCAACTATTGTTGGCATTTTCATAAATAACAGGGAAAATTTTATGCTCAGCTGAGTTGAGCACGAAAAAAAGTTTTATAACCTCGGAGCCAGATCAGACGCCGCTGAACTTTATTGTTTTTTACGTAACTTCTGGCATTTGCGCCCAGCAAAGACTCAAATCAGCCCGCGCATCCGCGCAGTCTGATCAGAAACTTTGTTGCCCGCACGAAAATTTACATTCTTGGCTATCCAAAATTCACCCAGTGAAGAGTCTGATCAGATTGCGCGAAAGCACAGGCTGATCTGAATCTTCGCTGAGCGCATATGTCCGAAGGTACGTTTTCTGACGTAGTGGCTCAAATATTTAGATTAAGCCACAGGAAAATATGACATTATGGCCATGTTAGTCTCATTTGCTGCTGTATAGTAGTCGACCAAGCAAAAACACAGCGCCGCCACAAAGTCGTTTCAACGTTCCCGCATGTCGTGACAATGTATTGTCTTTTTGCTGGGTATGACAGAAAGCCGAAATGAATCCGTAAATCGAGTGCAGTTCCGTAAATCGAGTGCAGTATTGTTAAAATCAAATGATTGTTCCAAGTTGGGGAGTTAATAAATGATTAAAGAGAAATGTGAATTTTGGAGTTGTAGGGCTGGAGAAGAAAATGGGATAGGCCAAAAAGCTTTTAACCTGTGACTTGAAGACTTTTATTTCAGCGTTAAAACAATGCCTTCTACTTAGACGAAAACATACAATGACAGACAGCTAATGTGAACACACCGTCAAGCGTCTATTTTTGCAACACCTTCTAAGACATTGAAACAGTGCATGAGCTGTTTAAAAAGTAACAGTGCAGAATGTTTTGCAAGTGTGATAGAAATAGGTGTTCTATGGGGAATGGATACACGTTTTCTGGGGGTATTTTTGCATCCGTCTGAAGACTGCTCCTTTTGGGTGTGCAGGAAAGCAAACAGAAAACCCCAAATTTTGTCTCCCTTGTGGCATATGGCAAAAATCCACTAACTGTATGTGATCCTCTTAAAATGGAAAAGTCCGCAGGTTTTTCATAGTGCTACCCCAGCTAACATTCTTTATAAATCTACAGCGGGCCGTCATCGGCCCGTCAGGGTAGCTGACGGGCCGATAACGGTCCGCTATAGATTTATAAAGAACATATATATTATTATCGATGTAAAACATTAGCATAAAGGTGATACAGACAATATTTGCAAGCTGAGTTTAGTATCCGAGCTTATGTAAACCAACACATGGGTATGTATTGTAACAGTATTTATACAAGCAAAATATCTATGGACAACATAAACTTGAGCTTTGGGCGCCATGTCGCAAAATAGAGATAGTTTTTCGCAAACAGGAAGTTATTTTAGAGAAACGAACCTGCTACCAAAAATCCCAATGAAAAGAGAAGCAAATGTTTTCATGACATAGCCATTTTTGCTTGAATATCGATATATTCCCTAAATAATAGGAGTGAATTCATTTAGATGTGCTGTTTTGTCTATATATATGCCAGACAAATTCCTTTTCCATTTATAATGTATATGTAAATCATCATCATCAACAACCACAAGTATTGATAGATATTTCCCAACAGTCACATTCCAACTTTCTGAATCTAATACAAAATTCTAAATGTTCCATAAAGTCTCTCTCTCTCTCTCTCTCTCTCTCTCTCTCTCTCTCTCTCTCTCTCTCTATGTGGATATTTTGGCTTAATAATTCTACTGCAATTTCCAGCCGCACTACATGTAATAATCATCTTGAGGTGTAATGGAGGGAGTATCTGGTAGATATATTTTTATTATATACCTACGAAAAATACCACTGCCTACTAGCAGCTTTCCGACAAAAAAAACAAAACGCTAGTAGCGTTTTCCGATTCCGTATCGCTATCCTAGCTTACGCCGGTTCCCTGATTTTGCAGTGACGTAACCAAACTTCATTTTATGCAATGGAACCAAAACTATGCCATCGGCCGCTAATGACGCCAATATTCGAAACGTCAAGTCAGTAGTTCGCGCACCGGTTTCAAGTGAGAGATAAGATATATAATAAAAACAGCATAACTGTAGTAACTTGATCTGGTGGACTGTATCACATCTCATGGATGAGCTGATACCATCGGATCACACTCGAGGTTTCGCGTCTCGTGTGATCTGATGATATTAGATCATTCACTCAACGTGATTTTGTGTTTGTTTTGAGCTTTTACGACCCAGTCTAAGCGGTTAACCAGTAATGTGCACATTCTTTCGACAAAAATCACGGCGTGATACCGTCCGCCAGATCAAGTTACTACAGTAATAATGTGCGTATATTGTTCTTTGCTTTTGAATCTTTTTTTATAATAGTTATTGCTGAAATACCATCGTCTGCACGTCCTTCAGAATGATATGACTTGAGTGTGTCCGTGGTGCAGTGTGATCACATTCATAAAGAATATTACTGCCACTGCGGCATCCACGATTTGCAAAGAGACACTTTTCATTTTTTTTTTTTTTTTTTTTTTTTTGCATGTGTTCATTGCTCTCAAGAGTCCTTATTTTTAGCATCATTCTGTGTAGCAGTGCAGCTGTTATATAATTATACATTATATGATACATCATGTAATAACTTGCCATATAACCGCGTTTCTGAAGTGGACTCTTCCACCCTTCAATTTGAACATGTCCACTGACGCAAATAATGGGTTTCAGTCTAAACTCAAAACAGAATGGCAAACAGTGTAGAAACTGATGAGGTGGCTCACTGTCTGGATATACACTATTTGCACAGGTATCTGTTTTGGTCTACAGAGCAGAAAAGGTTAAGTGATCACAGTCAGTTATTTGATAGTAATACTCGCATAAAATTGTCACAACTACCAAAGTTGCAGGTTAGGAATCTACAGTTTGATACGCATCAAAATGCTGCATTCCACATTTAATATTTACATTTAGCACTCATTTTACTTGCAGTTCATTTAGCATGTTCATCATTTCGCTATACATTTTATTGTTATTATTTCGTGGCATTTCTAAAACAATCAAATAGCTCCATTATAATTCCATCTCATCAGACTTACACTTTTAGCGCAATTTGGCTGATCGAGAGCTATTTGAAAACGGCATTTATACGTCATTAAATCCACTGAGCAGGTATTTTGAAACTGTTTTCTTTGCGAAGACGTCAAAAAGGAGTTACTTACCTATTATTTCATCAAAAATATGTCAAGTTGTACGACATGTGGATTTTATCTATGTGTAAACGCCGGTGAATCGCAAAAAGCCGGCCTATATTCAGTTTGTGAGTGATTCGCCGGCGTTCACACATTGATAAAATCCATAATTTTCATTTTTTATGGATTTCATCTATGTGTAAACGCCGGCGAATTATATAAAGCCCGATAAAATCCAAACAAATGAATTTTATTCTCGGAGATGAGTACAAGTGGCCACAGCATGAGAACGTACCTAATGGCATACGCACCCAGTGAAGATTCCGATGTCTGATCAGTCTTCGCTGTCTGCCTGAATACATCATTAGAACCGTTGCTATCCACAGAGCGCAAAGCGAAGACAGGTCAGACTGCGTGGCTGCGGAGAGCGCACATGTCATAAGACTTAGCTATAGGACAAACAATAAAGATTACTCTGTTCACGTTAGTTATGGTTCACCGTCAGGTTAACTTCTAATTAATTACCGACCGCTTTAATTCCCTCGATTAATCCATGCAGATCCTTATGGGCTGAAACATCAGAAAACGTACCTTCGGACATATGCGCCCAGTGAAGATTCAGATCAGACTGCGCATCCGCGCAGTCTGATCTGAATCTTCACTGGACGCATTTTGGATAAGCAAGGATGCAGCGTTTCTGCTTGCGTACAACGAAGACTGATCAGACTGCGCTGATGCGAAGGCTGATTTGAGTCTTCGCTAGGTGCACATGTCAGAAGGTACGTTTTCTCACGTTACGACCCCTATATGTGTCTAAATACAATACGAGATCAATTCTCACCCAAACGACGATGCGCTCATACATATAAGCCGCAATTTGACATAATGTACTCGTACTTTCGAATATATGAGCCCAGATGTTTCAGGTCAGCCTGCGCTTTTTGGATAGCTAAGGATTCAAGGTTTCTACACACGGACAGTGATAACTCTGACCAGACTGTGCGGAGACAAATGCTGACCTGAATTGTCGCTAGGCGCACATGTTCGATGGTACTTTGTCTTAAGTTGCGGTTCATGGAAACTGTATTAACCTTTACCAAGCTGGGCTAATTCAGCAGACGACAAATTGACGATATATTTCTAATTTTTTGCAGAAAAATAGGCTTTGACATTCCATGCAAATTGTCAGCGAAAAAAAAACTAAAATAAATAAAAATGTCGTCTGCTGAATTTTTTACCCAGCATGCGGAGCTTTAAATGGTTGCATCTGTAAATGACATTGATGTAGACGATATACTCTCGAGACATACGCTTTCCAAGCATGTATAATTACAATAACATGATGGCAAGGCAACCAAAGCTTCTAACAAACTACTCTTCAATAAAACAAAAGCTCCAAGGAATCAAACGCTCACGCTATTGGCTTAGGTATTGTTCAGATCAAGGTCATCGGGGATCCTTATTTTTTAACGCTTTCATCCCTCAGTTTCTGTAGAGGACATTTCCATCCTTGAATTTGGACATGTCCAATTGATTACAAAATTTAATAGGGTTTAGTCTAAAATCAAAAACAAAATGGCAAACAGTGTAGATCCTGATGAGACGGCTCAGTGAGCCGTCTCATCAGGATCTGCACTGTTTGCAAAGGTGTCTGTGTTAGTCTGCAGGGATGAAAGGATTCAATGCATGCATGGTTGTTAACCAAGTTATGGTTTATATCTTTGCTTCCCGCTTTATTCGCACGACGGTATATCGGTCCTCAGACTGAAAGAACGGTCCCCTTCCTCAATCTGTTTCAAAAAGTTAGCGCCCGACTACTGATGTTTGTGTCTTACTGTAATATTTCACTGACGACGTAGAGCACCCCATGCCATATGACCGAACCCATATTTGTAATTTTGAGCTGCAGAATTAAGGGCTCAGTTTGAATATAGTAAAACTAGTTTGTTGTTTCTGTTGGCGGTTTCCCTGTTGCAGTTTTTTTTTTTTTTTTTTTTTTTTTTTTTTTGTCCAGTCGCATGTTAATCATTGCAAATGTGCCGTTGTATCTTGTCGCATTTCTTGTTTCTATTCATTTCTTCTTTCAGTGCCGAAGGAAGCGGTGTTTATTGACTGTGTCCCTTTCTGCGTAACCTCCTTTATAGATTTTAGCTCTTTCTTTGTCATAGGCAATAATAATAGGCTTTTGCAAACATCTTAGATCAAGATGAGACGGCTCATTATGAGCCGTCTCATCAGGATCTACGCTGTTTGACATTGAGCCTTTCAGCTTAACATATAAACTTTTTTTAGTCGATAGTCCCTTTCTGCGTAATTTTTATATTTTTGTTTTCGGGAAGCTGTTCCAAAATCCATTATTGTGTTATTCTGCAGTTAAAGTAAGTGTATATGTTTCTACCAAGTTTGTTCAAAATCTAGCGTTACGAATGCCCTCTCGCTAGTTATATATAAAGGGAACGAGATATTTCATAATTTAAATATTGGAACTTAGCCGTTTCATCCAAGCAACTAGACGCTGTTTTTTTTTTTTTTTTTTTGTTTTTTTTTTGTTTTTTTGTTGTTGTTTTTTTTTTGTTGTTGTTGTTGTTTTTTTTGTTTTTTTTTAAATAGTTTCCTCGAGAGCTTTATCATTGCATCACGTTAACTCAGAGCGATGCATAATGCATAGAGTTATTGATGATCCATTAAAATGTGGCTGTTTGAAGTCTTATAGTAAAATGGTCATAAAGTGTTGCTTTGGTTCGGTGGAGCTTTGTAATTGTGGACTGCAATGTGTAAGTTTCTTCTTATCTTAGTTAAATAAATAAAATGATGAAAACTTTCGGCAAGTAGTTTACTAGAACTGATGAGTAATGCCTGTAGTTAAACTTATTTGGCAACGTATAGTAGTAATGACAAAAGTGTTTTTATACCATCGCTCGATACAACGAAAAATAATCGTTATAATGACAATTTGATGGTCACGGAACCTTCGCTTAAAAGGTAACAATTAGTCACAAACTATGCAAGAATTTTGTATTCAATACTTTAAACAAACATATGCTTTTGATATTTCTTAGAATCGCCTCAATGAGGCGATTATAACAAATATCCAAAACATATGTTGTATGAGGAAACCAGAACAAAAGAAGACCTTTCTTACATATCAATATGCTCATTAAGTATTCTGTGCAAAACAACACGAAAGCATGCCTATATGATATTGACCCCCTTAAACCCCACTTTTATATAGTAAAACTGGGGTTTACGGGGGTATACGTTATTTTTCCTTTTTTCTGCTCAAAAACATAAATTGTGGGTACTCGTTAGAACCGCCTCGCCGAGGCGGTTATAACGAGTACCCACAATCTATGTTTTGAGCAGAAATATGAAAAATATCAGAGATTTTTATCTGAAAATTTTCAGTTTTTGGAAGTGAATTTTTTTCTATATTTGAATAGGCGTGTTTTCGTAATGGTAAATTCATTTTAAAGGCAACGTCTTTGGGAACAAATGCTGTCCGGCGTTGTAACAAGGGTTCACAAAAAGTTCACTATCTTTTTAAAATTTTCGTTCAGAAATATGAGAATAGCAATAGAGTGTAAAAGGATTTGTACTTGAGAGCAATGAACACACTCACAAAACTGAAAACAGCTGAAGAGTCCAGTTTTCTGAGCCAGACTAGCTGATTAATTTGAACTATTTGGCCGTAAACGTCTAAATACCGGTGCAAATTTTGTTTATGTTTACTTAGAGATATGGGACAAAGGTATACTAAAGTTTAATAAATTTTCAATGTAACAGGTAAAATCGAACAACAATATGATTTTTTAACTTTCACTGCCACAGGCGATAATAATAGGCTTTTGCAAACAGCATAGATCCAGATGAGACGGCTTATATGTGAGTATAAACTTTTCAAGCGATAGTTTGTTAAAAAAGAAAAGCAGACAACAAATGTCGTCTGAAATTTGGCACCGAAAGAGTTAATGTTTGCTTTTATTAAGCTTTATGAAATTTCTTGATTGAAATGAAAATAAAATAAACATTAATCTGTTTATAACATAATTTTTAATAAGATTTTTTTTTATATTTTTTTATATTTGTCGTCACAAATCGACGATCCCGGCAAATATAAAAAGTCCTTAGTGAGCTAATCGAACACGCTCCCAAAGCTATATTAGAGATATTCGCGCGCCGGTCAATTAACTTAAAAATTAAGGAATGCATATCTTTTACCGAACAAACCAAATTAGACGAACGTCATCAGACTTTGTCTTTATTTCAAACACCAAATTTACACCATAATCACTGACGATGACGTAAGAGAAGCTACCAATCAGTTGAATCCAAATACATATTGTTATAGATAAACCGAGTTTATAATGTGTTTTCTTTCTTAATGTTACTGAACTCGTGACAACTCGCCAGTTTCAAAACATGTCTGGAAATTGAAAGGTCCGGAGGAGCGTGCGCATCCGAGCATTCTGATATCAGCATTCTCTGTTCGTCGATCATCACTACAGTACCCATTGATTCTAGTAGTGAGTAACGAATGCGCAGGCTAATCAGGGCCTGCGTTGTCCGCAAATTGCATAAGGGTCCTTTTTGTGCGTTTGTTCATTCTTTCTGCTAGAAAGTTATGTTACTGGTAGGTTACTGGTAGGTTATATTCTGTGGTAAATGTGGCTCTTCATCCTCAGTGGCTCAGTTGAATGCGCGTCCGACTGGTGATAGGGGTTGTGGGTTCGACCCCCGCCGGGTCGGCAACATTCTTTCGTGGAGAATTGATCATGAAATATTTTCTACGGTCATTCTCCCCCTTCCGCTGATTTAAGAAGGGCAGTTGTCAGTCTCTGGCGAAAGAATGTGCACAATACTGATTAACCGCTGAAAGGACTAAGCCTGCCCAGTAAAAGTGTGGCTAGGTAAACTTACCGCGCTCGACATGACTGAGCCATAAAACCTCAACACAAAAAAAAAAACAAACAAAAAAAAAAAAACACATAAAATGTGTCTCTTTCTGGACATTTTCTATACTATTTCTGATATTTTATTTGTCACCACATATCGCAATACCCTTTTTCATATCTTGGAAGGCTGTGTTCCATGATTGTCCATATTCATTGCGATCTCCATTACTTTTGCTATTGACCCAATGAATACTTAACAGTTTTAGTTTGGCAGGAGGCGCTTAAATTCTGCGAACACATGACCTCACATTCGGTTACTGAAAGCCTATGTTTCTCATGTTTTAACCCTTAAACTGCCAGTCACAACAATTGTCGTCTGCTTTGCCATCTGCTTGTGATTTTAAAAATCATTTTTGCAAACAGTGGGGACCTAGATCTGATCAGGGTCCACACTGTTTGCCTGTACGCAAAAATAGGTTGGAAAAGTTTGCAAGAATATTCAGCAGACGACATAAACAGATGCCATTTACAGATGCCATTTACAGATGCAGGTTTTCTTGGCATTTTAAGGGTTAACTTTCCGTATTTTTCACTAAATCTTTGGATACATGAACTCCTTAGCATACTTGTTCTAAAATTTGAACGAGTACATTTCACTTCCTGTTGGTGTGTATACAAACTGCCAGATGTGATACAAACAGTGTAGACACCGATCAGTCGCAGCGTTCTGTGACACCTGATCAACGTCACAAGGTAGCCAAATGGACTTGTTTAAAGTTTAGGACAACTGTTGTAAGGAGTTAATGTGTCTGAATATTAGAATAAATAAAATGTGTCTGAGAAAAGAGTGTAGACCTAGATCAAACGCTGTATAATGCGGTGTCTAATTAGGATCGACATTGTTTGGCACTCACCTAGCAGTGTGGGTGTAGATACAGCAACAGGAAGTCGAATGGATGAGTTTTTGATGAGTAGGGAGATGAATTAACCCTTGTCCTGCTGAAGAAATTAAGTTAAGTACCACGCCCTTTTCAAATTTTCAGCCAATCAGATTACTTGATCCAGGTTGTTGATATAAATTCACATACTGAATGGCAAACAGTGCAGATCCAGATCAGTTGGCTTCTTAGAAGCCAACTGATCTGGATCTACACTGTTTGCAAAGGCAGAGTATATCCGAGTTCAGCAGGACCAAAGTTAATGTTGTGGATATTCAGCATAAATAAAGTGTACCAGACAGATAGCCCTGAGCAAACAATGTAGACCCATATCTTAAAAGTAACGGTTGAGTTGCAAACCGTGTAGCCACTGTGTCGTCTAATCTGGGCTTATACTGTTTGCTTAGGCCTGTCCGTCCGAATACTTAAAGTCTATATGGTATCTACGCACAATCCTTACATGGAACATACGATTATATATTAAAGACAGTACAGAATTTTGCGAGATCTTACTTCCAAGAGTTTCAGGTAATTTCAGGTATCTGTGATTTCTGAAGGCACATGATTCTACAAAGACTCTGAGAAAGAATTAATTTTAGGTTCCTGGCGTCTGATCAGGGTTTACACTATTTGTCACTCATCCAGGTGTCCCGACATCTCAAAAGGCAGTAAAGTGGTAAAATGTTAGGACAAATATGATAAAGAATTGAAGTGTTCGAATACTTAGATAAATACGGTAATACTTTGCCAAATTGCTGGACAACAAAATGAGCTACAACGTAAGAAAATGTACCTTATGACGTGCGCTCAGCATACACTTGGGTCAGACTGCGCTTCCGAATAGACTGACCAGTCTTCGCTGAATGCCCTTTCCATATCCATTACGAAAACACGCATATTCAAATATATTGAAAACTTCACCACCAAAAACTGAAAATGTTCATATAACAATTCAAATATCTTTTCAAATTTCTGATCAAAACATAGATTGTGGATACTCGTTAGAACCGCCTCGCCGAGGCGGTTCTAACGAATACCCACAATCTATGTTTTTGAGCAGAAATAACAAAAATAATGTATACCCCTGTAAACCCCAGTTTTACTGTATAAAAGTGGGGTTTAAGGGGTTTAAATTATATACGTATGTTTTCGTGATGCAAGCATCCAATCTAAAGACGGACAGCGAAGATTCATTTTTGCTTGGAGCGACCATATAATCAATGTCCTAGATATAATGCTGCAAGTATCTATTTTTTCACTGTATTATTATTTATTGTAAAATGTGTGAATATAATATTTGACAATATGCTTGTTGAATTAATTGATTTTGTGGCATGGATTGAGCTTAAGCTGTACGTATTGTTTATTCTGTTGTTGTTTGTAGCTGCACTATATTTCCTTGTAGCAGAAAGGAATTTCTACTTTAAGAGACGACTTATATGTAAATCTCGCAGTAAGTTGCTTGTTTTTACTTCTTTTGTTTCTACAAATTACGGATTATGGGCAACAGATCTAAACCCTGGGCCTGCTAGACCCGGATATGCCCTGTCTTTGCAAACAGTGTAGATCCAGTTCAATTGGCTGCTAAAGAAGCCTACTGATCTGGATCTGCATAGTTTGTAATTAAGTACATGTATGTATCAACAACCTGGATCAGTTAATCAATCTGACTGGCTGAAATTTGGAAGTGGGCATGGAATCTTAATTTATTCAGCATGGTATGGATTAATGGGTGACTTTAAAGTCCATGCACCTTGCACTTGGTTCTGTGTCATCTAGCACATTATACACTTAATGCCTAGCATGATGGTCAAAAGTTTCAGGGAAAGACGTTTTAAAATATTTTTCTCATTTTCCCTAGAAAGTAGGCTTTGGCATTTCAAGCAAATTGTCTCCTTTACAGACACTTGTAACTATCTTTTGGAGACAATTTGCGTGACGTGTCAAAGTTCAACTCTTTTATACATCATCTCAATGTGTTTGTTCCTACTTAGCAAGTATTTGCACTGAAGTGAAGTTTGTTTGTTTGTGTTGGGGTTTTACGGCACAGTTAACCCAATGGGGTCATATCGAGCGCGGTCAATTTACCTTACCACACGTTTACTGGGCAGGCTTAGTCCTCTAACTAGTTAACCAGTATTGTGCACATTCTTTCGCCAGAAACTGACAACTGCCCTTCTTGAATCAGCAGAAGGGAGAGAATGACAGTAGAAAATATTTTATGATCAATCTCCACGAAAGAATGTTACCGACCCGGCGGAGGTTGAACCCGCGACCTCCTGGTCTCCATTCGGACGGCGCATCCAACTGAGCCACCGAGGCCGGCCTTAAGTGAAGTTTTGTTTGTGTTGAGGTTTTACGGCCCAGTCAACCCAATGGGGTCATGTCGAGCGCGGTCAGTTTACCTAATCACACGTTTACTGGGCAGGCTTTGTCCTCTAAGCGGTTAACCAGTATTGTGCACATTCTTTCGCCAGAAACTGACAACTGCCCTTCTTGAATCAGCGGAAGGGAGAGAATGACCGTAGAAAATATTTCATGATCAATCTCCACGAAAGAATGTTGCCGACCTCGGCGGGGGTCGAACCCGCGACCTCCTGGTCTCCAGTCGGACGCGCATCCAACTGAGCCACCGAGGCCGGCCTTAAGTGAAGTAGTACTATTTTCGTAAGTTAAGTCACCGGCAAATTATTTATTTTGAGTCATATAAGAATTGGAATTGGACTGAATTTTCTTAAGTTATTTAGACAAAGTTTATATTAAACCATTTGTTTTTCATTTTGCATTAGCTGTAGATCAAGTGGATACTAAAACATGATTTAAGAAGCAAATGTGTGCTTTGTAAAGCAGACTTATTTTCAGAAGGAGGCTAAAAATGACAAAGTTTCCTCCCTTAAAACAGTATCATTTCCTTTTAAGTCAACGCAACAACTCGCCAGTTTACCACTATTGCGTTTACATGGTAAATGGTACTTCGTATTAACTGAATTTTGTTCACATACTGAAAACGTTTGGGAGAGTTCCTTTTAAGTCAACGTAACAAATCGCCAGTTTACCACTATTGCGTTTACATGGTAAATGGTACTTCATATTAACTGAATTTTGTTCAGATACTGGAAACGTTTGGGAAAGAAATGAAAGAATATTTTGCTTCATTTGATCGATTATTTAAAACCTATCTCACCTGACCTGAAGTATGGATATAAATCGTTATTCTCATAGACGACATCATAAAACAGACAATAAAACTAACTTAGAGATGTATGGTAGGGAGTAAATGTCTCTGCCCAGTAAGCATTCTTTATAAATCTATAGCGGGCCGTTATCGGCCCGTCAGGGTAGCTGACGGGCCGATAACGGCCCACTATAGATTTATAAAGAATGCTAGCTGGGTGAATACTTTAGATAAATATGGTTCGTGGTATAATGAAATCGAGGTATCAGCTGTTTTTTCACTTCTTAATTTGTAATTCAATATATAACTTGAGTGAGATCTTGGAAACGGTTTGCGTTTTATCATTTACAGTTTTTTTAACATCAGAGAACATTACGATCGTCCCCTCTATATGAAGAGGAGAAGCAGAGGTTGTGTTAATAGAGAACCGAGAGATTCCTTTAACGCATCATGTGTCCCATAGTGCTTCCATAGTGCTGCGACTCAATTAGTACATTCTGTGCATTTTCATGTATATTCTTATATTAGTCAAGCGAGAAAACAGCAAATCACTAAACTGTACTTTTAATGACATCACAAAATTACACTGTAACTCGTCACAGAACTTGTCACATGAATTATCGACAAATTAAACTAAAAAAAATGTGCAACTGACAGACAATTTAAATAATAAGTTGAAATCCAGCACTCATATAACAGATGAAAAAAATCTAATCACCATTGCTGCTGCCTTGGATCGAATACGGGCCTTCTGCGTCGTTATAATTTAAGCCGACTTGTACCAAACGCAGTACAAGTGTATCATATACCCATCAGCTATCGCTACTACATATTCCCCGCTCCCCCTTTTCAGATTCGCCCCGACTCTCAATTTGAACAACCACTCAATACCAGGCCAACAAACCTGTCGGTCCACCAAGCCCATCAGACGGAGTTATTTACACTGGGTGCCAAATGTAACAGGCGAAACATTTCTAATCCCATTGCCTGGGATCGAACCTGGGCAGCGTGCGTGACAGGCCATCAGTTTACCGTGACTATAAAAAGCTGGCTTGTGTCATATACCTATCACTACTACATTCACGTAACATGCCGTGGCGCCCTCCAGCGGAAAAATTCTGAGGATTTTTCTGCAATCATTGGCATTTGGTTGGAACGCTCTTGTATAACTTCGGCGAGGCGCTTCTAATGAGTACCCACAACATGCGTTTTCGTGGAGAAATGAGAAAAAAATATTTACTTGATACCCACTCTTATGTAGACCTATGATTCTCGAAATAAGATGTGTGTCCAATAATGACGTATATATAGACATTGCACAGCCGGTTTGTATTTTGCCTGTTTCACCACTAAACCAATTTGATATACCGTTTGGACGCGGATTGACTCGTCATGAAACCTGAACTCATCATTATAATCAGTTTTCGAAGTATCGACAGAGTATGAAATAACCCAGCTAGCATTCTACGTAAATCTACATCGGGCCGTCATCGGCCCGTCAGCTACCCTGACGGGCCGATGACGGCCCGATATAGATTTACGTAGAATGCTGACTGGGAAGGAACAAATAGTGACGCAACAAAACAGCTTATCTGCAATAAACGGCATACAAATAAAGAAGATCTGTAACAGTGGATTTTGATTGTGTTGGGGTTTAACGACACATCAACCCTTGTGGGTCATTTTGTGTTGTCTCCCATAGAAAAGGAGAAAAGAGATAGAAGAGATAATAGAGGAGATGAAATAGAGGGACAGGGAAGAAAGAGGAACAGAAATGAAACAGAAGAAACAGAAGACATAAAAACATTCCCCTCTACCCTTACCTGCCACAGGGATAGCAGGCCTTGCCCAACTGGAAGCCAATATCAGATGGGCGCCCAGGTGAGGTAATATACCCGGCACCTTCGCCACACCCAACCACTCCCTGTAAAAGTGGAACCCCTTTAGAATGGGAGCTTAAGAAAAAACGCCTCGCCCTTAATTCTGATACAGTTCAAAATCACAAAGTCAGTCTTACTGGGATGAAGTTCGTGTTTTTAAATACTTGACTTTTGTCGTAAATTTTCTATTGTATTTTACACAATGGTCAATTGCTTTGTAAACATGAAATATTGAACACAATCGTATTTTCAATGGTATTTTCAGATATTTTAAGCATATCATCAGCAAGGTCAATAACATGCTAGCCTTGTCAAAGTCAAAGGACAACCTATCATTAGATAAGCGCACGTCGAATATCCAGACCAAACTGTTCAAAAGTCTGGCTGGCTAGAGCAATTACTGTTTGCAGGTATCTGCTAGAATTTAAAAGAATTGAACGGGTGAGCAAAGAAGATGGTTGGAAAGACGCACGGGCTAATAAGGATCACAAATATTTTTAATGATTTACGGAACCATTTTTCTTGACTTACCTTTGTATTACGGTTCAATATTTTCTCATTAACTAGTTTATTTACCTTTAAATGTGAGACAAAACTTTTTTATTAGCAGGCTGTTACCAATGTAAATATGCATTTGTCGATTTCAGTCCCTGCAGACACAACCATTGTTGTGCCAGCTTGTGACTAGAATTTTACATAAAAGATAAAAATAAATATTATCCAGTCAAGTTAAAATATTGCATAACGCAAGAAGAAAAATGGTTATCATGGTTGTATTGGGGTGGCGAATTTGTTTCCCGCTAAAACATTATTGTAAACTTTACGAAAACATGCCTATTCAAAGATACTGTAAATTTTACCACCAAATAAGGAAAATTTTCAGATAAAAATTCTGATATTCTTCATATTTCTGCTCAAAACATAGATTGTGGATACTTGTTAAAATCACCTCGCCGACCCACAATCTATGTTTTGAGCAGAAATAAGGAAAAAAATGTAAACCCCTGTAAACCCCAGTTTTACTATATAAAAGTGGGGTTTAAGGGGGTTAAAATTATATATGCATGTTTCCGTGATGATTATACAGATATAAAGCAGTTAGCTAATGTCGGCATGTAGGACATGGCCTTGATGTTCGCATAAACACCAAATTTTTTTTTTGTTTTCATTTTGGCTCGTTGGAAGCTCAATGCTGTTTAAGATTGACCGTTCCGAGGCGATGTTTATGTTGCAAATCCTGTTCCGTCGTTGATGTTATTTACAATGAAGTACCAATTAGTATTGTTATTTCACGTCATTCAAATCTTATCTGATACCCTGGGATACTGTGTTTCATGACTGTAGCCTTTTCTGGAGCATCTCCATATTTACTTATTTCAAATGGGCCGCGCAAAGCGTAAACGTGCCTTTGAAAATGCGAAACATGCGCAGATGCAGATCATCCTGCGCACGCATAACTTATCATCCGGGCGTTTGCTCTCCATTCAAACAATCTATAGTATCCAATGATTCCGTTAGCGGACAGTGAAGGCCCTGATCAGCCTGCGCGGATGCGCAGGCTGATCTAGGCCTTCGCTGTCTGCATATGCCCGAAGACATTTTCGCATGGCGCGTCCTAAATAATATAGCTTCTTGAAGTGCTTATAACTTAGAGCCAGGACCAATCAAAACAAGTAGATTAGGCTAACAGGAATGACCCTAGAGAGCAATGAACACACACTCATAAAACTGAAAACAGCTGAAATGTCAAGTTTTCTGGATCAGACTAGCAGTTTAGGCCAATTAGACCTCATCAGTGACCCTCATTTTCAAAACAAAACCCTGGAATGGGCGCAGTGATCACAAAGGACCAGATAATATAAACTGAAGCTTGTTTGTGTTGAGGTTTTACTGCCCAGTCAATCCGATGGGGTCATGTCGGGTGCGGTCAGTTTACCTAATCACACTTTTATTGGGCAGGCTTAGTCCTCTAAGCAGTTATCAGTATTGTGCACATTCTTTCGCCAGGAACTGACAACTGCCTTTCTTGAATCAGCGGAAGGGAGAGAATGACTGACTGAAGAAAATGTTTCATGATCAAGTCTCCATGAAAGAATGTTGCCGACCGGGCGGAGGTGGAGCCCACAGCCTCCTGATCACCAGTCGGATGCGCATCCAGCTGAGCCACCGAGACCAGCTCTGTACTGAAGTACTTGTCGTAAAATTTAGTGGACTTTTTTTTCAATTTTAGGACAAGTATGGTAAAGACGTAGGATGTTTTGACTCCTTAGGTATGTTAACTTTGGTACGTTTACAGCAGAATTATTTTTATTGTATGTTCTGCATTCAGCATATGACATATACTATTCCGGCCTACAAGAAATCACTAGTCTTAGTGGTTTGATCCTAATTTCATGTTAAAAGGCAGATTCTTAAAACATCAAGACAGGTCTATTTTGTTTGTATAGTCTGTTTTTGTCTCCATTATTCTAAAACGAAAGACTTCTCCTTCCCCCTCCTGGGAGTAAATTCTTTCCTTTTAGAGTAGATCCATTTTCAGACGGGCCTTGGTACATCGGAAGACAAACAATAAATGATAACACCGAAGTATTCCACTGAGTTTCCAGTAAGCATTCTACATAAATCTATAGCGGGCCGTCATCGGCCCGTCAGGGTAGCTGACGGGCCGATAAGGGCCCGCTGTAGATTTATTAAGAATGCTGGCTAGGTTGTCCCATATATAATAGCTTTACTGTAACGTTCAGTCGAACCTCAATAACTCGAGCACCGATGGCTCGTTTACCATGGCTACCTCGAACTCGACTTTTAGTCCCTACGATACCTTCCGATTGTTCAAAAAGCAAAATTTATATGGAAATTTTATTCCATCATGAAATAGTATGTTGTGTGTACTCATTAGAATCGCCTCATCGAGGCGATTCTAATGAGTACACTCAACATACCAGTATTGTGTAAACGATGAAAAAGATTTCCCTAAATTATCGCCATTTGCTTACGGCCTGGCGCTATGATTAATCCTCAGTGGCTCGAACAAACCATACCTCGAACAAATTTTCATAGTCCCAAGGATGTTCGAGCCACTGAGGTTCTATTATATTTCTCATTTCTTTCTGTTATTTGTATGGCATTCCAATAAAATATATATGAGCCTCGTCGCGAGAAAACAGTTCTTCGGACTTTCCGTCGAATCAATCTTTCAGTGCGCATGTCCGGCCCTTTATCGAGGCGATATGTCCAGTTGTTTGGCTGAAAGTTTCCCCGTGGCCTACTGCTTACATGAGCGAACAGCATAGCTTGTGCGCGAATGCGCAGACAAGCCTGAACCTTTGCTGTTCACATATGTTATAACCGTTGTTTTCCTATGTCGCAGCTCATAACACGTGCAAGATATAAAGATGTACTTTTGCTATGTGCGGATAGCGAAGACACGTCAACCTGCGCATCGGTGAGATCTGATCATGACCGTCTCTGCCGGTCGATATTTGTTACAGTGCCCGTAAAATGTTTAGAAAGGTAACAAAGGCCCTGGTGGGACTACGTAGTGTGATCTAGGACTTTGTTCCCTCTGTGCGTATGTGCGCGCGCGCGTGTGTGTGTGTATGTGCATATAAGCCGACTGGTGTTTAAGATGTAAATGCCACTTTCCGGGCCAAACTGCGCATAAAATATAAATAACGCAAAACAAATTTCCTTGTGCAGAAAAATGACAGACCTAAATTGAAGGATAAATACTTCAATCGACTTCTCTGTCCGCTTTATTAAACGCAAACAATCCCAAGTTTACAGTACAATTACGCAGAAAGAAGACAAAATACCTTATCGAGGTCTGAAAACTCGGAGCATTTTAGTTTGAGTGGACTTAATACACAGCTTAGATCTTCCGCTATTTATACAAGGGAGACAATGCTTGTGACTTCCTGTTGGCTTTACAGTACATCCAGCCCCTTCTGAAAATGGTTCTACCCAAAAAGGAAAGAATTTGCTTCCGAGAGGAGCAAATTCTTTCCTTTTAGAGGAGAACCATTTTCAGAAGGGAGGCCAGAACAACTTTACTGAGTTGTCACCCATGAAAACATATCGCTTGACCTAAAATAAGACGGACTGCAAGCTTACTTTTTTGCCATTTCCATGTGATAACGCAAAAACGGAGAGTAAGCATATTTCAAACAGGAAAGTCTGAGACCAGAAACACAGTTGTTAAGGTCCTCTGTTGATCGCTTGACCACAGAATCGACCAGTAAGATTGAAGGCCCTCGTCAGCATGCGTGGATACCCAAACTCATCCGGTCCTTCACTGTTTTGTATTATCTAAGACCCCGTCGTATATGATTCAGACAACTAATTGAACCTCACCACGGTAAAAAGAACCGTGACAGTACATGTGAACAGCAAACGTTCAGGCGAGACTGCGCATCCGCGCAGTCTCGCCTGAACCTATGCTGTTTACTCACGTAAGAGATAGTCCAAGGAGAAATTTCAGCCAAAGAATTAGACGTGGTCTGAAAGACTGCCTTTTTTCTCACGACGCGGCTCATTTCTGTTAAACTATGATGATCAATTATCTTGTCTTCATAATAATTCATCCATATCACGTATTGTCTCTGTACTTTTCTTCGAACACCTGAGGTTCGCAGCCGAACACCAAACACATTTACGTGAAAAGACCGCATAGATTATAGTCAGTCTGCACATCTGTGCAGTCTCTCCGGGGTTTTGCTATATGCAGACCTTGTAAAATCTATGTGCAGAAAAAACAAGCTTTCGGACAGACTGCACGGAGATTTATGGCGGTCTAGAGTTTCAAATGATCTAAACGTTTGCTTTTATGGTCTTGTCAAAAAGTCTGTGATGCCTTTGTTTATCTTTTGGATAACACAGGATTTTCCCTGGCTCGCTTTTGGCAGTTGTTTACTCCCAAAATCATGTTCTGAATTCCCAGAACTAAGTGATAAGAGTCCTGATTTACGCATTTATTATCAGTGTAAACTTGATTTTATTTATTTTTGGCTTTGCATTTTGATTTGTTTTGAACCTAAAGGACAAGAAATATAACTATTTGGGAAACACATAATTTCTTTAAAACAATGGTGTTGTTTTGTTCTTGTGTTTTTCGATCCTTTGAGCATTGCGATTACCTCACTTGGGGAAGAGAGAGCTAATCTTAGAGCTTTTCGTGCGTTTGGTCGATTTGCGCTTTTTTTGGATTTTGTTTGTTTCCTCTTCCTCTTGGTGTCAGGGAAGGGCTGCGGTTTCTGATTGTTGCACTCGATCTCCCTGGACTTTTCTCTTACCTTTTTTTTCATTTCCCATTACTGAAACGTTGGTTTTCCCACAACCGAAACACTGGTTTTCCCATAACAGAAACGTTGCTTTTTACACAACTGAAGCGTTTGTTTTCCCAAAACTGAAACATTGGTTTTCCCATAACAGTCGGGTTTCAAACAAGCGAAACATTGTTTTTTCTACAACCGAAACATTCGTTTTATCACAACCGAAACATTTATTTTATCAATACCGAAACACTGATTTTCCCAATACCGAAACATTTGTTTTCCCGCAACAGAAACATTGGTTTTCCCATTTCTGAAACGTTAGCTTTTCCACAATCGAAACAATTCAAACAACGAAAAATCAGCTTTGTGGACACATGTGCGCAATCTGGTCTAACAATTCTTCTTCTCAGCAGTATAAATTTTGCTTGACAGGGACATTTAAGTTTCAGTTCACGCAGCAGTAAGCCGTTGGCTTTCGTAAACTAAAGGGAAAATAATAGACGGCGTTAAAGTGATTATACGTAATGACGTTACATTTTGGACGTTTATATTCTATTTCTTTAAACATTTGTACGTTCGTTCCCTATTTTTCGTAGGGTAGCGCCTATTAAAACGAAGATATTTTAAAAGGCGGTTAAGTCCCCGCTTAACCCCACCGTCTCTCGAATTCGACAAAAAAGATAATTTGTACTGAGTATATTTCTTACCCCTTCAGGTTTACCAGAGACAAAGGAATTGTCGTTTATGTAATACAGTGTTTCAGTACGGCGTTTCTAAATTACTGCTTAACATTTATATGAACCATTTCTAATGCCGGTTTTATGACTCGATGACATCTAATACAAAATGACAGTTGGGCCTGAGTACAGCATTTCTTACAGAATGAATGCGCGACCATCGAAGACTCAGACCAGCCTGCGCATCCGCGCAGTCCGATCAGAGTCTTCGCGGAGCACTATATGGGTAACCACTGACCCAATAGGTATTCGAGCGGACACCTTTGACTGATCAACCTGGATGTGCAGGCTGATCTGAGTCAACCCTCTGCGCATATGCTATATTGTAGGAAATGCTGTGCCACGGCTCATTTATTCATCACGAAAACATGCCTATATAATTTTGACCCCTTAAACCCCATTTTTGTATAGTAAAACGTGGGTTTACAGAGGTATACGTTGTTTTTCTTATTTCTGCTCAAAAACATAAATTGTGGGTACTCGTTAGAACCGCCTCGGCGAAGCGGTTCTAACGATTACCCGCAATCTACGTTTTGAGCAGAAGTATGAAAAAAAAATAGAATTTTTATCTGAAAATTTTCAGTTTTTGGTTGTAAACATGATTTTCAATATATTTGAATAGGCGTGTTTTCGTAATGTCACCCAAGACACATCGTGTATGAACTGTCTAGACAATCTTAAAACAGGAAAAGCTGCAAAAGTCCGGAAGGGATATAATGTTTTGGCCCTAAAACATTACGAAAACACGCCTATTCAAATATATAGAAAATTTCATCTCCAAAAACTGGGAATTTTCAGATAAAAAATTCTAATATTTTTCATATTTCTGCTCAAAACATAGATTGTGGGTACACCTTAGAACCGCCTCGCCGAGGTGGTTCTAACGAGTACCCACAATCTATGTTCCTTGATCAGAAATAAGAAAAATAATGAATACCCTGTAAACCCCAGTTTACTATATAAAAGTGGGGATTGAGGGGGTAAAATTATATAGGTATGTTTTCGTGATGTCTCTGCAACTTTCAGCATCGTGAATTCGGTTTGGCATGAAATAGATTCCACTTGGTCATGTTTTTTTTTTTTTGTTTGTTTGTTTTTTTTTCGTTTGGCTGTACGTTCTAAGAAAATATCTCGTGAATATATATATCAGTATAGCGATGCAAATAGCTAAGGGATTTCTAAGTTACCTGTGGAATAGCGCGCCCCTGGTAATACTAAGAATGCTTTGTTTCTGAAACTTGAAAGGCAGTGGTGAAGGCATAAACTCCTCTGTCTGAGGTGGTTATCAATAAATAATGCATTTAATGAAACCTCGATCGTTTCATCATATGTCATTTTGATAAACAACATATTTGCATGCAGACTGAGACATTATTGACTATACAACGGTAATCTTAGCTTTTAATCATCACCGGCAATGTGAAAACATTGCTTTCGATGTGATTTCTAGATATTAAAGTGTTGAAACGTGTCTTACATTGCATCAGTATGATCAGATCAGCACGAACACTATTCTCAAACATATTTCTGCTGGAAACAGCAAGGGACGGTATCAGGCGGCGGATTTACAATCTGGTCTGGATCGTTACTGTTTGCCTGTGCTGTAAGACCTTTATTTTGCTAAGCTTTGCCAAACTAAAAATTGACCTTAACCCATTCAGCTCTGCAGACCAAGGCATATACGTTTGCAAACAGTGTAGATCCTGATGAAACGGCTCATGATGAGCCGTTTCATCAGGATCTACACTGTTTGCTATTGTATTCTTGATTTAAAACTGCACCCTTCCAGCAGTAATGAATGTGTCCAAATGTAGATATGGAAGAGTTCATTTCAGAAACTCAGGGTTAAAAGGTTAAATTGTATTAAGTTATGCCCAGTAAGAGGATTACATATCCCGAATAAGATTGCAGTGAAAAACGGATCACTTATCATATAGTATATGGAAGCAGAAAAGAAGCAAGTAAGCTTAGTCTAATGCGGGCATCGCATCATTTAATATTCCTTCTAGACTCTTTTACAGTGACCATCCAGACCAAACTTAGCAGATGGACAGGTATTCAGGGTTATATGGGAACAATTGTTACGCTTCGGAGTAACATAAACATTATATCTTATTGCTGTGTCAGCAAGTGTGATGCTCCTTTTTTCTTGCTCATACCTTTATTCGGTTTGATACTAAATTATACAAACGTATAGTGGGAATACGATGGGTACTAATTGTGCTCTCCAATACCCTCCCCCCCCCCCCCCCCCCCACACACACACACACACACACATTGTTGCAGATTTGTTTCTTTGTTTCTGTTTTGTTACGAAGGAGACTGATATAATGCCTTTTATCACTAATATCAAGCCGATGTTCTTGAAGCATTCATTTCAACTTCTGGATAATTTGATGTCTTACTGAATATAGATAATTATCATAATAATCAAATGATAGATACAATTTATTTAAAATAACTCCTACTAAGTATAGATAATGCTTCTGATCGTTGTTAACCCAATTCCTAAATATGGCTGATAATTTTGCTTCTCCCCTTTAACTGTACGACGGTGAGTCGGTCCTCAGACAAAATGATTTCCTCCTTAGTCTGTATTACATGTACAAGCCTGGCGGCTGACTATCAATGTTTGTGGTAGAGCCCATCGTGGTCATGTTTGTGCTTTTCTCGTGTTTTGCTTTGTTATCGCGTTCGAGCCCTTGCTTTGTTACATACCGTATTTAACTAATTACCGCACCATGCGCTTAGGTTTTTCAAAATTACTTGGAAAAATACTTGTGGTAAAATATGCATCCACCTATACTTAAACAAAGTATCAGCAAAGCACTTATATAATGATGCTTATGCAATGCTTTTTTTGTGTGTGTTTGTTTTATTTTTTGTGATCTTTTTATAAAAGCATATGTTGTGGGTACCCATCTGAATTGCATCGACATGTCGATGCAATTCAAATGGGTACCTTCAACATATGTCTTTATAAAGAAGTAGACAAACACTACACCGGCTATAATCAGGAGACTACGAAATTGCTTGACTGTGCGCTTATAAGGGTATGTGCGGTAATTAGGTCGAATACGGTTATAGTTCCTGATTGTGTGTGATTTACTGTGCTGTTCACTAATGAGGTAGAAAGCCTTTATGCAAACCGAACATATCTTTATAATTTGGACCTGTATCAGAATTAAGGGCGATGCAAAACTGGTTTAACCCTTAAATTACTTATCACAACAATTGTCGTCTGCTTTGTCATCTGCTTGTGATTTTAAAAGTCATTTTTGCAAACAGTGTGGACCGCGATGCAAAACTGGCTTAACCCTTAAACTACTAATCACAACAATTGTCGTCTGCTTTGTCATCTGCTTGTGATTTTAAAAGTCATTTTTGCAAACAGTGTAGACCGTGATGAGACCGCTCTTCTAGGAGCAGTCTGATCAGGGTCCACACTGTTTGCCTGTATGCAAATATAGGTTTGAAAGTTTGCAAGAATATTCAGCAGACGACATAAACAGACGGCATTTTCAGATACAAGTTTTCTTGGCATTTTAAGGGTTAAGACTCCTAGTAGTCTTTTCTACTGATCTTATCATGCGGTTCCTCTACCTGTAGTTGTTCTTTGTCCGTGCGTCTGTGGTTTCGTATGTGGCGTTTCATCACGAAAACGTACCTATATAATTTTGACCCCCTTAAATCCCACTTTTATATAGTAAAACTGGAGTTAACAGGGTTATACATTATTTTGCTTATTTCTGCTCAAAACATAGTTTGTGGGTACTCGCTAGAACCGCCTCGCCGAGGCAGTTCTAATGAGTACTTACAATCTATGTTTTGAGCAGAAATCTAAAAAATATCAGAATTTTTATCTGAAAAGTTTCAGTTTTTGGTGGTGGCATTTTCAATATATTTGAATAGGCGTGTTTTCGTTATGTGTTTTGTCATTATTTGTTCCTCATCTTTCCTGCTTTTGGTACCGTGAGAAAGTTGTGCGTCGTGGTTGTGCCATTTCTCGGGTATCTGCACTTATATATGTGTTTTCTATTCTTTTAATTGTCAATAGAACATTTTTTTTTATTTTATTTTTGTATATATGATAAGGCTATTTCTCAAACGTATACTGGATGAATTCGACCGTTTGCAGGTCTTAAGAATTATAAACTACATATAGAAAGATTTTGGTTAAGATTGTGTGTGTGTGTGTGTGTGTGTGTGTGTGTGTGTGTGTGTGTGTGTGTGTGTGTGTTATTAAATTCATCTGAAAAATATACCTAATGAATTTGTCCTTTCACAGCCTTTGTTTTTATTTACCATGGGATTATTGAGCTCATTCTGATACATCGGAAAGTCGGTCGAATTCCGCTGAAGCCGGTGTTAGGGGCGTATGGAAAGTTCATTGCTGCCATTGGAAGACTTCTTGACTCCAATGTCCGTTCTTTTATGTGTTCTTTATTTCCTAGGGAATCCTTCATAGATTTTATTTGAGAATGATTAAAGTAGCTATAACTGTGCAAGATTTGGAAAAATAATCTAACTGAGTTTTTACAGTCATTCCAAAGGTAGCCTTTGGTTATAAAACATTTGTCGTGTCCAACTCAGCTGAGCATGAAATTATCCTGCTAATAATCTCAAATTACTAACAACTGCAAATTCTTTTTCACAAAACATCGCTGAGCATGAAAAATTCTCTGCTTATAAATTTCTCTGCTAATAAATATGAAAATGCCAACTATTTATTTGCAGAGAAAATTTCATGCTCAGCTGCGTTGAGCACGAAATAAGTTATATAATTTCGGGGCCGGGAAACATCAGCCAACAAAGCCTTCAATTTCTGATGTCAATGCCCGCATCCCATATGTACTGTCACAGTGACTTGAGTTGAGCTGACATTATTCCAGTCATGTCGAGACGTTTTCGTCCGCATTTGTGGTACTGTTACACATAAAACAAGAGACGAAGTACGGTTCTATGGTTTGTTACTAATGCTCTGTCGTAAAGTCACTAGATAGTCCATGGAGTCTGAGGTCAACACACTTCAATCGTATTTCGGACAATCATAAAGTCGATATATATCCGGAGATAACCAGTTTATAACTGATAACTATGTGTCAATATAAAATTCCTGGGCCCAGTTGTTCAAAGCTAACGACATCGTTAGTTAACAATACGTAAAAATTTATATTGAGTGATACGCAAATATGCTGAAATGTTTTGCTGAAAAAATGTGAGTAGCTTTTGCAGTGCAAAAGCTACTCACATTTTTTCAGCAAAAAATATCAGAATATTGTATATTGAATCTGCTAAAACAGTTAACGAAATGACCCTTAGCGAGCTCTTTAAGCTAACGACGCTTTGAACAACCGGGCCCTGTTGTATTTCGTTGATGGCAGATAGTCAAAACAGTATTACTATCTGTCACCTTTAAAAGTTTAAATGTTTGAACAGTTAGAATAATTTGTTTTTGTTGCTTTGCATATATAGAGGATCACACGGTAATCTGGCCATTGAGCTAAATGTGTTTTACCTTCTTAAACATTGTATAAATAAATAAATAAAAATTAATGTAATCTCTACTAAAATTTGAGCTGGTGCATGACAAAACCACCAAAATGGCATGTGCGCCCACCGAAGACAGATCAACCTGGGCATCCGCCAAGTATGTTCAGAGTCTTCGCTGTCCGTATGAAGAAACTTAGGTCCTTAGCTATCCACTGGGCGGACTGCAAAGACTCTGATCAGACTGGGTGGATGCCAAGGCTGATCTGAGTTTTCGCTGAGCACACATGCCATTTTGTTGCTATTTTTACTCTACTGTAGCCGGTGTCGTGCCGTGTGGCGGTCGTAAAAAGTCTCCCCGTACATCATCATAGTGCAGGTTATATTTTATTTTCTTTGGGATCATTGAGCCCATCCTGGTTATTTTGAAAATCGAATATCGCTTAAGACGGCACTAGGGGGCGTATGCAGCCTCGCAAACTACAGTGTTGCATTAGAAGAGACTCAATCAAACCGAGTCTCCGATTTTCGTGATTTTGTGTGTTCTTTTTTTCTAAAGACAATTTTTTTTTTTTGCTTTTATTGTCATGCGCTGATTCATTTATGACTCTGATTTATATATTCTAATAAAGTATGGAAGATGTCCAGGAATAACCACAATCACAGATCACAGCCTGCCAATGCCACCAAGCAGAAGAGTAAACAAATCATGACAGACAGTACACAAAGCACACAGACAAAAGAAACAAATGAGCCAGCGCATGACAAAACCTACAAAATGGCATGTGCGCCCAGCGAAGACTCAGATCAGCCTGGGCATCCGCCCAGTCTGATCAGAGTCTTAGCTGTCCGCATGAAGAAAGCTTGGGCCCTTAGCTACCCATTAAGCGCATAGCGAAGACTCTGATTAGACTGGGCGGATGCTCAGGCTGATCTGCGTCTTCGCTGGACGCGCATGCCATTTTATTGGTTTTATCATGCGCTGGCTCAAATCAATTTGGAAGGCAATTCCCTCGTGCTCATCCTGCCGTGTATATATTACTAAGTTGATTCATTTTGCGAGAGCATCTAGTCAAGTTAGAGACTTTAATAATCGACACTAAATTTTAACTGCTGAATTACTTTAGCAGAGCTAAGGGATACCGGTATCATCAATTTCTTTAAATGTTTTAACATCGGTCCTGTCGCCATTATCCTGAATTTATGGCTAATTATGTTTCTATATGCAGAACAATATATATGTATATAGTACCAGAAACAGGCAGAAAGATCAGCTTCTTCGTAAAAATGGAGTACTGACTTCTACTTTAAACACCCAGGAGTTTTTTGTTTGTTGTGTTTGTTTGTTTTCTACTGATCGTTGCAAGGCGGTTCCTCTGTTGCAAGTTTTCTTTGTGCGTCTGTGATTTTATGTGTGGCGTTTGTGGTGCCCTTATTTGTTCCTCATCTCTCCTTCTTTTAGTGCCTCGAGGGGGGGGGCTGATTGAGACATTTCCTGGGTATTTTCATTAATATTCTAATCTTAAACTTGGCATAATGTTAGCATGCTTTCTACAAATAATTAACACACAATGAAGCTTAGCGTTGGCGTCTCGAATTGCTTTCCACAGTTGTTTCTTAATCAAGTTGTACGCCCGTATTTCAGTCTAATACATTCGTCAGCAGTCTTTCCTTATAATTAGTTTCTCTTATGTCGCGCAGTCCTTTTTGGGTCGACCCATAGTTACTTAAGAATCTGAGTAATATTTCTGTTGTCCACGTGACTATCGCTAACCAATAAATTTAACCCTCGCAAATAGCGTTTGTACGAAATCTAGGTAACGGTTATTTATAGCCGCGCTATTCTTATCGCTGTGATGTCAGAGTGCTGTTTAACAAGGGTTATCTGTAAAACCTGGACTGGGCTTAGTGCTTGGACATTGGTTAACAGGGCAGACCCAGATCAGACGCCACAGATCAGGGTCTGCACTGATCAGGGTCTGCACTGTTTGCTTAAATTACAGGAAGTTAAAGGTTTCATGAACTAGTTCAAGACCAGTTCAGGACCGTTTTCCCAGCCTTCACTCAGAAACAACCGACCAACAAGTGCTGTCATTGCTTTGATTTATTAATACCGCAGTTCCATAATTATGTCAATATTAAGCTTTTCATAAGTTTATTATGATTAGCACCTGAGCTATAATAGAAAGAGGATTACTGACTCAGATAGGTTTACTCATTCGTCTAAATTCAGTTTGATATTTCAGAGACTTTATAACAATAAGTGTCATTCATGGCTAAGGGTGATACCTTATTTGACGTAACTACCGCAGATACCCCGATAAGCGCACAATCGAGCAATTTCTGTGTGCTCACATTACCGCCAATGTAGCATTATTCAGCCCTAAATAAAAGCATATTCTGTGGGTACTTTTTTAATTCGCCTCGTCAAATCGAGCCGATTCAAATGAGTACCCACAACAGACATTTTGAAAAAGAAAATCAGTTAAAAGCGTCACATAAGCGTCATTCTATATTCCTACCATGAAATGCTCTGTTTATCTTTCTTTTGCTCTTACTACGTAAATACTTTCCTGTCCAGTAATTTTGAAAAATACAAAATAAGAGCACAGCTCGGTACGGTAAGTCCAAAATACCACGAAGGCAGACAAACGGCTTGTGATTGTGGCATCCCTGAACTTTTCTCTTACCTTTTTTTTTACTTAGGCATCAGATTTACATGTAACACTAATACAAATCAATGCTAATATTAAAACAATCAAATGAATATTCAGTAACGGCATGCATTTGTTTTATTGCAATTTTGAATGACCGTTAAGAGGTGTATAGCTTTTCTTGTTTTAAAGGTTTTGTCCGTTTGAGCATTTATGCAATGTTTAAAAATGGCTTCTAATCCTAATTTTATGCGCTTTTTGTACATGCATATTAGTAAAGTAAACATGCCCGATCGGGCACCAATAACCTTTGGTTATTGCATGGTATTTTGCATGGTAGATGTTACTTTATTAAGTAACTTGATACCCGATCGGGCGTCATTAGATCATTTTTCTAGTACTCTCACAACACGAAAAAAATGTATCACAGTTTTTGACGAATCTCCACCAAATTTTAGGAGCTTAAAGATAAATAAATTATCAAACTTTTGATCGTTCAGAATTTTTTCAAAAGGCCTAGGAAAAATTGTTAAGGTTTAAAATCAATATTTCTTTTCTGTGTATCCCGTTCGGGAACACATGGCATTTGTGATGCCCGATTGGGAAACAATGCTTCCCTTTTGATATTTTTACCAGAAGTGGGACAAAAACAAAAGTACAGCTGCATACATTCATTAGCTTATTACATAAATGATTACCTGCAAGTTCATGGGGTCGAAAGCATTTTGTAAACATTTTAGAAGATAAAATGTCTAATTTACAAGTGCAAAAATGATAATTATTACATGTTTCTAATGGTATGTTCCATGAAAGATGTACCATATGAAATACTTTAATTAAAAGAACATCATTAAAAGACAGAAAAAAGTGGAATTCAATGTACCAAATGCCCTGTGTAATGTATCAAAATAAACAACCATGGTCTCCTTTAAATACAGTCGAACTTCGATGGCTCGAACATCTTTGGGACCATAGAAAATTGTTCGAGACATTGGTGGTTCGAGCCACCGAGGGTTAATTATGATGCCAAGTCAGGAAGCAAATGGCGATAATTTAAGGATTTTTTTTTTCGATTATCTACACAATAATTGTATGTTGAGTGTACCCATTAGAATCGCCTCGATGAGGCGATTCAAATGAGTACACACAACATAAAATTTCACGATAAAATAAGAAAATTTCCCTAAATATTTGTTTTCTTGAGTTATCGGAAGAACTTCGTAGGGACTCAAAAACGAGTTCGAATTAGCCATGGTAAATGAGCCATCAGTGTTCGAGCTATCGAGGTTTGACTGTATGAAGGCCTCCCAATAAGTAATGCGAATTTGTCCTCATTTTCTAAGTAATTGATTCATCCATAGAATCGTCTGTACATATAAAATGATAGACTATTTATTGTTTGGAATAAAATAATATTATGGTCAAATCTCTCCTACTAACTGCTTGCCTAGCAACAAAAGAATGGAAGGGTAAAGCCGCATGGCCTCGCTGTAAAATTAATCTTTAGAACAGATTTTAAGTGCATGGAGAATTAGCCAGCTTTCTATGCCATTTGATAGTATGAAGTTCCCATTTGCACGTTTTCTTTATACGGCGTGGTAATCCTAGTACTGCTCAAAATATTAAAATTTCACATCAAGCACTACCTAAAATTTGACTCGCATTTTTTGCTCAGTAAGTAACATCAAGAACCAATGCAATTATATCTGCATCGTCCACAATATCAAAAGACTAGTGTCTTTTAGAAAGCTGTGGTTTCAGGATTATCAGAGAATGCAAAATTGTGCACAAATGATTATTTTTATTGGAGTTTAAGGTTTTCTGTAGGACGTTAAGATACCGACGGCTCTGGCTTATTTTGTTTCTTAAAGTTTGCTTTGAAATAGACAGGAGGTGTCTTTTTATATGAGAAACTGAATTCTGCAAAACTGCACAAAAGTTAATGGCTCAATGCAGTGTGTGTCACTTTAACTTGATGTCACTGATGTGTTAACTGCAACTTTTAGAAATGTCTGCAAGTTTTCAAAATCTTCCAGCAGAAGTGTTTCTTTGACATTAGGCCAAATGACTTCATTCTCCCATTACTGGTTAATGACTTTCATTTATTTTGTGATATCTTAAATTTTAAAAAGCCATCTAAGAGCTAGCTATCTTGTTGCACAAAAAGATTCTGGTTACAACATATTTCTTGGGGTGAAAATATTACTTATGTAAAGAAATAATGACGCCACTAAGACAGTTTGAGCATTGTTAAATCCCTAAATTGTCAGATTTGATATTTTTGTCTGTACATATGTTGTTGGTAGTGAGTATTGGTTACAAAACATTTTCGCTAATTGGATTCAATGAAAATCTGTGACTTTTGAAGTTTTAGATCACTCTAGATATTTTGCGAAATTACTGTAACTTTAATATAAGCCTTCTAGAAAAACTGTCAAAAATAACGTGTTGCAATTTTAAAGGACTTTAGTACATAAAGAGTACATAATTGTTACACTGTCTTTTGATGTGGTACTTTGAGAAACAAAATTCGGTAATGTAAAACAGAAAGCAGTTCAGTCATTTGTTTTACATCAAAACTAAAAAAAAAAAAAATTTATGAAACCAACTTAATCACACGCGGTTTTAATCAGTTTGGACTGTCCGAGTGTTTGCTTAAAATTAATCACGACGGTAGCAAAGCTTTGTTGGGAAATTCAGTGCTGTGCAACGAGATTCATTTAATAAGTAATGCGAACATATCTCTAATTCTTTAATGAATGCATATGTCTTGAAATTCTACCAGTTTGTACCTTAAGCATGTATGCACTTCCCATGTGCAGTATCATTAAATTGCGATATGACAAAGTTTTCATTAGCATTCGCATTATATAACCAAACGTGGCATGGACTTGAATTTATTAAAATTGGAAAATTTTTCAGGGTGTATGAACAAAGTTAGATGTCCCAAATCTATAAATAGTGTATGAATAAAATATGATGTTTGTGTTCATAAAACTTTTCGCTTGCTAACAGTGGGGAACATTATCGAGATGGATCGTCATATGTTTTTCTTGTGTTGTCTTGCAACAGCAAATAACAAAAAATACCATAATTGCAGCTAAGTTTCAGAACTGGTGTAATTTTGGCCAAAATCTAGCGAAAAACATGTGCTTAATTTCGGTAAGGAATTAATTTTACAATTTATGGAAGACTTTTAGTTGAAATAAAATATCTTTACATGATTAACTTGTTTTGATGTATTCTGTAAGGGGTTGAAGGGGAGGTGTTCGGGTTTGGCGAAGGTATCGTGTATCTTATGTCACTTGGGCGTCCAACTGATATAGGCTTACAGTTGGGCAAGGCCTGCGATCCTTGTAGGAGAAAAGGGTAGAGGGGGGATGTTTTTATTTCTTCTGTTTCTTCACTTTCATTCTTATTCTCTTTCTTACCTGCCCCTCTCTCTCCCTCTTCTATCACTTTTTCTCCCTTTCTCTGGAAGACGACACAAAATGACCCACAATGGTTGACGTGTCGTTAAACCCCAACACAATCAATTTATTCTGTAGGGGTTACTTTTCAAAACGGGACAATGGTAATCCTCTAATTTTCTGAACATGCTGAATACTACGTCCTTAATTTTTGTAAGGTTTTAGTCATATTAGTTATCTATTGGCCTCTTTACAACATATTTTGCTTCCGTTTCGGAAAACACATATACAGAAGAGATATCAAATTTTAACCCCAATCATTTCAAAGGAACTTAAAAACTCTGAACAATCAAAGGTTTTAAACATTCAAAGTCAGTATGCAACTTAATCTTGTTTGTATCCTGATTGGGCAACATAATTTTCAGTGTTCCCAACGGAATGTGCTGTTTCCCAATCGGGCATCCCAAATGTCATGTGTTCCCGAACAGGGTACACATAAGTGCAAAAAAGAAATATTGATTTGAAACCTTAACTTTTTCTAGCAATGTAAAAAACATCTGAACGGTCAAAAATTAGATAATTTATTCATCTTTAAAATTGATGGAGATTCGTCAAAATCTGTATACATCTTTTCGTTTTTTTTTTTGTTTTTTTTTGAGGATACCAGAAAAATGATCAAATGATGCCCGATTGGATATAGTAACATCTACCATGCACAATACAAAGGTCGCCAAAGGTTATTGATCGGGCATCTTTACTCTATTGATATGCATGTACAAAAAGCGCATATATCCTGTAATATAATGCACTTAGGAATGTTCCTACAAATACACACGACTCAGTTATATTCAAAATATTCAATAGCATTTATTTGGATTGCATACTTGAAATAGACAATTTGGGGAGATTTTGCAAAACTGTAAGAATAGCGTGATATTTTCTTTTGGGTAACTTCCCTTTTTCTGTGGTAATATTATTTTCGTTGCCGCAGATGTCGTCTTTGTTTCATAGTTGTTCCGATATTTACGAGCTATTTCAATAAATCAAGAGATTATCTCAAGAGCCCGAATTCTTACCCTAAGGCTAAAGACTCAAGCGTCTGAAAGCCAAAACGCGTGTCTGTATAAAGAAGCCGTAAGGGGGTTATGTCAGCTTTTCAGCAGCTACAAGTATCCGTTGTGCAGTTTTGTTTAATCATTTGCTACGTAACTACATGTAGTAGTTTTCTGTCCTAGAACTGATTTTCATACTGGCATTGTCTGTGGCAACTCGATGGTCGTTATTAGTAGGGCAAGAGCGGTTTACTTTTCCCTGGATTATCTTTAGCCGTTGGAGGTTGATGATTGTCCATATATATATCTTTGGGCCATGCGAAAACGTGTCTTCAGACAAGTGCGAACAGACAAGGCCCAGGTCAGCCTGCGAACCCGTGCAATCTGATCAGGCCTTCAGTTCCCGCTAACAGAAGCATTGGATACTACAGAATATGTGAATGGAGAGCAAAGTCCCGGATACGCAGGATGACCACAAATTGCATATTTATCACATGTTAGTAGTTTTCTTTTTGCTTGACGAGGATCATGTGGTCATGACAGCAATTTTAAATGCATGTTCTTATTATTTTTTAAAACAAATAAAAAGAAAACTCATGTCCAAAAGATGCTCTACATGTTCAATATTTGACTTTAGTTGGTTCCATATTTCTAGAGACTGTTATTGAATTTTGTACCATAGTGTAGTCAATTTGGCCGTCTTGGATGACAGATTCCAATACTTTTATACAAACTTTATCTTGTCCCATGGATGTCCTATAGGCAATTTGAGCTCAAACGTCTTTGTGACTCTTGAGAAGATGCATCATGAAAACACATCTTTATAATTTTGACCCCCTTAAGCCCCACTTTTATATAGTAAAACTGGGGTTTACAGGGGCATACATTATTTTTCTTATTTCTGCTCAAAAACATAGATTGTGGGTACTCGTTAGAACCCACAATCTATGTTTTGTGCAGAAATATGAAAAATATCTGAATTTTTATCTGAAAACTTTCAGCTTTTGGTGGTGAAATTTTCAATTTACTAGAATAGGCGTGTTTTCATAATGTCACTTGATGTTTTTACCATAAACGATCATGTGATTGGAAAGCTGTTGGCGGAGTGGTTTCCGAGAAGCTGTTTAAGCTTAAGTAGTTCCCACCGTAAATGATTAGGACTTGAGAGCGGCCGATTGTCATTTATTTTTCTTTTTTTTTCTATTCAAATGACATTCTACTAAATTAGAATTGAATCGCGTCGGTAGGTTAAAAACGGACGGACTTTATAAAGGATACCTTACATTATGACATCACTCTTGTTGGTCGTGAGTTTCACTCATTTGAACTAAAAATTAACAATCTGCCCAGCTGCTGTCGTGCTTTCGATACAATGGAAGAATATAAGCGTGGTAGTTTAGTCGCAATCTGAGATAACGATCCACAAGCTATTATCAGAAACCGCTTCATCGTTTCTATTTCTGTAACATATTCCCAACTATTTCCCGTAAAATTATTGTCATGAAAATCATAGTTCTAACGCATGCAATTTCTACAGGAAGTTAGCTTTTTAACAGTTTAACATCCGCAAGTGCACAATGCAGATTATACAACACTTTTTTTGCCACCATCATGGGACCAATGCTATTTTGATTGTTTAATCCGCAATGAATGTTACTACTAGAACTATTAAAGGAATTGCTGTCTAAATTGTGTGTCTTTGAATCCAACTAGAACTCCGAAAACATAAATAAAAAAGTGCAAAGATGGTTCTATATTGCTCATCTGAGCACCTAGAATATCTTTATGTAGCAAGGGCAAAGAAACGGAGAATCACGGCAAAATTTGCGTCAGATAATTTTCCCATATATGAGGCATCTGCATTCATTTATTAGAATGAAACTTTTTCACATTTAAACCAGATTAAAATTCCAGGAAGATAAAATGTTATGCGATGTAAAAAACGTAATTCACTTCATGAAATGCATGTGGGTAGGTAAACACGTAATTTACGTAATGACATGCAGGGGATATGGGGAGGAATACATAAGTGAAACAGAAACATTCCTGCGCAAACGTGTCACAGTACATAACCAACACATTCGTGACCCGAAAACAAGAATGTTAAAAGTAAGTGACAACTGCGCTAACATGTTAGAACCGAAATACACTATTTCCCCTTCTATCAGGTGTACACATACAGTGTAACATTACGTCGGTCAAAAGAAAAAAAAGCTCTCTATAAACATACTACAGCCTGAATTAAACACAGCCATTTAAAGTGATGTGTGCCATCAAAGTATTCATACACCGGAAACTCCATTTACTTGAAACGGTAACGTTTATTATGACGTTTTGTTTCGTTGCTGAGTTGTTTTAAAACAAAATGTCTTCTTGATAATCTATTGTAAATGCAGTGAAACCGCGGTAGATACTAGTTTACTAAAGATATATAGTGTTATTTGGCAAAATCGGACTAACATAACCTTGCAACCTTTAGAAATTTTATTTAACTTCACTGCAATAAGTGTTAAATGCCGTGTGCCGGCCATAAAACGTCATCATAGTGCTTCAGTCATAGTGCAGATTATATTTTCCTTCGGATTATTGAGCCCATTTTTTCACCCTTGAAAAATCTAGTTCCGCTTAAGAAAGTGCTGAAGTGTTAGTGTGTGGTGGGGTGAGGGTATGTGGCCCTGTAAACTACAGTGCTGTCAGTGGGATCATCGTCAATGAAATCTGGACTCCAATTTTCGTTGTTTCCTGTGTTCTTTGTTTTCAAGGGCAACCATCATAGAGCTTATTTTTCGTAGTAGATCAGTTAAAACATATAAACATATGTTCCATATAAAAACAAAATTGGTAAATCGCCCGTTCGTTATACTTTATAACAAAATTCGGCCTGGTTTTGGCAATGATTTTAAGATAGTTTTCAACAGCTTTGGGCAATTTGATCAGTGGATCGTGACCACTTGAACAAATTCTCGATTCCCTCTTTAACAGAAAACTACGTGTGAATTTTGATGAAAACTGGCCCAGTGGTGTCAGAAGAGAAGTGTTTAAAAATGTCATTGTTTTCTATTGTACATAGTTTAAATGTATCTGAAATATTTCACTTCTTAAATTATACATGATGCGATCCATATATTAATCTGATTAATCTTGAGTAAACAACTGTTTATTTTTCCCCCGATACAAATGCATTCGAAAGTAAAATTAGGCTTTCCGTAAAAAGGTCAAAGGTCAATCTGGGATCATCGTTTGAACAACATTGGTACACCTTACAATCCAAATACTGTATACTAAGACTCAGTCTAAAATCTTTCTTGGTTCTCGTGAGGATTTCTAAGTGTTTTTTTTTTTTTTTTTTTTTTTTTTTTTTTTTTTTTTCAATACATGGGCATGTCAGCCATCTCGGTCAACAGAGCGCGGCTGTTGGAACAAATTCTAAATCCCGACGGCCGAGGGCTGTACATGAAGTTTGGTGAAAATTGGACAAGCTGTCGCTGAAAATTCATTTAAATACTCCAGCATTTTATACATGTATATAGCCAATGTGCAGGGCTGATAAGCTCCGAAAGACAATTATTTGATTGTAAAGGTTTCGATTAATTACAGGCGAGGTTTCGTGCATATAAATCTCAATCCCAAGCAGTTTTTCTACTGATCGTTCCAAGGACTCCTAACTCTGTGCAGTTTCTTCTTTATTCGTGTGACGGTGGTTTCCTTGTTAACTAGAGTGTATCACATGAAGAGACTCAATCAAACCGAGTCTCCGATTTTCGTGATTTTGTGTGTTCTTTGTTTCCGAAGGTAATCCTTTTTTCTTCTTTTATTTCACTTATGGCGTTTGTTTTATCATTGTTTGTTGCCCGTCTCTTCTTTTTTCAGTGCCTCTAGAGGATAGTGCTTTAATACTATGGTGTTTCATGGGTATATGTTACTCAGCAAGTTCCTCGTAATGTATATATACGATCTGAAAGTCTGGTTCTTATGTTTTACCTATGGAATATAATTTATTAATTTATAGCTAAGAATAAAACAAGGCGTTCTTCAGTCATATTTACGGTGTAGCCAACCTACAATAGCCAACTCTGAGAAAGAGTAAAGTTAGCTGCTGTAGGGTGGTGGCTATTGTAGAGAGGTATAATATAAAGAAAAACGCACTTTGGAGTATCAGAAAAGTTGCTATTTAAAGAGAGGTGGCTGTTGTTAAGAAGTGATCGTTAGTAGAGGTGCCACTGTATATACTTTCGAACATATTTAGAGTGTCATATAATTACTCTAAAATAAATAAATAAATAAATAAATAAATAAATAAATAAATAAATAAAAAAATAAATCTTAGGCTTTCATGTTAAGACATATGAAAGAATAGATCTGTATATGACATGTATGTGTACACGAAGTCTGAAAAAAATGTTCATGAAAAGCGAGGCTGGATTTTTTATTATACTTTGCAAAATCTCTTTACCAATGTATACGCAAAAATCAGTTTTCCAAGATAAGCGCTTTTGGTTACACACACCTATTAATTTCTCCATAGACTTTGTGATCAGCTGACTTGGAGAAAAGACAGGTGGTCGATTGGCTGGTCGATTATTATATATGTTCATGTTATGGAAGCCTGCTCGTACGGTCTTCTTCACGATATCTGACGTAGACAGCAATATGTGATTGTAGCACTTCCTGAACTTCTTCATTAATTATTTTCTAGTATTGCATAATGTAAAAAAAACTTTTTACAGGCTGCTTCCAATGTTATTGCAATTGATTTTGTTGTTTACGGGCATCCTTCTATAGCATCATTAGTGACTTTACTGAGTAGACACCGGATATGTATTTCAGTTTTAAATTTTACTTGTGATATTTCGCATTGTTATGTACTATTAATCAAATTATAGAATGGCACTACAGATATTAAAATGCAAACCATATCTGCGACTGAATTAAACATCATACACTAGGCATAGTTAAAGGCTCCATTTTCCTCTAAAATAGAGATTTTATTATCCAAGAAAGTTTTAATAAATTGATATATGATATATGGTATTAATACAATCATAAATTGTGGCAGCTGACAGCCTGCAAAATTTCAGTTAGTCTCTTGTTCTTGAACTGGATCAGAAATGAAATGATTTTTTATCGTATCTCTGAATTCATGTCGGCGATCAAAAATGAAATGATGTTTTATCGTATCTCTGATTAAGTGTTGCCAACATTAATTCAGAGATATGATTAAAAAAATCATTTTTGATCCAGTTCAAAAACGCAAGACTACTTGAAATTTTGCAGGCTGTTAGATACCACATTTTATGATCGTATTAATACTATATATCAATTTATTAAACCTTTCTTGGATAAAAAAAAAACGACTATTTTTCAGGAATATGGAGCCTTTAATTTACTTTTATGGAATATAATACGACAAGCACAGGCAGCATTTTGCATCTATCTGACACTCAAGATGTTCTCTGCCGTAATGGGAATACAAAAATGAAATTCCGTATCAATTTCTATTTTGTTGTCTTAACGCTTGCAAACATGACAGGTATATTAAAGGTTGGAACTCAGATATAAAGGGTTCTGCTAAACAGAAAGCCAAACAGAAAAGGAGAATAAATTATAGTAATTGTAACAGTCATAGCGGAACGTGAGCCGTTTAAGAAAATGATGAAAACAATCAAAGGTAGACCGTGCCGTGTAATGATAATTAAAACAAAAAACATAACATATTATCCCGGCAGATTCACTACCACTACAATACACAGAATTCGTAATACTGCATGACACCGAAACTTGACAGTTAACGACGTCGAATGAACCTATTTAGCATCTTTAATAAAGTTAAAGGAAAAAAACAATGAAGTATCAAATAAAAGCCTCCTTTCGACACACGCAACCTATTTTCAGTTTTATCGGAAAATATACGTACACAGATACACATCTGAAATAATATTGCGAATATTATGAATTTATATGCATGTTGTCAATATAGCCTATATGTAAAACCCAGTCTCCTATTTTGATTATATGATGTGTATTCTGCTTCATATTTTGCTTCCAGAGAAAGCAAAAGTCAGACCCTATTTTCATTTACTACGTCTGCCCGTACTTCAATTTAGTGTTGTTTATAGTTTACGGTCCTTTTTTATCGCTTAATATGTTTAGATTTATTTGAAATAGAATATCGCTCAATCATGAGGTAATAGTAGTGTTACTAAGCTAAATTTTTCCACTTCATGTTGCGTTTGAAGTTATACTTATATCAGAATACTTTGTGGTAAAACTTTCGTTCTTTTATATATATCTTATGTTCGTTTCTTTCTATTTTCAATCAGTTAATTTATTGGGAATGCATATAACACAATTAAATTATCAATGCTCGCACCAAGTCTTAAATGAAAGTAATGCAAGTAGTTCTATTCATAACGAATTAGCATTCTGATTCCGCTTTATATCTGACCATTATAACCGTCCGATATAGATTTAGGCGGAGCGCTGACTGTAAAGATGCTTAAATGAATGGCCTTTAAAGCAATAAACACACTCACAAAGCTAAAATCAAAAAAAAAAAAAAAAAAAACAGCGAAAACAGTTACGTGCGAATCTACTCCTGGCAATCTCGTAAAGGGTAGCCGGTTGTTATCCACTCAAAATCTTTACGCGAACTTCCAGCCATGACTTATGAGACATCCAAATGTCAACAAACATGTAAAAAAAAAAAAGGTAAGAGATAAGTCCAGGGAGTGCTACAATCACAAACCGCAGCCCTTCCCAGACACCAAGTGGAAAAGGAAACCGACAAATCCAAACAAGCACAAATCGAACAAACGTACGAAGAGCACTAAGATTAGCTCTCTCTTCCCCAAGTGAGGTAATCGCAATGCTAAAAGGACCGAAAAACACAAGAACAAAATGACGCAAAGTACGACATAAAACAAATCGCCTCGTAGAATAAACCACAAAGCAACAAAGAGTAAGACTAACACCGGGATCACTACCTTAGAATGGTCAGTAGAGTAAACCACCGGTTCGCCTGATTTATTGATTTTTAGTTAATTTCACAGATCCCAACAACTTTCATTTCTGCAACGGAAAAGATAGTTGTGGACTTGTAAAAAAAACCAAGCGGATTATACTTATTGCAATTTCGTCTGGAGAAGGGTAGTCCAATATTCCCTTTTTGACTTTCTTTCCAGTGCAAACTGAAGGTATTTTCAGCTGTCTGGGCTATGGCATACTTATTTAACATATCAAATCAGACGTACTGGAACCTACATCTACGTTGAAATACATAAGATGCTAAATTTCCCAAGCATTTGTTCCGGTGACTGAAATATTTGTGCCGAACCGGACTTACGAGGCCGACTACCCCTTATAAGGGGGTCATTAACCCTTACGGGGACGAGAAAGCCAACTGTAAAGTGTCTGATTACAAGGCCTGATTATCCCATATGGGAACATAAGGCATTTTCAGAATGCCCCGCATTTAAAACATGCAGATTTTCGACCAAACGGTTTTCAAAATATTCCATTTACATATTAACATTCAAACACCATGAAATGTTATGTAAATGAGATAGCATGTGTCAACAGGGTTTTGATATGCCACGTTTGCATATATTTGAAGCTATCGATTGAGCAAAGTCATTTTTTATTTTACTGCCGTAAGAATTGTTTTGTGATGTATCGGCTTTCATGTTCCCGTAAGGGTTAATGCCCTCGTCGAGGCGATTCTAATGAGTACACATACAACATGCCATTATTTTATAGAAGATAAAAAATACATCCCCAAATTACCCTATGTGCCTCCTGACCTGGAGCTATGACTAACCATCAGTGGCTCGAACTACCCATGTCTCGAATAAATTTGCATGGTCCCAAAGATGTTCGAGCCATCGAAGTTCGACTCTATATGCAAACATTACTTATTTGTATACAGTTGTTTTTCAATTAATTTCCTCAGTATGAAGCAGTAAAAATGCTTTGAAAAACATTCAGACGTGAATGAATAACGCCGTTTCCGTTGACTGAAGCCAGCTGATGGCATATAGCTGCTGAAAGATTGACGGCACGATCAATGGCTTCATTATAGTACGTTTGTAAGTGGCTTTGGCTTTGGTGTATGACCTGTAACCAAAATATGAGCCGACCGCAAAAAAAAAAAAAAAAAAAAAAAAAAAGACCTTATGGTTTTCCGGTTTGTGGTTATTTACAAGGGCATGCGCAGTCTCCTATTTTGGCTACAGACATGCGTATTTGCCCGACGCTTCCTCAAGGTTTCCACTACATGTCTGTGAACAGCTGGTCGCCTATGTGAAACGTACTCTTTTCTCATGTGCTGACTTAAGTTCAGTATGGCCACAACACAAAAAGAAACAAAGAAACGATGTTGCATCTATGAAAAGCGAAGACACAAATCCGCCTAAACAATCATACATCTTCGCTGTTTGTTCTGTTGATTCCCCATTATCTGTTTGCCGTTCATTTGCTGTTCATATGAGCAGCAAACCTGATCAGGCCCATCTGACTCTACTGCTCGGCATGTTCGCACATATTGATGATTTACCTATGACCAGGCTCAATTATTTATTCATTTGAAATTAGAATGAAAGAAAGTTTTCACATGCATGGGATTTCAGAAAGCAAGGTCAAATAGATTACTGTGTTTACCATTAACCCATTTATGCCTAGAGTCCCATGTGGGACCTGTGCAAACAGTGTAGATCCACATCAGACGCCGCAGAAAGCGGCGTCTGATCATGGTCTGAACTGTTTTCATTACGTACAGGAATTTCTATAAAATACATGTATGGTAATAGTAAAACTAATCGGACATCCTTTCACTTGGAAATGGACTGGTCCAAAGCTACTTGGCATAAATGGATAAATATTTTGACACCTGAACTCTAAGCCATAAGTCTGCTTAACCTTTAGCACCCTCTTCGCAAATTCAGTAGTTTTTTTTTTGTTTTTTTTTTTGTTGTTGTTTGTTCGTTTGTTTTTTATTGTTGTTGTTTTTTTTATTGTTTTTTTTTTGTTTTGTTTTTTTTTTTGTTTTTTTTTTTTTTTGTTTTGTTTTTAGAAGACAAACAGTTCTTCATCGTATGATGAGATTATACAAGTAACTAGCACTATATAGTTTACTATGTTAGAGTCCAGTTTACTACCTGAGGTTTATCTGAAAATGTGGCAAACAGGGTACACCTTCTATACAGTGTGCTTAAGCCTGTCTGTACGAATACTTAGGGTAAATAGCGTCTCTAAATATGAAATAAATGTTTGTACCCAAACGTATATGAATCAAATAGAAACTGAGAACATGAGAACTATTATTCCGTTGTTAATATTATTGGTGTAGTAATTACGTTTTATAGAAAATTGGGAAGGGTGTGCAGTGGGCTAATAAAAAGCCAAAGAAAATGGCAAAGTAACGACATCTATTAATACTATTGTGTGGATCGTTAGTCTAACAAAACCTGTACGGCAATTCATGGGTATCAGGAATCTCTTAGGACTGACGGTGACGCGGCGTATAATCGGGTTCTACAGTCTTTGCTCAGCCCTTTCTGTCCGAATACTTAGATAAAATATGGTAATTGTCCTTTCAAAACTTACTTTCGAACAGGCATGGGAACAAGTCGGCTGACACTAATAAGATAGGATTTGTTTATTTTGTCCCTGAACATTTAACGATTGGAGTCCACAGTCTTTGCAACCTATCTATCTACTCTCCTTTAGCATTTTTCGGAAAGTCGTTTTTTGCCCGTTACTTTACACAGAAGAAGTAAATTTATAAACTTTTAGCATGACTTAATGCAAAACATTTATCATAAGTACCTATGCACAAAAAGATTTATTCTGATCATTTGTTTTTTGAAAAGTCGCATATTTTCATTTTTCCCATAGTAAAAATGGCTGCAAAATATGCAAAACTCGATAGGGTAGGTAGTTTGGATGCAAGTTTTCAACAAGCTCCACTTGTTTAAAATTCTGACATTTTCAAAATATTGTTATGGAACAATAATAATTTACAATCAGTGAAGAAAATCAAAAAAATTATGCTAACAAAAATTTCCACAAACCAGTTTACTATAGAAATTATGTAAATCAGACCCATTTTTGGCCATCAAATTAATTTTGCAGTAAATATTCAAAAACTTGCACAGAAACAGAAACGACACTTGTTTTCTGAAAAGATATTGCCATTCACAAATCGTTTTTCCATTCAGAGTTAAAAGCCGAATATTAAAAAAAAAACTTTTTTAAGGATGTCGAATGTATAGTAGTAGTTTTTAGACACATCAACAGGAAGTAAAATAGACTCGCTTAATTCGAAAGGAATGATCCTTGAGAGCGATGTACACATGCATAAAACTGGAAAATAATCTAGTGTCAATCCAGGCTAGACTACCTAGTTTCGGCCAATTAGGCCTCATTAGTTAGTTACCTTCATGAATTTTCTAAAATCCCGGAATGGGTTCGATTATCACAAAGAACAGAAAGGCCCATAGGAGTACGTGAAAATGTTCTGAAAAGTACTCATTACGAAAACATGCCTGTTCAAATATATAGAAAATTTCACCTCCAGAAACTGAAAATTTTCAGACAAAAAACTAATGTTTTTCATTTTTCTCCTCAAAACATAGATTGTGGTTACTCGTTAGAACCACCTCGGCGTGGCGGTTCTAACGAGTACCCACAATCTATGGTTTTGAGCAGAAATAAGAAAAATAATGTATACCCCTGTAAACCCCAGCTTTACTATATAAAAGTGGGGTTTAAGGGGGGGGGGGAATTTTTATAGGTATGTTTTCGTGATGATTGAAATAAGAAGCTCCTGCAGTTTGATCTGGAGCTGCACTATTTGCACAGGCCCCTCTGTCCGAACATGTAGGTTAAATATGGTAAATGTAGTAAACTGAATTATTTTACAAATATTTGTTTGATTTATTTGGTCCTATTCCGTAGAATATAGGTTCCTGTAAAACATTAACCTAAAGTTTAGGAAGATGAGACCAGATGCTCCGACATGTCAGTCTCCGTCGTTGCCGGTGATACGGCGATTCCGTTAATAAAAAAATAGCCGGCACACGAAAAAGGGCTTTATTTTTTTTTTCGATTTGTAGTTCTTCAAATGCGCATGCGCAGTCCCCTATTTGGGCTACAGATGTACGTTGTTTGCCTGAAGCTTCCTCAAGGTCTCTACTACATGTCCGCGAACAGAATAGGCTCAGGTGAGACTGCGCTTATGCGCAGGCTCGCCTATGCTGGTCGCCTATGTGATAAGAACCATTTCCTTATGTGCTGGCACAAAATCGGATACAGTATTAACAATAAAGAGACGATGGCAGCTGATACAACAATTATTATGTCAGCCGCTAAGATTGAACCGCAACATGAGAAACCGTATCTTCTGACATGTGCGCCCGAACAAAGACTCAAATCAGCCTGCGTACTCGCGCTGTCTGATCAGAATCTTCGTTGTCCGCATGAAAAAACTGCATCCAAAATGTGCTCAATGAAGATTCTGATCAGACCGTATCTGAATATTCGCTGGGCGTACATGTCCGAAGTTACGTTGTTTTCTGACGTTGAAGCTCATTTCTCAAGCTTTGCCTTAAAGCAGCCATGTACATGTAATTGTAAGGATTGCAAAAAATCATCTTTTCGGTAACTTTTTATTTGAATTATACAGTCAAATGCTGAATAGGAAGATTTAATTTGTACATCGCATCAGTTCTGTGTTGTGTATTTGTATGTTTTATTATTGCCGTTAATCTGTTAAAGTTTACTCAGCCCAAACTTGTACATATTTCGACTGTTGTCAGAAGCATTTGTAAAATGACCTGAAAAAAAAAAAAAAAAAAAAAAAACACACATTACCAAGGCAATTGTCTGAAAAGAATAAAAACGCCCTTTGTCTTTAATTTAATTTTCAAAGAGAGTCTTTGTCAACTTCTTAGCTCAATTTTCCGTTGCAGTCCGGGCATCTGTGCTACTGAACGTTTTAACATCCCTGAAGCCATTTTTAATAAAATGTCAATGTGGTATCACTTCAGGATGGGGAAACAAAAATTTGTTCAAAAAGTTTCGATCCGTATATGGTAAAACCACGTAAATATTTCTTCTCCAGAACTAAGAAAGTTTTATCTTGGTATAAACCATCGGAATAAGAGTTCTACCAAATTTGGTCTAATGATGAAAACTAGTCGGCTTTTGATCACTGTGCTTTTGACCGTTTGACCGCAACTCTAATAAGAGCAGTAGTGAGATCGCTGGAAAATTAAAGTATTTTGGAAAGGCATTTTCTTGAATTATTTCTTTGTTTCTGCATATACCAACGACAAAAAAAAGTATTGCATAGTGTCAAGATGTCGTAAGTCCCTCAAGGGAAAAATGACATTTCACGAAAAGTTGTTTGGATAAAAAAGTTTTCCATTAACAACAAAGAATTGTATTTATAAAACCTTGCAATGTTCTACTAAAGTGGTACCTCTTTCCATAATATCAGTTTGATCGCTCAGGGGGATTAACTGTTTTATGATATCACTTGTGAACTAAAAGCTAAATGAAAGCAAATTTGCATGTGCAGTGAAAAGTGTATTATATAATTTTTTTAACAAATCAAACTGCAACTGAATTGTAAACCCGGACCTAGTCAATGATAAAAGGGACACAGTAAAGGATTAAAGTCAAAATTAAAATGTTTATATAAAGAACAAAGTGGTTGTTCCAAGACATTAATTTTCACATTTCAAATTTTTTCTCTTGTTAGATTATTGGGTATCTTGACACTCGATTTCTGTTTCCTGTGATTATCATAGTAACAGTGACATGGCTGCAGAACATGCTATTCCAAAATACATTTGATTGCAGATTAAAACGCCATTTTTATCAGCCTAACTCTTTTACCCCGAGCTTCTGAAATGGACTCTTCCATCTCTGAATTTAGACACATCCAGTCTTGCAAATAGGGGTTTTAGTCAAAAATCAATAACGGAATGGCAAACACACATAGATCCTGATGAGACTGCTAATTATTTACCGTCTCATCTGGATCTGCACTATTTGCAAAGTTATCTGTTTTGGTCTGTAGGGATGAAAAGGTTAAACAGGCGAGTATCTAGCTACTTACATACATGTACGTATTTGTATGGTTATTAAAGAGATCAGTCAAGACATAAAACGGAACAGTGACAAATTAATGGGACTCTATTCTCTCAGAGGATTATCTTGTAGCATCGTCTTAACAATAACATGCTTAATGCTCTGCATGATGGGTAAAAATTACAGCAGACGACATTTTGATTTTTTTTTTCTATATTTATTCCAGAAAATAGGCTTTGATATTTCATGCAAATTGTCTCCTCAGGAGACAATTTGCACGAAATGTCAAAGCCTACTTTCTATAAAATCTTCACATAAGAAAAACATCCTCAGTTTGACGACTACTGAATTAGCCCAGAGAGAGGAAAAGGTTAAGTGCTTTTCTCAATCTCTTAGCTAAAATAAAATCTGATACGTCCTGAAATATAATCATCTAGCATTACAAATCAACAAGGCATCTTAGAAAATTCGGAAACGTAACAATATGAATCGCATTTATTTTATATCGGGTTAACAGAAATATCGGGATGACAGAAATCACAATATTCATCCAGTTGTACATTAAAACTCAGCTTGCCGGGAAAAAAAACCCAAGAGAAGACAATTTGAAATATTTTTCCTATCTTTTCCCAGAAAATAGGCTTTGCCATTTCATGCAGATTGTCTCCTAAAGGGACAATTTGCATGAAATGTCAAAGCTTATTTACTCGGAAAATTTAAGAAAATATCAACTTGCCGTGTGCTGGATTTGCGCATATTGTAGTGGATATTAAAGAACGGCTACCCTGTATGTCGTCTTCGATTAGCGATCGGTCAGATCAAACTGAGCATTGGCGCAGTTTGATCTGGGTCTTCTCGGCAAATAAATTTAAATAACCGCAGCCAGTAAATATGTTATAATAGTCCTGGTCAGACTGCGTTATTGTGCGTATTCGATACAGGCCATTATCTCCTGGTTCAACCCATTTTACTAGAATTACAGTACTTACCCTAGGTATTCGGACTGAGAGATCTGAGCAAACAGTGTAGACCCTGATCAGACGCCGCATTCTGCGGCGTCTGATCAGGTTCTATACTGTTTGCCAATCACCTTAGAAACAGCAACAGATTGTCAAATTGACTTGTTCAACTTATATAACAAGTATGAAAAGGAGTTAAGGTGTCCGAATACTAAGGGTAAATATGGTACCTCAAAAGCATATTGATATTAAAGTGAATCTGAAACCCATCTGTGACACATTTAAATTAAATTGACATCTAAAATACAAAGCATGTCTTGGCTGTTTATTGTGGATTATTACGCCTCGCTGTCTATTTTAGGAATATTGATACGCCTACAAGGGAAATAACTCTGACACTGACATGCTTGCTTTCCTTCTCACCACACCAGGGCTTTTCTTTAACAAAAGAACTACCTCGCTCTTAGAGCAATTTCTTGCCTTTATAGAAAGCCCTAAGCTTTGAAAGGTTTCAAGTACTCACAAGGGAACATTATGTCTACAAAAGTTGTTTCCCTTTGCGATAGTGACAGAATTTTTCAAGGGTATCTATTCATCTTAAAAATTCGAGACGATAAAATGGAATTGTACATTTATGACTCTGGAGGAGTACCACAGCTCCATATAAGGAGTTGTTTTAAACTGAAAATTATTGACTTTTTTTACTTCTCCACTAGAACATATATTTTGGGTACTCATTTGAAGCGCCTTGCCTAGGTGCTTCTAATGAGTACCACATTATATGTTTTCGTGGGAAATAAGAAAAAATATATAATATAAAATTTAGATACCCCGTCTAATCTGGAGCTATTGTACTACCATCAATAATTGAAACAGCATGCTTCAGCCACCGTAATGCAATCGTGTCACTTAAAGTTCCAATCACAAATGCAGCAGACTGCTTTCTATTTTATTATTATTATATTTTTTCATTCAGAGAAAACAAGGCTTGACGGTTCATTGTAATCGTTTGCATAGTACATGTTCAATTTTCTTGGCACTTTAAGGGTTAAATTTCAAGCTAACCATATATACCCTAAGCATTTGGATATACAGGCCTTATCAAGCAGTATAGACCTGGATCAGACTCCATAGAACACGGCATGTGATCGGGGACTGCACTATTGGCCATTCATGTAGCATTTTTTTATACATGAGAACAGGTACAGCCAAGACTCAATAGCTCGAACACTGCATAACGAAAACATGCCTATTCAAATATATAGAAAATTTCACCCCAAAAAACTGAAAATTTTCAGATAAAAAACTCTGATATTTTTTCATATTTCTGTTCAAAACATAGATTGTGGGTACTCGTTAGAACCGCCTCGGCGAGGCGGTTCTAACAAGTACCCACAATCTATGTTTTGTGCAGAAATAAGAAAAATATTGTATACCCCTGGAAACCCCAGTTTTACTGTATAAAAGTGGGGTTTAAGGGGGTCAAAATTATATAGGCATGTTTTCGTGATGGATTGCTCGTTAACCATGGGTAATTCGAACTCATTTTTGAGTCCCCACGAAATTCTTATGAAAGCTCAAGAAAAGAAACATTTAAGGAAATTTTCAAATCATGAAATTGAATGCTGTGTGTATTCATTCGAATTACCTCATCGAGGCTATTCTAATGAGTACACTCAACATACCATTATTGTCTAGAAGATCGAAAAAACATTCCCTAAGTTACGCCGTTTGCTTCTGGATCTTGCGTCATGATTAACCCTCAGTGACTCAAACTACCTACATCTCGAATAAAAAAACATGGCCCCAAGAGTGTTCGAGTTATTGGGGTTCGACCATAGTTAAAAGATTTGTTCAAATTTTAGGATGAATATGGCGAGGACTTAGTATGTCCGCGTATTTAGTGTAAAAGTAGAAACACATTTCAGAGCGTATTTGTTGATTGTTGAATAATATTCCCGTCCTTCCTCTCTGTGAAGGGAAATGGGTACACTATTTATATGAGCCAATTCAGTCACAAATGTTTCGTCCCCTTTTGAAAAACGATCTACACTTAAAAGAAAGAATTTGCACTCTTTTACCAATCTCTGTGACAATTCAGCAGATGACAATTCTAATGTTTCCCAGAAAACAGACTTTAACTTATCATTGCAAGTTGTCTCCAAAGTTTCGGATATGTTTAATTAAGATATTGAAGTTTCCAGGCATTTATATAAAATCAGCAAGCTTTAGTAAGCAATTAGTCTACAGTACTAGGAAAACAGGTGGAAATATGCACGCATAACTTATTTAAAGTTTTGATAGCACCTTTGATTTGTGTATTCCAATCATTAGTTGAACTGTTATATTAAGGTTCTTTTAAGCTGAATAGATTCTAAAAGTCTTGTACGGCTTAGAGCATCTGTTGATTTTCATAGTCAGTGAGTTCTGTGCATCACGAAAACATGCCTATATAAATTTGACCCCCATAAACCCCACTTTTATATAGTAAAACTGGGGTTTACAGGGGTATAGATTATTTTTCTTATTTCTGCTCAAAAACATAGATTATGGGTACTCGTTAGAACCGCCTCGGCGAGGCGGTTCTAACGAGTACCCACAATCTATGTTTTGAGCAGAAATATGAAAAATATCAGAATTTTTTATCTGAAAATTTTCATTTTTTTGGTGGTGAAAATTTCAATATATTTGAATAGGCGTGTTTTCATAATGGTTACCAAAAAAAGTAGCCATCGGAGTGCTGGTTGCATTTCAACAGTCAATGTTTTGTGTCATCAACTGACCATCAGCTACAGGATGGGTCGTCTACAATAGTTTTTAAAAACAAAACGATACTGTTTCAATGCACTACAATTAGTTCTTAGCCTAGCATGGTATATTTACCCATCACAATTATTTGCATAGTAAAATTAACCCTTGTCCTGCTGAATAAATTTAGATGCCAAGCCTTCTTCTAATTTTCAGCCAATCGGATTACTTGATTAGCTTTGTTGCTATAAATTCACATAATGGCAAACAGTGCAGATCCCGATCAGTTGGCTTCTTCAGAAGCCAATTGATCTGGATCTACACTGTTTGCAAAGGCAGGATATATCCGGGTTCAGCAGGACAAGGGTTAAGGTGGTTTGATAATGTTCGTGTTTAAGTGTCGTTTATAGACGGCAATTCTGGGTAAGTTCTGTACTTTATATGGTTCTTCGTTCCACTCTCTGACTGTTGATGGATGAAATGAGTTGTAGTATAATTGCGAATTTGCATGCTTAGTCTGTAAATTAATCACGTTACGAAGCTGATGTGGAATTGTATATCCCACAGTTAGCGGTGCCAAAATGATAAAACTATTATCGTGCGAGAAAATAAACATGAGGACCATGATAACCCTATGTCGCTCTACTGAATAACGGCTGACAGGGCCCCACCCACTGGCGGCCATGTGTTATAACCGATCAATATTAGTCGAAGGAATTTGATGGAGAGTCACCAAAAGAACATTCCTGTAAAATTTCTTCAAATTCCCTTGAATAGATTCTGAGAAGATTTCGAAGTTTGCACTATAGCTATATAAGGCTAAAATGTCATTCTCAGTGGCAGTTTTTAAACAATCAACAAGAACGGAAAACGATGGAAAATCATCCACAAATTATCTCTGTAAAAATTCATTGAAATCCCTTGAACAGATTCTGTGAAGATTTTTGAAGTTTGTATTTAAGGCAAAAATGCCCCGCCCACTGGCAGCCATGTCTTTCAACGGATCAACATGAGATGAAGGAATCAAATAGAGAGTCACTCAAAGAACATCCCTGTCTTTATATAGGAGAGTAACTGTTTCAGACTGCACAGGTTTAATAAAGTTCTTTAGTGTATGCCACCAGTCTTTTGGTGCTATAAATTGTTCACCAGTGTGTCACTTTCTAGCGTTTTGGCATCTCGAACATTGTTATTGATTTTGTTTCTAACTTGTTTATATCGTTCAAGGTCAACAGGTTTTTATTTTAGCTTATCTGAACCGAAGGCTCAGGATGAGCAACTGCGATCACTCCCAGTCCGTCGTCTGTCGTCTGTCCACACATTTGAACGACTTCTCCTTTAAAACCCTTGGGCCAATTTTCTTAAAATTTCATGCGGAGCCTTCTGTTTAAGGGGAATTGAAAATGTGTACAAACGGTCATAGTCCATTAAGTAAAAAAAGGTAAGAGAAAAGTCCAGGGAGTGCCACAATCACAAACCGCAGCCCTTCCCAGACACCAAGAGGAAGAGGAAACCGACAATCCAAACAAGCACAAATCGAACAAATGTACGAAAAGCACTAAGATTAGCTCTCTCTTCCCCAAGCGAGGTAATCGCAATACTAAAAGGACTGAAAAACACAAGAACAAAATGACACATGGTAAGACATACAACAAATCGCCTCGTAGAATAAACCACAAAGCAACAAAGAGTAAGGCTAACACCGGGACCACCGCCTTAGAACGGTCAGTAGAGTAAACCACCGGGGGTTTAAAGCACTTTTACAGCTAACTAATTTCACCCTGGGTCCCGATGCTACTCTTAATACAGAAATACATAAAAATTCGGTTCGCATAAAGGCTTCCAACTCAGTCAATGCATCAAAGTAGTTGCGGTCATGGTACCAAAGCCATAAACGAATGACGAATCAGAATGTTCAGACCAACAGACATGGACCCCAGAACAAAGGGTGTAATCAGGCGTCCGCGGATAGTTAGCATTACTTGGTAAGCAAGCTTCGCCCACCATGCCCATAGGCTTGAACGAAGGAAATATCGGTAGAAGTGTATGTCCGGGATTTGGGAAGTCTACTTATGGCGCGTCACTGGCAGAAACATCAGAAACAATTCTGGAAACTGCCACATTGTAGGGATTGACTAGATCATGATGTCTCCTACAGAACTTCTTAAGTGTTGCTACTAGTTTGGTTTTTTTTATACAAAGCGAAAACATAAAAATCAAATTAATCACTATAATAAACAAAGACGAGTACGCATGGCTAATTCTACTGTAAGATGGCCGCCATGCACATATATGGTAAAACACATAAAAATCTTCTTCTTTAGATTCAAGAAAGTTTTGAGGCTGAATCTTGGTACTTAGCATCAGGGACAGTTTGTTAAAATGATTACCTAGGATGACCTTCGACCTTTTTACGGCTAATCAAATTTGCGTCCCTATTGAAAAATCATTTTCTCAGAATGTGTTAATGAGTAATGGCTAAAACGTACAAAGTATGATCAAAGTAGCGAACCATTTTAGTTACAATCATAATTTTGTCCCCCGAGGTTATCTTCCTTTGTCCCTGTGCTGTATACATATATCAAAGCACGTAATCATTAAACGTCATTTCTGAAACGGCTTGACCAACTTTCACCAGATTTCACATCGGGCCAACTGTTGAAGTGATATTTGCAATTTATTCAAATAGTTCTGCACAAAGTGGCTGCCAAGCTCATATATGGTAAAACACACATAAAAATCTTCTTCTCCAGAACCTAAGAAGACTAAATCTTGATATATAGTATTGGGGACTCAAAGTCTACCAAGTTTGTTCAAATTTATGTTAAGGTTTAATTTATTTTCCCATACTTTTGTATGGGGAAAATGTTGAAAAAAAAATTTCTAAAAATGTATTAAAGACTAATGACTGGAATTTACGATGTATGATTAAAGTAATAAAACTTTTAGTTACCATCAAAATTTTGTTCCTAGTGAGTTATCTGCTCTTGCCCCTGTGATATAAACATGTATATATTCTTTAAATGGGAACACAACCATAAAGGGTATTGTGCTTGAATGTAAAGAACTTTACAAATAGTGCACCCGGTCGCCAAAGCACCGAGGGGCAGTATTTTTTTGCTTACACTCCACACAGCCATGAAATAACAGTTTATTACCCAAGCTTTACTATGCCTTGCATCTGACAGAAGCTCTAAAAATATACTTAGAACATTTAAAGATATTTTCTCAAGCGGAATCTGAGACTCTTGTTGCTAATCTGGATCATTCCAGACGGCGTTGTTTACGTTTTTAGAAGTGGGTCACGTGAGCTTGATACCGGCCTGCAGAGAAAACTTACCCTAAAAACAGCACCAAGGATAAAAACCACACCGTCCGTGCATTAGTACCTTGCAATTGTCAAAACTATACCATGATGATATAGTTCAGCCTGCTAAGCTGTGCAGAGAAAGCCGTACTACAGCAAAAAAATATTCTAATACTCTGGGCCCAGTTGTTCAAAGCTAACGACATTGTTAAAATTTACATCGAGTGATACGCAAATTTTTTTTTTTTTTTTTTTTTTTTTTTTTGCTGAAAAAAATGTGAGTGCAAAAGCTACTCATATTTTTTCAGCAAAAAATATCAGAATATTGTATATTGAATCCGCTTAAACAGTTAACGAAATGACCCTTAACGAGGTCGTTAAGCTAAGGACGCTTTGAACAACTGGGCCCTGATGTATAGCAATTTGGGTAATAAATCAATATCATCAATTTTTAACGTGCCAATCATTTGAAAATGATTTTTAGTTCTCTTGATTACAAAGTCTGATGTGTCTAACATAAACAAGGGACACTTTTTATTGAATGTTTGTACACACAACGTAGGGTAACGATCTTATATTTTTGCTGGACCAACGATTCACCTACCCCACTTATTAGTACATTGTTCTTTTTTGGGATAAGCATTAAACGATCTACAGAAGATGTTTCAGTGAAATGTAATGATTAGTTATGACCTGTTCCATGCTGCATTGTAGGCTATAGTGAAGATCTTGTAGATATATGTCATGTATATTATTTTTATTGAGAATTGTTTTGTTTGATCTAAATTAATGTTACCAATCAGTAGAATGTTTTCGATTTTTGTGTCAAAAGCGAGACCGAAGAAATTTTCAATAGACATGATAGAAAAGAATGCCGCAGCACTAGAACCGGGTGCTCTATGAGATTTATGTGATCAGTACATACTTCTTTCCAATACATTCTATATCTGAAGCTTCAAGAGCTCTTCTTCTACATGTGTGTACAGTAGAACTTCAGTGGCTCGAACCCCGATGGCTCGTTTTGCCATTGATGAGTCGAATACGTTCTTGAGTCCGCAGGGATTTCCTCCAAATACGATATACGGATAACTTAGGGATATTTCCTTCTATTACCTTGTAAATGTATGCTGTATGTATTCATTAGAATTGCCTCTATGAGGCGGTTCTAATGAGTACACACAATATACTGTGAGGCGATTCTAATGAGTACATACAGCATACAATTAAAATATAGAGCACCGAAAAGATATCCCACAATTATCTCCATTGTGCCTCCTGGTGTGGCACTAATAGTAACCTTCCGAGGCTCGAACAAATTTTCATGATCCCAAAGGGGTTCGAGCCATCGAAGTTCGACTGTATATATCTTAAACATAAACACCAACCTAACCAGGATTAAAATCCGCTGGATCATGTCTAATTTTATATCTTCGGTTAAGCCAAGATTCTGTTAAGTAAATAAGTGAAAGAACTGATACAATCAGATCCATATCAAGTTCTCAACATCAAAGGGAAAGACAGACAAATAAAGTTTAACAATCACAAAAAGAACAGATGGCAAGCAGAGTTGGCTGCCTTTTCCCAAAATAGGTGACAAATCTCTTACCTAAACACAACTGAATATACCGTTTACTTATATAATTGTTAAAAGAAAAACATTTGTAAGTGAAACATAGCAGAACACTTACCAAAAAGTACCACAATGAAAATATCGTCTTTGAACGGTCATGAATACATGAACCCACGCCCTCAGCTTCCTTTGTGGTAAAAACATATATATTATTCGGTCCGCGTGGAGTTCTTCAGCTCAGCCATCAATCATTACAAGCAACATATCTTATCGAAGTTCTGATTCAGTCAAGTCAATTTTGATTTATAATGCTCTGCACATTGTATTGGACGACGAAAAATTGTTTTATCAGTATGTTATAAAATACAATTTTGATATACTTGAAGATATATTCGACTCATCCATAGATGTACTTGGACTCAGTTCGAGATCTCCTGACTTTTAAAGTATCACGAACATAACAATAAGAATTTAAAACGCTGATAAAAAAAAGTCATGGCCCTTAACTTTCAGTTGGTGACAATAATTAAATACAAGCCAACCCGCATCATGTAAAGTGCAATTTCATTTTTTTATGTTATAAAGTCAATTAGAATTCGAATTGACTATACATAAAATTTCAAGCAGACTATGTGCTTACACCAGTACATTTCATTTTTCCATATATAAATCACATAAATATTTCCTATGGTAGTGAAATACGGAATCTCTGAATAGACATTATAACCAAGAGGAAATATTTCTTTTAGAACGCTACTACACCTAATGATGACTACAAATGACCTACTGTCGGAAACCTTATTGGCGTCATGTGAACGAGAGACCAAAAACAAACATAATCTGAAGAAAGAAGACAAGATTTTTATGATATGTAATATACTCAACAAAATAATTTAACGGTCATTTTGTGCAATTTTCCATATCTGCAAACTTTGACCGAGCATATGGGCAAAACCACGGCAGATATTGAAATATTGTTGATTGTTTCTCAAAGTGGAACCCAAAAAGGAGTGTTTCCAACAACAAATTTTGAAATGAAAAATGCTACTTTTTACCCCATAATGGAAAAATAGACATTTGAACATGATAAGTAATGTCTTGACTTTAAACTGTGAATACATCATAAAGCTTTAATTTCAATCAAGAAAATCAATTTTACTACAGGTACCCTCTGTAGATTATTCACGGTCTATGGGGAATCATCGAGGCAAGTTTAGCCTCTTATAGGGTTGACCTCTTTTTCTGGCCATATCTGTGTGTCTTTTACCCCTATGAAAGTGGAATTTGCAAGATTGTGTATGGGATAAGTCATTGTTTCGACTAAAAATAGAAAATTTCAGTTATTCTGAAAAACAAACATCATGTTGGGGTAAAAAGTCATTTTTCAGAAATTCCCATTTTTCTCAGAATCTTCTAGGCTGACAATGTTCGCTCCATTGATACTTTGGTAGCTGAGTATATTGCCAACATATTGAGCTTATTAAAATGGGCATGCACACAGCAGTATTGCCCACAGAATGATTTTAACAACTGACGGGTCGCATTTGAATATTAACCAAAGGGAAACTGAAACTGGCTATTTTGTTGAGTATACATAAAAAGCTAATAGGTCCTTTGGAAACAAATAACGTACACACACACAAAAAAAAAAAAAAATAAAAATAAAACAGAGACTCGGTTTTTCTAAGTCTCGTCATAAATGTACAGCTATGTTGTTTACGAGGGTACCTATTCCCCCTAGCACCGACTTAAGCAGTATTCGATTTTCAAATTAATCTGAATGGGCTCAATTATCCCAAAGGAAATAAAAATATACTCTGCGCCATGGTTAATACTATAAGTCAATGCACCTTGGGTTTAAAATACAGGAAATATTTCCCTCGAGACTTGCAAATCTTTTAAAGAATCTCGTTTGATCGCATTCGTTTGTTTATCGGATTCGCAACTCTCTCAGGAAATATACTTCTCGTATTTTAAACTTAAGGTGCGTTAATCTTTGTATCTTATGTCATATGCAGATAATGAAGGTACATATCACGCTGTCTGATAGTGCCTTTAACCATTCTCTTGCTGAACACGACATGCCCTGTCTTAACAAACAGAGTAGATCCAGATCAGTTGGCTTGAATCTGCACTGTTTATCATTAGATATGTGAATTTCTATCAAAACCCAGATCAAGTAATCTGATTGGCTGAGATTAGAAATGGGCGTGGCATCCTAATTTATTCAGCATGATAAGGGTTAACAATGTCTCTCGGTTTTACAACACCAGACAGGCAGCGATCAACCAGCTAAAGCTCAATTGTTATTCGTACCAATTATATTTGAGCCGCAACATTTGAAAGTGTATCTTTGGAGCACGTGCGGACAGCGTGGGCTCAGATCAGCCTGCGCATCAAGGCATTCACTGTCTGCTTACAGAATCAGTGGAAACTGTAGAAACGTGTAACAAAAGTCCTGATAAGATTTCTCGGTTTCGCTGACTGATGTGGATTTTTGTTCGCGGATACCTCAAAGACACATTTTTGTCCTAACATGGATCATTTTAATGAGTCAGACAGACATATCATCAGGCATCCAAAGCTGCGCATAGCTCCAGATAAGAATTTTCGACCAAACAATACCGTCAGGTTTTCATATTTCTGAACAAAATCGAACGCTGTGGTAATAATTAGAATCGCCTCATGATAAATACCAGAATTAACCGGTGTTGTGAGAAAAAAGAAAAAAAAGTTTTATCTGGATACTCCAGGTATTCGTACTTATGTAGTGCCTTTGTCACAAAGGAATTCCAATAACTTAACCTTTACCACTCTCTGGGCATATTCATCAGACGACAAATTGATAATATTTTTTTCTGATTTTTCCAAAAATATGCTTTGACATTCCATGCAAATTGTTTCCTAAGGAGACAATTTGCCTGAATTGTCAAAGCCTATTTTCCGGAAAAACATATTTCAAAATATCGACTGCTGAATGTTTTACTCACAGTGCTTAGCGTTAAGTACGCTAAATTGCATTTCAACTTGCAGAATAATTTGATACTTAGAAAATTATTCGAAATCCTGTCTAGTAAGGATATTAGACTGGAACAGTGCATTTTCAATTTGTCTGAAGGCCAGTTGTAACTTAAACGACATTAAAAACAATGATTTGATAGAATCGTAACCTTTGGTATTCATACAATTTTAATGTTTCTCAGCCGCCAGTGTTATTGCCTTTGTTGCAGGATCTTGACAACAGAAGTTATCTGAAATTAAAGAAGAAACTATACTAGGAACCACAAGGACTTTCAGGAAGTGATTTTTCTAGGGCTAAGGTAAGATGTAATAGTTACTACATGACTGTGGACTTTTTCCATTGCATTTTTTTATTGATGGGAAATGTGTCTTTATGCGGGTAACGAAGGTTTCAAATGGTCTGATCAGGACCTATTTTGGTCGTTTATAGAATCAATGAATACTGTCGGAATAGAGAACAGAGAAGAAGGCCCTAATTTGCCCATGCAAATTCCATCTTTTTACTATATAAACAGCTGAATCTATTCTGAATAAATTATGCTTTCCTATATTTACAGGTGCTTTTCATTACATTAACACACCTATGTAAAATGTAGACTTCCAAGCTATAACTCTAGATACGCCATTTTTAACCAAACATTTTGATATGTTTTTGATTTCTCTGCAAAAACATATGTTGCGGGTACCTAATGAAAGCGCCTCGTGTGATATTTTTTTCTGATTTCTCCACGAAAACATGTTGTTAGGTGATTCTAATGAGCACGCACATGTTTTGTGCAGAAAAAAAATGTTTATCTTGACTAGGCACTCTCTTATCTTGAGCTACATAAGCCATGTAATTTTCACCATATGATATGGGAAATAAGGAACATTCCGGTTATTAAGATTCCGACAGTAAAAAGCTTACTCAGAGTCAAAATCACATTCATTACGAAAACACGCCTATTCAAATATATAGAAGATTTCACCTCCAAAAAAAATGAAAATTTTCATATAAAGGACTCTGATATTTTTTTATATTTCTGCTCAAAACATAGATTGTGGGTACTCGTTAGCCTCGTCGAAGCGGTTCTAACGAGTACCCACAATCTATGTTTTTGAGCAGAAATAAGAAAAATAATGTATACCCCTGTAAACCCCAGTTTTACTCTATAAAAGTGGGGTTTAAGGGGTCAGAATTATATAGGCATGTTTTCGAGATGGAGACTCTCCCTGAAAAATCGCCTGATATTGTATACCTCTGCATATACCTGTTTTCATTATGCATTATGGAAGAACAAGGGGTACACATGGATATAGGCTTGTTAACCCATTGTATACTGAATAGACTCTCCCACACTATATATTGGAAGAGTGCAATTTCAATTTTAGGTACATCCGGTATGAGATTTACATATTCTTAGAGAAAAATGGCTAAACTATTTGCAAACAGTGGAGACCCTGATCAGACGCCGCGTTCTCTGCACTGTTTGCCAATTACCCTTGTACGGGTCTCCCGACTACAATGGGTTAACGCAGTGTCTCTCAGAAATAATCAAATAAAGGTTTTATTCCATTTATTAATCGACCCAGTGAACTGGGCGGAGTCTACCTTGACGCTAGCGAATCACAGAGTATTCGAAGTTGAAGACAGTCCGCCCCTCTGTTGAAGTTTAAGAATAAGATTTATCTTCCGTATGTTTCATAGAAAATTAGGCTTGGCATTTGAATTTTAATAAAATATAGTTTTACTTTCTTCGAAAAGTAAGACAAATATAAATTATTTGTTGTCTATTGTTTGGGCCTGTCGTGTACTGATGATCCGTGACTAGTGAGCCCCGTCATGGAGAAGGAGCTGTTTTTGCATATGCGAACTTGAATTTGGTGTTTTATGTTGTCATTTCAGTAGGTCAAACCCTTATCCGGTACACCTTGAAAGGTTTGTGTTTCGTGATTGTGACTTTTCTACTGTGCGTTCAACATCTTTCAGAAAGTCGTTTTTTGCTTGGTGCGTTACACAGATGAAGATAATTTGCAAACTTTTGTCATGATTTAATGCCAAACCATTTGTCGTAACTACCTATGCATAAAAAGTTTTATTCTAGTCATTGGTTTTTAAAAAATCAAATATTTTTACTTTTTCCCCTAGTAAAAATGGATGTAAATTATGCAGAAATCTGTTGGGTAGGTAACTTGGAGGCAGATTTTCAACAAGTTTCGCTTGTTCAATCTTCTGAAATTTTCACAGTATTGTTGTAAAACATCAATAATTCAAATTCAGCAAAGAAAAGTAAAAAATAATTTTTTAGACAAAAATTCAAAACAATCACTTTATTTTAGAAATTCGATAGGTTAGACCAGTTTTTGGCCATAAATTTAATTTTAGGGTATATATTTGAGAACAAAACACAGAAAAAGAAAAGACAAAAATTTATGGTTTCTGATGAGATATGGTCAACCAGAACAAAATATATTCATTTAAAATAAAATGCCAAGCAAAAAACGTCTTTCCGAGTGATGTCGAAAGGACAGTAGCGTGATTGTGTGTTTTAATATAAGACCTTGACCCTCTTTAAGTGGTTTGAATTATGAGCCAATCAGATTGAAGTAACCTTTACGTAAAAAGTTCTGCCGCTGCAGGAAATTTGATGTATTTTATCAAATTATTCGTATTGAGGTATATGGAAAATGAATTGGTTCTTTCATCTCTCTCTAGTTGTTTTTATAGACCACACAAAATGTAAGAAACTGACTTTTAGCAAAACATCACTTGAGCTTTTGGTCCAGATTTCGTTTGTACAGCCTGATCAATGACTTTATTATTTGAAAAAAGATCGCATAATTACTATAGAAGCTCCTTGCGACATCACGAACGATCAGATTGTACTGTTGTGCTGGCTGACATTAGTGTTCGTTGTTAACACATAAGAACAAGGTTCCTTTTCAGTTTACTTGAACGCCGCCGGCAAATGAATGTCTCTGCTGACTTTACGGCTCAGACAAATTGTTACTTAAGATTTCGAATTGTTTGTCAATGAATATATATAGTCTGTGATCTCATGGGAACCATCTTTCCAGGATCCCAGCCAAACATATAAGAGACACAACGTCAGAAAACGTACCTTTGGACATGTGCGCCCTGCGAAGATTCCGATCAGACTGCGCATTTGCGCAGTCTGATCAGAATCTTCACTGGGCGCATTTGGATAGCCAAAGAAGCAATTTTTTTTTCGTGCGGACAACGAAGACTCTGATCAGACTGCACGGATGTGCACCCTAATTTGAGTCTTCGCTGAGCGTTCACGTCAGAAGGTACGTTTTCTCACGTTGCGGTTCATATAATAACAAGCGAAAAGATTGCCTTTGGAAACAAAGAAAAAACTACAGATAGAAAATTGGAGTCTCGGTTTTATTGAGACTCTTCATAAGCTGTAATGCAGTTTGTAAGCCGCTCCATAAGAAAACGTGTCTTTGGGATATATTCTAATACCTATTTACCCTAAGTATTTGGACAATTTATCTCCTTACTCTACTTATTCCAAGATTTGGTAAAAGTCCATATTACTGCCTGATGATATGCCGAAGATGTGTTGGATGAGTGGCAAACAGTGTATACCTGATCAGACGCCACGTTCTGCGGCGTCTGATCTGGATCTTCATTATTTCTTCAGGATTGTCTGTCCATGTACTTAGAGATTACGGCAGCAAATATCAGCTAGCAAACCTGAATAACCTATTAGAGGCCATATATATATATATATATATATATATATATATATATATATATATATATATATATATATATATATATATATATTCTTTCTACAGTATTGAAGATTCCGTAAGTGGACAGCGAAAGCCCTGGTTTGACCACGCAGAGGCACAAGCGGGTCTGGACATTCGCTGTCTGCATATGTCCTTGGCCTGAAGGTTTATTTTTCATGGTCTGGGTCATTGGTTTCAACAGAAAAAAAGAAAGAAAAAATCATTCAGAAGAATATGTAGCTCTGTATACATGTATCATATATACTCTAAGTACTGGAATAGACAGGCCTTGGCAAACAGTGTAGGCCCTGATCAGACGCCGCAGAACGCGGCGTCAGATCAGGGCCTATACGGTTTGCCACTCAGTCCAGCAGGAGTTAGTAAAATGGACGTTCAAATTTTAGGATAAACATGGTAAGGAGTTAAAGTGTCCAAATATGTAGGGTAAATATGGTATTTTGTTACATTCTTTCATTATATCATGTATGCTTTAAGCATACATTGGTTCCGTACTGTTTACCGTTCTCAAAAGCTCTTATACAAAGTTAATATGACATGAGGTTCCCTAGGGCGTAGTTGTGTTTGTATTTCCTAGCATTTAGCTGCAATAGGAGAAACAGGTCATCATGCTTTATCAAAATGACGAAGGTCCAACTCTGCATCCGCACAATATTTGATTTGAAGATCTAACTTTTATGAAGACTCATTTGATCCTTTATTTTTCGCCCAACCCCAACCCCAGTTGTTCCTTTACGCAACGGTTCTTTTTCTCGAGGTGGATTCTGTTTCTTAAAGTGAAGCAAATGACCAAACCGCGAAAATGTGCAGATATATCGTGACCTTATATGGTTGTCGAGCTGGGGTTCGAACTTTCGATCCCTGGATATGCAATCAAATGCTCGAAATTAGATAAGATGCAGTTCTTTAATACCCAGATTTCATCAACGTACATAACGAATTTAATTCGGTACCTCATACCGTATTCACTCTTATTATTCGGACGGACAGGCCAAAGCAAATAGTGTAGCCCTAGATCAGACTTATGAACGGGCCAGGAAAACTTGACATGTCAGTCAGCTCTTTTGCAGTTTTGTGATTTTCTTTCGATGAATATTCCTTTTAAAATCTATTTATCATCACTACAGCTGGTGTCATTGCCTTGTGTGTTGTTTATATTTTTCTGGTCATTTGAAATCTTCGGGATTAAAAAAAAGGTATATATATATATATATATTTATATATATATATATATATATATATATATATATATATATATATATATATATATATATATATATATATATATATATATAAGTTGGGAAAAGGAGCATAACATCTAACAAAAAATCTTTTTGGTAGCACTGGATCCAGAAAGGATGCTGAAATGATAGGCGTTAAACTATATGTTGAGAGTTAATCATTAACAGTGCAAATAATTTGTTTACCTAGAGGTAAACAAATTATTTGCACTGTTAATGATTAACTCTCAACATATATATATATATATATATGTATATATAATTAGCACGCTGAATCAGAATCAGAACTTTTACTGGTGATACTTCCAATGGCATTCATTCAGTAGGACCTATGATATGGGAAATTAGTCCTTAGCTTTCATCAAAGAAAATAGCCACACTATTCTCTGCATCTTCAGCGGAGGAAATAATCGAATCTGGAGGTCATTCCAATCTCTAATGGTTTCAGGGAGCCCTTGATATTACGAAAACAAGTCTATTCAAATATACTGAAAGTTTTACCACAAAAAAAAAATGAAAATTTAATTCTGATATTTTTCACATTTCTGCTCAAAACATGGATCGTGGGTACTCGTTAGAACCGCCTTATCGAGGCGGTACTAACGAGTACCCACAATCTATGGCAGAATGGTTACTCCTGTAAACCCCAGTTTTACTATATAAAAGTGAGGTTAAAGGGGGGTCAAAATTATAAAGCATGTTTTCGTGATGAATTGCCAGTTCTTGTAGTTAGGGTCTAAAAATTCAATGAGTACTAATTTCTACAGCGCCTAATCAGATGGATAAGGTCATCCGTTGGAATGCTTGCAGCACCCATTAGACCTTTGTACAAGAGTAGAAGTCTACTACCTCTCCTCCTTTTCTTGAGAGACTCCCATCTTAATTTTTCCAGTATTCCAGCCATACTCCCAGTTTCAAACAGAAAGGAAGGCAGTGATCAGAAATCGATATAATTACTTAAAACTTTCCGTCCAAGATACCAAAGGGAAAGAAGGACGCACTTTAAGCAACGGCACCACAATCAAAACACAACAAGCAGAAAGCCAAAAGGACCGTTTCTTTCCCAAAGAATTAGCCGAACAGCTATCCAAAATAAAAATAAAAATTTCACCAGGACATACATAATAAGACATACAATGACAGAAATGGTAAACCACATCAGAAGCACCGCCTTGAAACGGTCAGTAAAAACCTTACTGGGGGTGGGGGTGGAGGCGGGCGCTTAAACGAATTTACGTGTTCACAACCCTCGCCCTTAGTTCTGCCGAGGTATACACAAAACATTTGTTCAGTCCGCGTGAAGGGTTTCTAACTCGTCAGTGCAACATCTCCGAGAACATAAAAATCAAACGAATACAGAAATGAAACAACGATGAGGACTAGACAGCAAGAAAAGCAGTAATTGCTAGTTACAAATCTAGCAGCCCTATTCTGAACTACTTCAGTTTCTTCTTGAAGAACCACGCCCAAACACAACTACCATAATCCAAAATCGGGCGATTGTTTACCACTTGTCCAGCCGTTTTAATGGCAGCAACTGGTAGTGAATTGGACTTGTTAAAGTATTAGGACAAGTGCGGTGAGGCGTGTCCGAATACTAAGGACAGACACAATGCATCTTTTTATTCCCATCAAACGTTATCTGAAATTCTGCCGCCATAAAATTATTGAACATACATGTTGTCGTATTCGTTGTTGTGTGAGCAATAAGCATGCTGTGACACAGAAAAAGTGTCGACGCTTAACACGGATAAGCGAGATCAGAATCGACCAATAGCAGTCACCACTTTCAATAGTAAACTATTTGTTTGCTCTGAACAGAAGAGGAAATCCCATAAGGAGACGATGTGATTCAACACTAAGCAAGTAATATAGGAAAAAACTATCACTCAAACTTTTGCTGGTAGCTTAGCCTGTAGACTCTAGAAAACTAAACGTTAAATATATTAAATATGTTCTACGTCGTTATGGTCTATAGCACCCAATACTTCTGTAAGCGGATATCTAAGACCCTTATTAGACTGCGCGAATGCGCAAGCTGATCTGGACATGGGCTGTTCGCATAGGCCCAAGTGACACCAAAAGGAGAGTAAACAAACTATAACGATTCGTACATAGGAAACAAAACAACGAAAAGCAGTGCAACCAATTCTCTTCCACACGGTGATACAACGCCAGACAGAACCACCAAGCACAACAACAAGACATTAGATACGACCAAGTGGCATATAAGAAGAGGGTTATGAAGTAAGGTCGTAGAAGGTTAGTGATGCCCCTGTTCTGATTGGTTAAACTTTGTCTTCCAGCAAGCAGCACTCTAACCTTGAATAAACAATTAATGTCGTTCTGTATGCTCATAATTACTGCCAATGAACAGGTTTCAGAAGATATTCACACTAACCAACTGGTCTCTTTGGTTAATGAGCGACATGGTAGCTCTGTCTAATATGCCACTTGATACGACGCATAACGAAAACACGCCTATTCAAATGTATAGAAAATTTCACCTCCAGAAACTGAAATTTTTCAGATAAAAAATTCTGATATTTTTTTTTTTATATATTTCTGCTCAAAACATAGATTGTGGGTATTCGTTAGAACCGCCTCGGCGAGGCGGTTCTAACGAATACCCACAATCTATGTTTTAGAGCAGAAAAAAGGAAAACAAATTTATACTCCGGTAAACCTCAGTTTTACTATATAATAGTGGGGTTTAAGGGGATCAAAATTATATAGGCGTGTTTTCGCGATGGAACACGAAAATTCCCCGCAACGAGCAGGTCCAAAGCTCCACAATGAGTGAACAACAGAAGAACAACCGTCTTTGGAATGGTCAGTGCTCAAAACTAAGTGAGGCGCGATATGGCGGGATGGGGGATAGATCAGTGTTTCACTCTAGGTTCAGATGCTTTAAAATTACAAAAAAAAAAAGTTGTTCGGTTCATATAGAGATTCTTTAACCCTCTCAGCGGAATGTCACAGAAAAAGGTGAAATCAAAGCTAGTTTTAATTTGTACCACTCTCTGGGCAAATTCAGCGGACGACAAACTGATACTGTTTTTTACTAGAAAATAGGCTGGAAAAAATCAGAAACATATTGCAAAATGTCGTCTGCTGCATGTTTTACCCAGCATGCAGAGCTCTAATGTGGCGATTGACTCCAACTGATCTGCTTTCATATATTTAACTTTTGCAGGCAAACAAACGACAAATTATTTGCTGATTAATTTGAAAGCTCTCGGCGGGCGCCAAAAACTTTCAAGTTAATCAACAACCTATACAAATAAATAACACGGGAGAATAATCAGTTTTATTTGATTTGAAATGCAACTCAACAAGTGCAACAGAAAGTTCGTCTGATCATCACCGTGAACACGACATAATCGGTTCCATGAAGGAAACCGGAAACGCGAGCTCCCGAAAAAGGAGAAAGATCACTTAACTTAACTGTTAACGTGCTAAGAAATATGGTTGGAGACAACATTCTATTTTCAATACTTTTCAGGGAAAATACGACTTGGCATTACATGTGAATCGTCTGCTAGGAGACAATTCGCAAGAAATGACAAGATTTTTATTTCTCTGAACAACACACAAAAAAAAAGATCAAAATGTCGTCTGCTGCATTTAGGATTGTGTGGACAATATGCTTGTCAAAGAAGTTGTACTGACATAGCCGGACTGGTCGAACCATCCGCGACCGCCTTGAATTTACTTACTATATAACATATCGTTTAGCTGGTTAAATGTCGGAAGCAGAAAAAAGGGGAAAATAAATTTTGATAACTAAGTCACAGTACAAATCATGTCGAAGTATTTATATGGAAAAAAAAAAAAACGACAATATATCTAGTTCTACCAAAAAAAAAAAAAAAGTATACTCTTATCTGTTCAAATGAACGCTGATAATTTATTAAACTGCTTATATCTAAATTCATTAACTTAAAATTTCGATAATACAACGGCATCTCAGGTGCTGGGTAATTTGAGAAATACATGTACTATTAGTTGTCAAAGTGCCATGTATGTTTCCTTTGCTTGGCAGACGATTCACATGAAATGTCAAGACATCATCTATGAAAAATAAAAAAAAAGTACAATGTCATCTGCCGCAAATTTTGCTTGGCGCTTTCAGATAATATTTCTTTGCTTTAGCTGTTGTCTCTATAATTCGCAAAACATAACGAAAATCAAATGTCAGTATTTAAAATGCTTGACCTTCCATCGGCTTAGAAACGGTTAAAACGGGGAGGGGGTGGGGCGGGATACATTAATAAATGTAGGCCTGCTTGTCAGGTTTTTGTGGTCGATAATATTGGAACCAGATAGAACTATATCCCAGCTAGCATTCTTTATAACTCTATGGCGGGCTGTTATCGGTCCGTCAGCTACCCTGACGGGCCGATAACGGCCCGCTATAGATTTAAGTAGCATGTTTACTGGGATATGCTTTACACGAAAATGTATTTCTGATATAATCTGACCTTACATATCTTAACTACACGAAGAAAGGGACACTTTTGATATGCATTTTCAGATTCAATTGAAAATGTCTATTGAAAACTACAAGTTAAAAGCGTCTGGCAAATAAAAAAGTAAAGATACCCAAGAAATGCCACAATCTCAAAGCACACATTACGAAAACACACTTATATAATTTTGACTCCCTTAAATAAACATTAAAAAGATTGCCTTTGGAAACAAAGAACACACTACAGATAAGAAAATGGGAGTCTGGGTTTTATTGAGACCCTCCATAAGCAGTAATGAAGTTTGCAACACTGCTTACGCCCTCTAGCGTATATATGAGCAGAATTCCATTTTCAAAGACTCCACAATGGGCCCAATGATCCCAAAGGAAATGAAATATAATCTGCACTATCCCAAGTTTATATAGTAAAACGGGTTTACAGGAGTATAAATTATTTTTCTTATTTTGGTGAAAAATATAGATTGTGGGTACACGTTAGAACCGCCTCGCCGAGGCGGTTCTTACGAGTACCCACAATCTATTTTTGAGCAGAAATATGAAAAATATCAGATTTTTTTTATCTGAAAATTTTCCTTTATTGTGTAAAATTTTCAATATATTTGAATAGGCGTGTTTTCGTGATGGCTTTCAAAAAGGCACCGAAAAAAGAAGAGCTTAGGTAATACAATGACAAAACAAACGCAATCTAGGCCTAAGAAACCACCGACGCACAAACAATGTAGAACTCCAACAAAAGAACCGCCTTGGAAAGATCAGGGCCCACTTGTTCAAAGCGTCGTTAGTTTAACGAGCTCGTTAAGGGTCATTTCGTTAACTGTTTTAGCAGATTTAATACACAATATTCTGATATTTTTTGCTGAAAAAATGTGAGTAGCTTTTGCACTGCAAAAGCTACTCACATTTTGTCAGCAAAAAAATTCAGCATATTTGCGTATCACTCGATGTAACGTTTAACGAATCGTTAACTAATGATGTAGTTAGCTTTGAACAAATGGGCCCAGTATAAAAAAAACCCTGCTGGGACGGAAGGTTAAACCAGTTTTAGTGACTCGAAACCTCGCCCTTAACTCTGTTGCAGCTCCAAATTAGAAACATATGTTCGGCCCACACAGGGATCCTCTACCTTATCATTGAAACATCACAGGGAAACGCGTATAATAACAAACACTTTGATGAAACAAAGCAAAGGGCTCAATGGTAATCTAAGGTCAGAGCACGTGAAAAACACAAACAGGACCGAGATGAGTCCATTCACAGAAATCGAAAAAAAAAAGATCAAAAGGAATCGAAACGTAAATAAAAGATTATTACTATCGAAAATAGAACAGATATACAGGAAGAGCCACAATCTCAGAATAGAGCTTACTAATGACACTACGAGAAAGAGCAAGCGAACAATGGCAGACAACACATATGCCACAAACCAAAGAAAAACAAAGCAACCAGTTCCTCTTCCCCAAAGAGGAAATCACAATGGCCAGACAGGATCCATCAAACACAACAATAAGACAACAAACAAGGCAATACATGAAAAAAGCTCCGCAGCGAGCAGCCCTCTGGGGTTGGGGGCGGGTAACTTCCTATATATGGCATAGTACGGATGTGCATGCCGAATAGCCCCCCTTTTTCAGCACTGCCAGGTGTATGATTGGCCCCCTTTTTTCGACAAAATGTATATGACTGGCTCATTTTTTCTTGATTGATATATGAAAGGCCCCACTTTTTCTGACATCCCGGTATATGTACATATTTTTCACTCATAGATTTTTAGGCTGCTTGTTCTCTTGGTATTCAATGAATTGACTGCATTATTTGTCTAACTACCAGCAATAAATGGGTACAAAAAATCAAAGGGCAGTATATGAATGGGTCATTATTTCAGATGATCTAGTATATGAATGGGTCCGTTTTTTCAAAGCCCAGGTATATGACTGGGGTAGGTTTCAAAATACTGGCTTGCACACCCGTACCAAAATTACCCCCAAGCTACCCCAAGACCACACAAAGAACAAACAACACCAGAATCACTGCCAGAACAGCCAATAGTAATCAAAGCGCCAAAGGCACTCAGATGACAAAACAAGTGAGAAATTCGTAAAACACTGGACTTGTAAGGCTAGTGATATAGTTTCCTTTTCTTTGTTTTTCTCATGCAAGTGAGCAGCTACAATTTTCTGCTGTTTAGGGGTATAATTTTTAGATTGTTTATTGACCTTGCAAGAATTTTGGCAGAAGCCAACGCTGACGAGAGGTACGCCTTTATTGGCAGGAAATTCAATAGTAGCAACAATGATCGTGTATTGACCTGTCAAATTTTAATTGGTTCCGTTGTTTACATTTTCTTCATGCATATGCAATCGTCACTTAAAATAGGCATTGTTCATTCCTGTTTTATTATTATTATTATTATTATTATTATCCACATTATATTCAAAATTTCAGAGATAATGCTATAAAATATCAAATAAATATGATTTTGACTACATCTACTTGTAAATGCCGCAAAACTCGAGTATCGGTTGCACTACTTTTTGTGTGGAAGCATGTTCAGTAGTGATGAAAGCCGCTTACACTGAAAAAAGTCGATGGTAAAGAAATATGACAGATGAAATTTGTGATTAAAAACTACTGAGAAGCGTGAATGGATTTTCATGTTGCCAAGTTGTAAAACATACAACATGATAGTTCGGCTCGCATAGAGGCTCCCTGATTCTGTCAGTGAAATATCACAGAAAAACGTGTAAATCAAATTATATCACTGCGATGAAACAAGGACGGGGATGCATTGCAGAAACGTCAGACACTGACAGCCAGGGCTAAAGAAAACATCTAGTTGAACCACAGAGAGCCAGAAAAAAAGACATGGCATAAGGCATTAAACCCTGTAATGATATGTCATCTAATGAAGCTTTCTACCTCGGATGTTGGTTGCCTCTACCGCAATGCTATCTGTATATATATGCAATCATGAAAACAAAACAAAAAAAAACATCATACAATCTGAGTCATAAGTAATTTTTCTCTGAAAATGTCAGCAAATGATAATACTGACAACGGCATTCAGCTAGTAACAATTTTTTGTCGCTCAGATGGCAGCTGCCTATCCCAGTTCGAAAAAATACGAGTCAAAAATCATTTTTTCTTATGCTTACAACATTTATTTTAAGTTCCAAAAGCTTTCGGTAACTGCCAAAATGCTGTCAGAGACTACCCAAGGGTTTAATACTCGCATAAAATCATGAACATGTTCGTGTAAAACAGACACTGAAGCTATCTTTTAAAACATATATCAAAACACTAAAGAGGCAAAATTTCTGTTACTATCAACATTTTATCCCTGAGATGTTATATGCCCCTACCCCGGTGATCGATACATTAATGAAATCCCGAAACATCCTGTTATAACAGGTGGTGATGTTTCTGAAACTTACATTTTGTTCTTGTGTTTTTTTAGTCCTTTTTAGTATTGCGATTACCTCGCTTGGGGAGGAGAGAGCTAATCTTAGTGTTTTTCGTACGTTTGTTCGGTTTGTGCTTGTTTAGATTTGTCGGTTTCCTCTTCCTCTTGGGGTCTGGGATGGGCTGCGGTTTGTGATTGTGGCACTCCCTGGACTTTTCTCATACCTTTTTTACAACAAATGATAGAACCATCAAAAGCTTTCTGTAACTACCACAACTTTGTCCCTGTTGTGTTCTTGGATGCTATCTCGAGGTTATAGACATGTTATACTATATGTATATACGAAATTGTGATAAAATCAGAACCTTCTGTGTCGGTATTCAAGCACTTAAATTAGCATTTGACGACAAATCGAGAATGCATTTATGTTTTATTTAGCAGTCGTGCTGGTGCTAAAAGTGTAGACACATTAAATTTTCTGAGGAGGCTATACGATTTCTACGCCTTCTTTGTGGCAGGGCATTAGTGAATAATATATAAAGTGAGCTTTCGTTTTACAACAAACAACAATTAAAATGCAATAGCATGAATAATGAATAATGTGCAATTTCTACTGCAGGTGTCAATAGAGAAAACATTGTTTGCGGCTATAAAGAAAGACGTTTCTGAGAACGCGTAATAGCTTTTGCAACAAACCGATTTTATGCATAATAGTGTAAAGATGTTCGGCTGTTTTCAGGTTTGTACATGTATGTTCATTGCTGTCATGGGTTATTCCTTTTTAGAATCTATTAATACTACTTTCGGTCATTTCAGTTTTAGTAAGTATCTTTTTGTTCTCTGTTTAGTTCCTTGCTTCTAAACTCTTTTCAGAATCGCCATGCTACAAGGTGATAGATATATGAGCCCAGGCACAGCATTCCCTACAATATTGCATGTGCGTGCAGCGCAGACACAGGCTGCAATACGAAAACATGCCTAATCAAATATGCTGAAAATTTTGCCACCAAAAATGAAAACTTTTAGATAAAACATTCTGATATTTTCACATTTCTACTCAAAACATAGATTGTGGGTACTCGTTAGAACCGCCTCGACAAGGCGGTTCTAACGAGTACCAACAATCTATCTTTTTGAACAGAAAAAGAAAAATAATGTATACCCCTGTAAGACCAAGTTTTACTATATTAAAGTGGGGTTTAAGGGGTCAAAATTTTATAGGCATGTTCGTGATCACTGATCAGAGTCTTTGCTGTCAAGCTGAAGAGGCTTTGGATCCTTGGTAGATACAGAGTGCACCACGAAGATACGCAGGCTGATCTAAGTCATCGCTGGGCACACATGCAGTCTTGTAGGAAATGCTTTGTCTGGCTCATATGACCTCATTAAATTTACTTGGTTTATGGCCTGAACTTAAAAGTACATAATCAAATGTCGAAATGTTTGAGTGTCTCATGCTAACATTGTACGTTGGTCGTTTAAAACCTACAGTAAGACTCCGATGGCTCGTTTACCGTACTTGATTCGAACTCGTTTTTGAGTCCCTAGATTTTTTTTCCAAGAGCTTAAGAAAGCAAACATTTAGGGATGTTTTAGGTAAATCCTTGTTTTATCATAAAATGTATGTTGTGTACTCATAAGAATCGCCTCATCTAGGCGATCGTAATGGGTAACATCAACATGCTATAATTTCATAGAAGATCGAAATGACATCCCTAAATTATCATCATATGCCTCTTGACCTGGCGCTATGATTAACCCTCAGTGGTTCAAACAGCGGACAAATTTTCCATGGTCTACAGATGTTCGAGCCATTGAAGTTCGGCTGTAAAGTGATTTAGTGAGACTGAGGTTTAAGCGAAGGGAGGAGAAGAGTGGGGATTGGGGAGAGATTAACGTATTTTCTCTTGCCTATTTAGCACAAATTATGAGTTTCTTCCCGACTGGACTAGTATTACAATAAATAGATCCAAGCGGACATATGACGTTACTTTATACGTCACATCAACGTCGATGCAACGTCATGAAAATGTATCGATGTTGAAGCACGTCGTCACAGCGTTGCGGGCCCGCTGGGATGAGTCGAGCCATGCGAACTTGTGTTTCCGGGACATGTTGAAACAGTAAAGACCAGGCCCGAGGTTATAAAACTTTGTTCATGCTCAACTCAGCTGCGTATGAATAGTTGGCATTTTCATATTTATTAGTAGATTAAGTTTTATGCTCCGCTGTGTTTAAGAAGAAAGAATTTGCAATTGTCAGTAATTTGAGATTCATTAGTATGAAAACATTTCATGCTCAGCTGAGTTGAGCATGAATACTTTTTTATAACCTCGGGGCCAGATCAGCAAGCAAAGTTGAACAATATGATAAGGCTCTTTGCTATAATTTGATAAATTCTTCAATATGCAATGTATGATTCTATAAGCCGCCAGTGAGGGCACGAGTGTGCACGTTGATCTGGGCCTTCGTTATCCGGATATGCTCCGATGATCCCTTCACATGGCGTGGCCTAGTTATATACCTGGGTTCACGCAGATGAATGTAGAAATGTTTACGAGCGGGTGTCTATTCGCAATTTTCAATTGACTTAGTCATGGGCATTCATTAGAATCCGCTCAATGTGTTGCGTATGTTTGGTGGAGAAATATGAAAATAAAATGAATGCATGAATTATCTGGGCCAAGTTGTTCAAAACTTACGATGTCGTTAGTTAACGTATCATTAAAACTTTGATCATTAAATATGGCATATACGCTAATATTTCTTGCTGAAAAAGTGAGTAGCTTTTGTATTTTCAAAAGCCACTCACATTTTTTCAGCAAAAAATCCTTTGAATTAGATATTTTACTTACTAGAACAGTAAACATTTTGACTACTAGCGAGCTTGTTAAGCTAACGATGCTTTGAACAACTGGGCCCTGGAGACTTGGTCTGCATTATAAAATATATGAACTTGCTAATGGTGTCCTTGTGATCTCATTTAATGTCTTCAATATAATGGTTTTTATCTGAAATTTATTTGATTTCCTTCAAGGAAAGTGATAATTAGGTTAATGTACAGCTTTGTTATACGGAAATGCTTTGGTTTCTCGGACGTAATAAGAGACTTGCCCAGAAACCACAAAGGAAAAGTTCCAGTGAATAATTAGCTTGGAAACCATGAATAAGTACACTCGTATCTTAGCACAAGCGCCCCGCGTCACAACAAAACACGTTTAATGTTAAATACTCATGAAACACCGGAGGAGACATCCTACCCCTCATTTCCTACCTCCTACTTTCTACATCATATTTATAACTTCTGACCTACCTCTAAATGGCTACTTGATATTAGGTCAATATTCTAGATGGCGTAATTATTTTTCGCAAAACATCATTGATTGAACTTATGCGTTTCAGACAAGCTCAGTTTTTAAAAGAAACGTTTTAAACCAATCTAAATTTAATACTGAACTGTCTGGCACTCTGACAAACTGTCATAGATTATTACAATTCATTTGAAAATCATGCACAAATTGAATTGAAGTTTTAGAATAGAATTTTGTAAGAATCCGCTTATAGCGCTTATAGTCAGATTTAAGGTCGTAATTTTCCAATTGATCATAAATGATTTGTATATTTGTTTTTGCACTGTTTTATTAATCATCAGTTTCCAAGTAATTGAATTACGTCACTGCCCACATATAAAGTTGCCAGCGTTAGGCTTATCGTCACGCTATTCGAGAACAACAAAATGGCGTTTAAAGGTAACAACAACAAGGTATTACAACGTTAAAAGTTTGTTTATAAATGGTATATTTGTTACCGAGATCCGCATAATATTGCACAATAACCTGAAATGCATGTCTAAGAAATAGGTGAATTACACTATAAGGATGAATATTGACCTTCCCGGGTCTCATTATATATGAGTGTGGAGCAGAGGTGGGTAAACATTAAAAGACTTTGTTAACATTGCGCGAGAACTGTGGTCTTCTCATTTTAAACTTTATACTTCTGGCTCCACATTTCCTACGCTTGAACTTCTGTTTATATGCTTATCGCCATTCTTCTTTCTGATCATGTACTTTCTGGTGCATTGGCAATTATAATCTGTATCATCCAATGCCCACCCGAAGTTGATGAGAAAACAAAACTTGTCCTTATTATTTTCAATCGGTGCTAATCTATGCCATTGAATGCATACTTCTCGATGTAAATGACTTCATACTAAGTACGTCGTAACCACTTACTCTCCTGGAAATACAGTTTCTTCGTCGTCAGTATCTTTCTATTTTCATTTTCATTGTTTTATTACTGTTATTGTTATTATTGTTATGTGTATCACATAAAAGTGGGACACATGACAAGCAATGTTTTTGTGTATATGCCACGATCAATAAGCAGACAATCACGTTCAGGTAAAGTTTAAGAAATGTCTTATCACTTCAGATTCCGACTGTTTGCTCCCTCTTTTGGTATCATACACAGGCTATGTTCTGTGATTGTATTTCTTCCTGGACTTCACCTACATTGATTTTCACACTGCTTTTAACTTCTGGTTTCACACTTTCCGCTCCTGCCTTATTTCTTCTACAGTCAATCTTCTTACTTAATACTTCTAGCTTTACAATTTTATCTTGCTTCTCACTTCTCCAACTTTCTACTTTTCATTTCATTGAGTCAGTGCTTCTAATTTACACTAATGATGCCATAATCGATGCGCAACGTGGGAAAAAGACCCGTTTGCCAAATGTGAACAGCGAAGACCCATCTGAGGGTGCCTATCCGTGCAGTCAGATCTGGAACTTCTCTGTTCGTCGACATACACTACAGTATCCATTGATTCTGTATGAGGACAACGAAGACACTGATCAGCCTGCGCAATCGCGCAGGCTGATCAGAGCATGCGTTGTCCGCTATTTGCGTAAGGGCCATTTTCGTATGTAATATTGCAACTAGGAAGAATTAGTGTTACTCGAAACTTCTGGTATATTTTCTGACAGTTTTAAAAAGGAGACAACTTTTGTGACTTCCTGTTTGCGTTCCGACACTCCAACTACTTTCCAAGGGGAGTAAATCCTTTACTTTTAGAGAAGACCCCCTTTAAGAATGGAGCCAAAACTATATTGTCACAGTTGCCTCCACTGAAACTGTACACATTGCCCTAAACTAATAAGCCTGAAATCTGAAGTTAGTAGTACTTTGGATGAAGTATTAACATAACACCAGACATGTGTTTGATGTATTCGAATAAATACATTGCTGAGAATCTATCCCTCTCTCTCTCTCTCTCTCTCTCTCTCTCACAAACAAACAAACACACATAAAGCGTCTCACACAGAGAGAGAGAGAGAGAGAGAGAGAGAGAGAGTGAGAGAGAGTTTTGTGTCTTCAAGGCACCCAGTGGCAGCCCATCAATACTTGCTAATGTTACCGACTTAACTCTCCAGGTTGTCAATTTAGATTATCCATGTTGCAGCCTCCCTTCCACTCTCAAATGTTGTTCCGATATAAAAATGCCAGGCATGTGTGGTCCGATCTGTTGAATGATTTTCAGCATCAAAAAATAAAAAATAAATAAATAAATAAAGAAACAAACAGAAAGATGGGAACAGATGTTTCTTTTAAACCTATACATTATATGAAAATGTCAAAGTTGATTTCCTCAGCTTTTAAAATCTAACTTTGTGTAATTAAGATAATAATTCGTTTTTATCAGCAACCATCACAGAATGCACATAATAGTGATTTATTTCATGTAATAACTGGAAGCGGATTTATGTTACTAAATGAGATGTTATTATGGAACATTAGACCATTTATCCAATAAAGGATTAGTCAGATAATACACATATCAAAACAGCACAAGAGACATTTTATGTACAACAGAAAATCAAAAAATTTGTATTGAGTTTCAAATTTATTCATTCAAAATCTTTATTTAAATTTCTTTAAAGATTTCATTTTTTGAAAGAGGTTTACTGTGGGTTCTTTGGACAGATTGTCTAAGGAAAAAAAACGGAAGTGAAACCGTCCATTATAAAGTTCAATTTTTTATATACAGTATAACCTCAATGGCTCGAACCCGGATGGCTCGCTTACCCTGGATGATTCGAGCTCTTTTTTCAGTCCCTAAAAATTCTTCCAATAGCTCAAGAAAACAAATATTTAGGAATGTTTTCTTATTTTATCATGAAATTGTATGTTGTGTGTACTCATTAGAATCGCCTCATCGAGGCGATTCTAATGAGTACACTCAACAAACCATCATTGTGTAGAAAATCGAAAAGACTTACCTAAATTATCGCTATTTGCTTCCTGAACTGTTGCCAGGATTAACCCTCAGTGGCTCGAACTACCTATGTCTCGAACAATTTTCTATGGTCCCAAAGATGTTCGACTGTATACGTTATCTTGTTTACTTACTGATCTGTATGGCGGAGGTGCTTCTTTTAATTCAAGGGAACTACCAGCTAATGCAAAAGCTTTTTTAACTATCGAAAAAATAAAGTATCAAAGAGCATTATTTCTGCAAAATCACATGCCGAACCAAAATAGCCCTAACGTTTTGCCACGTAATAGTAAATAGTGCATATAATTGAAAGAGATACTGCAAGTGATCCGAGGGATTGAAAACATGAAACATCTCTAATCGCACAAACATTGTCTTCATACAGAATTTTTACTTTGGCTGTCCATTGTCCATTAATTTTGGGAGTTCATTGCTTTATGCATTAGTGTTCGACTGGTTTAGTATTTGTAGTCAATGCTATTCAAGAAACAAAACGTTCTATCAAAGCTGCATGCAGTTTTCTTTAACGCTTAGCCAGCTGGGTGAAAAAAAATCAGCAGACTACATTTTAACTATTCATAGAGCGCAAAACCATTCCCAGTAAACAGACTTAGACATTTTATGCAAATTTGTGAAATGGCAAAGTCTGTTCAATGAAAAAAAAAATAAAGAACAAAAACAAAAACTGGCATCACATAGTCGTCTGCAAACTCTGACTGTAGAGTGGTTAAGATCAAGAAACATATATGGATAAATGTTTAAAACTCTTTCAGCCCGAAGAACCAAACAGATACCTGTCCAAACAATGTAGATCCGGATGAGACGGCTCATAAAGAGCCGTCTCATCAGGATCCACAATGTTTGCCATTTTTTTAGACTAAAATTCCTATTTGCATCAGTAGAAATGTCCAAATTCAAGCATGGAAGTGTTCACTTCAGAAATTCAAGGATGAAAGGGTTAAAATGGTAGCATGCGTTCTACTGTATTGTTGTTTTTGTTGTACAATCATTATTCAGTGCAACCAACTGTGTTGCAGCCGAATCACTGCATAGTTTTATATTTATAGAGTCATTTTATTTAAACCATGGGTTAAGACAATTTTGGGAGTCCATACCAAAATTTTTATCATTGTTTGTTAAATTTGTAAGACACAAATAATAGAAAAACCTTTAACATCACGTAAAGGGAAATTGAAGTCTGATTAAAAAATGAAGCGTCAGTTCAGTAGAACACTATAAAGTACCATATTTGCCCTAAGTATTCGGACAGACATACGTGAGCAAACAGTGTAGACTCAGATCATACGCCGTGTTCTGATCAGTGTTACACTGTTTACCACTCGTCCTGAAACGTTTAGAAACATCATTAAGATGAACATATTCAAATTTTAGAAGTATGGTAAGAAATTCAAGTGTCCAATACTTAAGGTAAGTACGGTACAAATCGATGAATGTTTACTGACCATTACTTTAAACGGGGACTGCTGAAATGTCAATACAAATCATGGAAATAAAATGCTACGTCATGATCAGTCAGCATTCACCAGTATGGGCACCACAAGACATTTCACGTAGACAACATAATGAAATTGAATTGACTATCAAGTGATGTATCGTAAAAGATCTGTCGGAATAGCAAACAGATCAAACAGCCTTGATCTTAGAAGTACCAGTTTCATTATTCAGTAAATATTGGCATCCGAACTACAGTATTGATGCACGCAATCCAAACAAGAAATCTTATATTGGTCCATATGATGTCGTGTTCCTAGACACAGACATAAGGCTATATCCGGTTTGTGTCAGACGTTTTTATTTCACAACAGTCCTCACAATATATCTCTTATTTAGAGTGGCGCGCAAATCATAGGACTTTTATGACAATGACAATAATTTCGTTCTCATTTAAAGGCCACTGGCCATAATGGCTTCATCTAATAAACGTCAAAAAGATTGCCTTTGGAAACAAAGAACACACTACAGATTAGAAAATTGGAGTCTCAGTTTTATTTAGACTCTTCATAAGCAGTGATGGTTTGCAACATTGCTTACGCCCTCTAGCGTATACATGAGCAGAACTCCATTTTCAAATATACCACAATTCATAAACCTTATTTATGAAATCTTTGTCAAATTATATAAACCCTTTCAACTCTTAGTTTCTGGGATGTATTCCTCCATGTTAAAAACACGGGTAATAGCACAAAATTCAAAACAGAATGGCAAACAGTGTAGATCCAGATGAGACGGCTCTTCATGAGCCGTCTCATCTGGATCTACATTGTTTGCAAAGGTATATGTTTAGGGATGCAGGGATGAAAGACTTAAGCGACACATACTTGCTGTAATAAATAATACAAACACTTTCTGTCGTGAATGGTTCTAAAAGTACATGTATACATTCTTTATCATTTGAGACGGGACACAGGATTTCCTACAAGATTGCTTACGCGGCCAGATTAGCCTGCGCATCCTAAGCACACCTCTGCCGCCCATTAAAACATTTTTGTGTTTGGCTACCCATAGAGCGCAAAACAATGACTCTTCTCAGCCTATGCAAATGGCGACCTTGTAGAAAATGCTGTGCCCCGCGTGTTTTTCTTTTATATTACTCGGTTTTCTTGACCCGGAAGCACATAGTGTTTGCATTGTGCCCGAATTGTCAGCGCGCATTTGAATTAGGATTAGAACACATATTTTAGGTTTTAAATATATGTAAAGTATGCTTGTCCAAATATAGAACTGTCCAGCGTTTTCTCAATGATAATCCTGCTGCCTAAACAATACTCGCTAAATTTCTTGATCTTTGTAAATAAGCTCTTTTTAGTCAATGTTTATTTTTTGCTTTAGTGCACCTAGAATCACATAATTCTGGAGTGAAGAAGAACAGTCGACTCTCGGTATCTCGACCTTGCTTATCTTGAATAACCCTTATCTTGAAGTGAAAATCTGGCCCCTGTTCAAACTTGAAAATCTAACAACAGGTAACAAATATTTTGGAAAAGAGGAGCAATTTCTCCTCTTTTCCACAATATTTTCAACATATCTCTAACTTCAGGAGTCAAATTACATTATATAGGAAAGGAACTAAATAAGCTTTTATGCTTATGTTCTAATCCTATTGTTGTATTTTTGTATGTGTTGTATATGTAAACATTTCGGAAATAAATATGTTTAAACCAAATTACATATTCGTTTGTTAAATGTGGTTGTTCGATTGAACAACACCTGATATGTCGAGGTACGGATATCTCGAAGTATTTCAGAGTCCCTTGGAATTCGAGATAACCAGAGTCAACTGTAGAGTCGTTTTAACAGTGTTATATTACGAAATGTATCACAAAACAAAAAGGTTTACAGGAACACTGGAATTAGTAAATCGCATAACAGAGCGTTCGGGTATCCAAGTATTTGAATCAAAAGTCGAAAAAGAGCAACAGTTGTACTTTTACGACTATGTATTCGGAAAGTAACAGTCTCCCTAAACAACGATCACGGTAGTTTCGAAAGATACAATTCGGACAGCATTACTTGTCAGATTAAAACTCCTGTCTAATCATGCAGAAATGATTGTCCCTTTTGATAACTTCGCATATCATGCCGAACTGACTTACAGAACGAACTGGTTTGTCTAAGCAGACAATGTATTAATATACTGCTCGAAAGACGTTTGATCAGGATCTGCACTGTTTTCTATTCCATTACTGTACTTTTGACACAACTATAAGTAGTTTTATTACCTTTTTAAAAGTTAGGACGCATGTGCTGAGACGTTAAGTTGACTAATATTTTAAGTAATATAATTGTTCCTTAAATCTGTATCTTAAGTGTTTGTAAAATTTCATTTCAACGTTTTACCAATGTCATATGGTATTTTGGGGTTATATGAGTGGGGTCAACATAGCAAAATCGTGTTTCGGAAAATCATATGACATAGGAGGAAGTTGGTAACAGAAAAGAAAACAGAACATGTTATAAAACTGTAAATTATCATTTGGTTTATCTTATTTTAACACGAACTGTGTGATCTAGCTTTAATTTTGATTGAAGGAATAGAATACGTATATAATAATAATTCTATGTATCAGCTTACAACTAGAACCCTAACAAATCAATCACATTATCATTTGGTTATCTTATTTTAGCACGAACTGTGTGATCTAGCTTTAATTTTGATTGAAGGAATAGAATACATATATAATAATAATTCTATATATCAACTAGCAACTAGAACCCTAACAAATCAATCATATTATCATTTGGTTTATCTAATTTTAACACGAACTGTGTGATCTAGCTTTGATTTTGATTGAAGAAATAGAATACGTATATAATAATAATTCTACTCTATGTATCAGCTAACAACTAGAACCCTAACAATTCAATCATATATCATTTGGTTTATCTTATTTTAACACGAACTGTGTGATCTAGCTTTGATTTTGATTGAAGGAATAGAATACGTATAGTATATAATAATAATTCTATATATCAACTAACAACTAGAACCCAAACGAATCAATCATATTATCTTTTGGTTTATCTGATTTTAACACGAACTGTGTGATCTAGCTTTAGTTTTGATTAAAGGAACAGAATACGTATATAAGAAAATTCTATATATCAGCTAACAACTAGTACCCTGACAAATCTATCAGAGTGAAGAAAAGAAGATACAAGAAGATAAAATGAGCCGTTACATGAGAAAAAATACCTTCTGACATGTACGCCCAACGAGGACTCAAAACAGCCTGCGCATCCGCATCTAATCAGATCTTCGTTGTTCTCATGTAGACACTTTGCGTCCTTTGCTATCCAAAATGTGCCCACTGAAAATTCTGATCAAAAAAAGGTAAAAGAAAAGTCCAGGGAGTGCCACAATCACAAACCTCAGTCCTTCCCAGACCCAAGAAGAACTTGGCGAATGCGCAGGCCAATCCGAATCTTCGCTGAGCGCTAATGTCCGAAGGTAAGTTTCTTGACACTGCGGTTCAAATGAAACCGGTAATAAACGTTTACCTTAGCTTTTTCACTGATAATGACATAAGCATTATAAATGAGCTGCAACATGCAAACAAGTCGATAATAGATAACTTGTTAAAGAGAGTATTTATTGATAATTCTGCGATGATTTTATCCACTACATTTGGGGTCCTCGTTAGACTCGCCTCGACGAGACGATTCTAACGGGTACCTACAATATATGTTCTATGCAGAGAAATCACCCGAAAAAAAAAACTAAAATTCTTGAGCAATCGAGCAAAGCATATGAAGTGTATCGCTTGAATCGCTTCGGGGAGGCGGTTCTAACGAGTACCCAAAATCTATGTTTTTAGCAAAATAAGAAAAATAATGTATACCCCTGTAAAAAAGGTAAGAGAAAAGTCCAGGGAGTGCCACAATCACAAACTGCAGCCCTTCCCAGACCCCAAGAGGAAACCGACAAATCTAAACAAGCACAAACCGAACAAACGTACGAAAAGCACCAAGATTAGGTCTCTCTTCCCCAAGCGAGGTAATCGCAATACTAAAAGGACTGAAAAACACAAGAACAAAATGGCACACGGAAAGACATACAACAAATCGCCTCGTAGAATAAACCACAAAGCAACAAAGAGTAAGACTAACACCGGGACCACCGCCTTAGAACGGTCAGTAGAGCAAACCACCGGGGGGTTTAAAGCACTTTTACAGCTAGCTAACTTCACCCTGGGTCCCGGCTGATAATGTTCCAAAGCTTTCTGTATGGAAAATGTGTCTTTGTAAAATACCGGCACAAATATCTGTCATGATTAATTCAATCTTACTTTTGAAAGCAAATATATTTAAACAGAAGTATAGTAGTCGCAACGTCAGAAAACGTACAATTTTACATGTGCGCCAGGCGAAGATTTAGATCAGCCTGCACATTAGCACAGACTATTGATAATTTTCTCTGAATCGTGTAAACCCGTTTTACGGTATAAAAGTGGGGTTTAAAGGGGTCATTTATACAGGCGTGTTTTCGTGATGGTCTCAAACAGTAGTTACCGTGCTCTTGAAAATACTTGTAAATGACATATGAGCCTCACCGACAGAAAACATACCTTCGAACGTGTGAGCCAAGTGAAGATCAGATCAGCCAACACATTTGCGCAGTCTGATCAGAATCTTTCCTGGTCACATTTTGGATATCCTGGGATGCAAAATTTCTTCATGCGGACAAGGAAAACTCTGATCAGGCTGCGCGAATGCGCAGGCTGATCTGAGTCTTCGTTGGCAGCATGTGCCAGAAGGTACGTTTTCTCAGATTGAGTTTGCCTCATATGTAGGCGCTTGTTTCTGTTTTATTGCATAGCTAAAGAAGCTAAGCGTTTAACATCGACCTGGTGAAAAGTATTTGATTCCTAACCACTTACGCTTGATTGACAGCTTCCCTGTGTTTGACACCAATCAACCTGCATGTTGTGATAAATCTGTCTGACACTGTCGACGATAAGGTGGGGCTGGTTTTGCTTCTTTGGAATAAGCTTCTCTGTCAGACATTTGTAGAAGCCTGCATGTACCGCAATAAGTCTGTCCAGTTTTGCTGAATGGCACTTTTAGACTTCACTGTCGTTGGTGTTAAGTACCGTACATCACCAGAGTGCAGATTATATTGGACTATTGAGCCCATTTTAGTTACTTTAAAAATGGAATGCCGCTTAAGCTTGTGTTAGGGGCGTATGCAGCCTCGGAAACGACATTGCTGTATATGAAGAGACTGAATAAAACCGATTTTCCAATTTTCGTTCTTTTTGAGTTCTTTCTTTCCAAAGGTAAGCTTTTAGATATGTATTGTCTTACCTGAATGCCATTATCTATGTACTGTGTGTGAAGAATGTATGAATACTTCGTCACTATAGATTAAAGACCGGCATTCATCCCTCTACTGCTCAACGTTGTTCAGTATTTGCATCCTGGCTACAATAACATCTGTTCTCTATTAATCCGCCTCTATATACCCTTGTTTTCTTCCAGACAAAGCCAAAATCGTTACGAGTTAATTGGAGATAGTCGTCTCCGTACCTATGGCTGATTTAATTTGTAGAGCATGCTTTACAATTGATAGGACTCGGTGGTGAATAATAACCTCCTATACGGTGCGTCTGACAAAACACTTGTCTAAATCACCCAAAACAATGTCGCATGCTGTTTGCGCAGATTCTTCAAATTCTCCCACCTGTAAAGTTAGCACAATGTTAGCTTAGACACCTCAAGATCACTGTCTGCTCGTTAGGTCCATCGCGTAATCTGGAGTTTACTCCTAACGTTTTCAGCTTGACAAACAGAAACAAGAAATGTATACGTCTTTTAACCCTTAAACTGTCAATCACAACAACTGTCGTCTGCTTTGTTACCTGCTTGTGATTTTAATAGTCATTTCTGCGAACAATGTGGACCCAGATCAGACTGCTCCTTTAGGAGCCGTCTGATCTGAGTCCACACTGTTTGCCGGTATGCAAAAATATGTTTGAAACGTTTGCAAGAATATTCAGCAGACGACATAAACAGACGACATTTTTAGATGCAGGTTTTGCTTTGCGTTTTAAGGGTAAATACAAAGTACGTATGAATCTATCCCAAAATGGCTACTGGTTGACAGCGATCAGTACACTCACAGAAGTAGACTGGCCAAACTTCTGTCGGTCGACCTTGGACTGGTCGTGCAAATGGGACAGGATAGGTAGGAATAGGTTGACCATGCAATGTTATCAAAACCGTCACCTTTCATGCACACTTAACTTGACCTAAGATGTGTCTGCACTGTCTACAAACACGGTAAGGTGATTTCCACGAATGAAAGATAAATGGCTTATTTGTGATTTCATGAATAGAAAATAAATACCTTAGGTTCATTTGTGATTTTCACGAAAAAAGATAAATACTAAGACACTTTTTATCTTTATTTTCACGAATAAAAGGTAAATGACTAAGGTCACTTTGTGATTTTCCCGATTAAAGTTAAGGTTCCTTTGTGATTTTCACGGATAAAAGATAAATGATCAAAGTACCTTTGTCATTTACACGAATATAAGATAAATGACCAAGGTAACTTTGTGAAGTTCACAAATAAAGATAAATGTCTAAAAAAACATTTGTGATTTTTACGGACAAAAGATAAATGTCTAAGCTACCTTTATGGGTTTTTTTAAATAGATGATACATTTCTAAGGTACCTTTGTCATTTTCACGGACAAAAGATAAATGACTAAGATAACTTTGTGAATTATTGTTTATTTTACTAAACTACAACTGGTGTAAGTGCCGTGTGGCGGCAGTAGAACGTCTCCCCATACATCACCATAATGCAGATTATATTTCATTTCCTTTGGGATCAGTGGGCCCATCATGGTATATTTGGGAATGGAGTTCTGCTCATGTTTACTCTAGAGTGCGTAAGCAGTGTTGCAAACTTCATTACTGCTAATGAAGAGTCTCAATAAAACCGAGACTCCCTTTTTCTGAACCGTGGTGTGTACTTTGTTTCCAAAGGCAATCCTTTGGACGTTTATTTTACAAAAAAAAAAAGAATGATAAATGACTAAGTACCTTTGTGATAGTCACGGATAAAGGATAAATGACGTAGGTACCTTTGTGATTTTCACGAATAAAAGATAAATACCTAAGGTACCTTTATGGTTGTAACTAATAAAAGATAATTAACTAAGGTCCTTGTGGTTTTCATGGATAAAATATTAATGAATAATGTACCCTTGTGCTATTCACGGATAAAAAATGAATGACGAAGGTACCTTTGTGACCTTCACAAATAAAGGGATATGACTTAAGTATCTTTATGATTTTCACGCATAAAAGATAAATGCCTAAGGTATATTTGTGATTTTTACGATAAGAAATAAAGATAAATAACTATGGGGCCCTGATGATTTTCACGGAGAAAAGATAATTAACTAGGGTACATTTGTGATTTAACGGATAAAAAATAAATGATGAAGGCACCCTTGAGATTTTCACGGATAAGTAAGTAAACCTCTTTCTTTTTCACGGACAAACGATAAATGACTAAGGTACAATATACCTTCGTTACTTTCACGGATAGACGATAAATAAATTGAAACGTATCAAATTCATCTCAATCATGATTTGCCTAAAACATGTTGTATGGTGTATAAAAAGACAAATGAGTGCGACAAGCAAAAACATGTCTTCATGTATATGCAGTGCATAGACTCATTATTATGTGCATATGTACAGTCTGATCATTATCTTTACTCTTCATCTATACACTCTACGATATCCAATGGTAGCGGAACAGCCAAAGTCCTGTTCAGACTGTGCAAGTGCGTAGTCTGATAGACCTTCGTTGTCCGCATTTGACCTAAGAAATTTTACGCTTGGCACGGTGCAAATGCTATATATTGTCATCAAAATCATTCTTTTTGTTACATGATTTAATGCTCTAGGTTTTGTGATCGTGGCTCTTCCTAGACATCTTCTAAACTAGTTTAATGATTCTGTCATATTGCAGTTTATTAAACAAAACACAAGTTTGATGTTGTTAATGATTTCAAACCCGACTCATATTCTACTCTGAACAAAGCAAGAGCGGGATTTTATATTTACAACGTCAGATGTTTGCAAAGTAAATCAATCTGGCAATCTGGCAAAATACGCACGACAGTAACTAATGCAGGCTTACTTTATTGTCATTGCGCCTGATAATCAGTTGTATATAGTCAGTGTGTCAGTTAACAGACATAGTATCAAAATGTTTCCAACTAATCCATTAAATACATTACGTATTTGCTTACTCTGTCTAAAAGCTTTTAAAATTAAAATAAAAGACACAAAAGGTGCTCGTATCAGTTTGACATATCTCGAGTTATGGAATTGTCCTCTTATTTACAGCTGGGATGGGTTTAAACTTATGCGTGTTTAGAGTGAAATAGTAGAGCAAGAAATGAGTGATATCTTCCTAAAAATACATTTTGACAATAAATAATGAAAATGTTCGGGAAGTCCTACAATCATAGATCGCCGTCTACCTCCGATACCGGTACGAAGAGGTAACGAACAAGAATATCCACAGCCAGAATATATAGCTTACGACTAGCTAAATCACCAGTGAAGTGATCAACAATCTAGGCCTCTTTCCCCAGTGAAATGATCAATAATCTACACCTCTTTCCCCAGTGAAGTGATCAACAAAGTAAACCTCTTTCCCCAGTGAAGTGATCAACAATCTAGACCTCTTTCCAGACCCCTTTCCCCAGTGTGTGATCAACAATCTAGACCTCTTTCCCTAGTGGTTATCAACAATCTAGACCTGTTCCCCAGTGAACCGATCAACAATCTAGACATCATTCCCCAGTGGTTGTCAACAATCTTTTCCCAGTGAAGTGATCAACAATCTAGACCTCTTTCCCAAGTGAAGTCATCAACAATCTAGAACTCTTTCCCCAGTTTTCAACAATGTAGACCAATTTCCCCTATTAAAGTGAACAACAATCTAGACCTCTTTCCGCAGTGAAGTGATCAACAATCTAGACCTCTTTCCCCTATTAAAATGATCAACAATCTAGACCTCTTTCCGCAGTGAAGTGATCAACAATCAGGATCTCTTTCTCCTATTGAAGCGATCAACAATCTAGACCTAGACCTTTCCCCCCAGTGAAGTGAACAACAATCTGGACCTCTTTCCCCAGTGAAGTGATCAACAACCTAGACCTTTCTCCCAAGTGAAGTCATCAACAATGTAGGCCTCTTACGCCAGTGAAATGATAAACAAGATTTTTTTCCCCAGTGAAGTGAACAACAATCTAGACCTCTTTCCCAAGTGAAATGATCAACAATCTAGACCTCTTTCCCCTGTTAAAGTGATCAACAATCTAGACCTCTTTCCGCAGTGCAGTGATCAACAATCTAGACCTCGTTCTCCTATTAAAGCGATCAACAATCTAGACCTTTTTCCCCAGTGAAGTGAACAACACTCTAGACCTCTTTCCCCAGTGAAGTGATCAACAATCTAGACCTTTCTCCCAGTGAAGTGATCAGCAATGTAGATCTCTTAGCCCAATGAAGTAATAAATAATCTAGACCTTTTTCCCTATTGAAGTGATCAACAATCTAGACCTCTTTCCCCTATTGAAGCGATCAATCTTGACCTTTTTCCCCCACTTAAGTGATCAAGAATTTAAACCTCTTTTCCCAGTGAAGTGATCAACAATCTAGACCCCTGTCCCCAGAGAAGTGATCAAATATCTAGATATTACAGATCAAACACGAGAACATGGCATCAAACAGTATAAAAGAAACATAACCCCGCAGCCAGGAGCCTCAAAGTAATACAAAGAAAGATCAATATCAGAACTGCCGCCTCATACTAGTCAATAAATAAATAAATAAATAAAACAGTTGGACTTAAACCAGATTTATAAGTTCATAATCTTCACCATAGGTTCCTTCATTATTCAAATGACATAGTATTGTTCGGTTTGCTTAGAGGCTATCTAATCAATCAGTGCATCATCACAGTAAAACAATTAAACCGCATTAAAATACCTGTGACGAAACAAAGATAAGGGTCACAACAAAAGTATATACTTTTGCAATCACATCTAAGTTCACGTAAACTTATAAAAAAAAAGCTATATTGTAATTTTAATAGAAAAGCCTACGATAAACAGATTTACATGGCAAGGTTAAAGCAATTAATTTTTTGTTTATTGAAACTATTACCGTAGTTAACCCAAGTGTTGGGAAACCTTATAGGTCCTAAAATTTTAGAATATTTCTATAACTTATAAAATGGTTTCAGAGATTTTCTTTAAGCCTTGCAAAAATGTAAATGTAAGATGGCATGTAGATCACAACAAAAACATAAGTCTGGCTTAATTGCTTTTTGAGTTATGGGTCTGAACATTAAAATTAACACTTTCTGTGATATACATGTACTTGTAAACTTTACACGTATGTGAAGCACCGAACATTGAAAATGGTCATCTTAGTCATATATTCATCTCAACTTTATTTAGGGAAAGACTTACTTTATTAGGAAAATACTAATTCACTTTCCCTTGATTTCCTTTTTGACAGAGTTATGGCACTTGCTTGATGTAAAGGCAGTGGCGGGGCATGGCGCGGTGCTTGCAGTACTTTTATTAGCATATATGCAACCATAAGTGAAATTAGGAGATGCGTCTGCTTAAACCACCGCACAGTCAGTAGCACGTCTTACTGCAGATCAAGTGGTCGCAAGTTCAAGTCCAAACTCGACCACATAACTTTGGTGGACACTGATTTCTACCTTCATTCTCTCCTTTCCGCTAATTCAAAAAGTGCAGTTGTCAGTGGCGAAAATACGTTCACACAAAGTACTGGTTAATCGCTTAGAGGCCTAAGCCTGTCCAGGAAAAGTGCGAGTAGGTTAACTGGCCAGCTTGACATGACTTTAACACTGTTAACTGGGCCACTACTCCTGCTCAAACCATAACACCTTACCATACTTGTCTTAATATATTAACCCATTTCACTAACCTCTTGATGTCCAAATATACTGCCAGTTGAGAGGCGAACAGTGTAGACCATAATCAGAGGCGGCTACTCCTAGCCCCTTCCCCACCACCTCCTCTTACCAACCACGGTAGCCTTTGTATTGACCGTTGCTATTTGTGTGGCCTTGTGCTGCTGGCTGCGTAGCCTTACACCAAACTGGCGGCTTCGTTCCAAGGCGGTTCTTCTGTTGCAGTTCTTTCTTTGTGCGTCAGTTGCATGTGGTGTTTGTTTTGTCACTATTGGTTCCTCATTTCTCCTTTTTTGTTTTGGTGCGTCGGGAAGGCTATGCCTCATGATTGTGACATTATCTGGGTATCCTCACATGTATTTTTTGGTGTCACTCTGTAAGTGGGCTCGACAGAAACATACACATGGCAGAAGGTACAGTACTGCCACGATTAGGGCAGATCAATGTATATATTATGGAAATGCTCTTTAACCATTTTCCACGGGCTCAACTTGCAGGCCGCATTAATTTACTTTACGCACATTTGATACTGTACTGGTAGGTTGCCATGGCAATAGTAAAAGTCAGAACAGGGCGTCTTTTAATGCCGTCTGCTCAGAAACACTGAAGTGCTTTTAGACAAACTTAGTGCTAATGATCCTGGGGTAACTTTGTACCAAATTAATGACTCTCGTATTTGTTAACGAATCTAACTATTGCCATGGCAACATAATGGGTTCCTTTGACTTGTAATGTTTAAATAAAAATTTCATTATATAAGTATTATATAATGAATTACATATTAAGTCACGTGAAAGTTGTTTGGGTATTCTTCTACGGTGATTGACAGGTTTTAGGCCTATTTTGATTCGTTGTCATGAAAATGTTCATGAAATTTTCAAATGCCACGCGCTTATAACATATAAAACTATTTGGGCTCAACGTGGCTTCGTAGCTTCTAATCCTTAGCTGAGTTTCTAGCATGTGTTTTTGTTGTTGTTGTTGTTTTTTTGGGGGTTTTGTTTTTTGTTTTTTTTTTTTTTGTTTGTTTTTTTTTTTAGGGGGGGTGGGGGGGGCGCGTTAACTGCCGCCAGATTTACTTTACCGCATTTCAACTATCCGTTCAGCTGAAAAATGCCTACCCGATAACTACCTAAATTAGCCCGTAAAATAGTTCCCTGCTAATGTTGATTACGCTAAATTCTGCATTTAAACATATTAGTTTTATACACTCCGATGCTTATACATAGCGAATAAGTGAACAAAAGCAAAGGAAACGTCAAACTTTTGATGAAATATGATTTCGATCATATTGTGTACAATATAGGCGGACGAATATGAATACTCCAGTATTCCAGTAAAGCAAACCAAATCTACAGTGTTGTCTGATAAGCAGAGGTTATTTTAGGAATTTGCAATAGAAGGGGAGCTACCCCAATGAGACACAGGGTAGGGGTGGGAAGGGTCAAAATCCACAAGGTGCATGACAGTAACTCACCTATTAAATATTTTGAGTGTCTTTTGTTTCTGTCTCCTTATCTAGTGTCCTAGTAAAAGCTGAGCGAGACGTATTTCTCGAAATGACCTATTTGACCTATATTTCTCGGTAATATAGGCGGGACGTTTCGTAGCAGATCATTTCGTACCGTTATAACATTCAGAAAATGCAAACAATAACAAAATAGTTCTTAAAATACTTACTTTCTACGATTATTATCAGAATTAAATATCTAAAGAATATAAACTTGCATGTCCTGCCAACATAATGCTATGATCTGGTGATTGGGTTGTTGCCCTTGTATAGCTTCGGTAACGTATACATTAAGTCGTTTCCCTTTGTAACATGTAACATTCACTGATGAGTGATATCATTGAATATTTATCAACATTTGATACCTTGCTTTCATGTCAGAGAAAATGAACGAAAAATAATTTAAATACTTTCAGGTCCGGAAAAGAAAGAAAATCGTGCAGAAAATTGCGGGATTCTTTTTTTTTTTTTTTTTTTTTTTTTGCTGAAGCACACTCCTTTCCAGTAAATTAAATTGTGAGAGGCCACCAGCAATCGGTGCAAATCCCGCATTCTGTAGTAATCTCTGAAAAAAAAAGTTACCCTAGCCGCGGTTCTACTAGCCACAGAAAAGGGGCAGGGGAGGGGCTATTCTCAAGCTGTCTTTAGGCACAACAAAGATGGCGGCCTATGCGAATAAAGTTTATATATGCTTGTTTGTAACCAAAATTATGGTAATGTTTTAAGCATTTTAATTAGTTTCTTTTGTGTCGTGAGGAGGTGATGGGCTGGAAGGGTGCGGCGTGGGGGGGGGGGGGGGTGGTGGCGGCGAACTGCGCCGTCCGTCACATTAGTATTTGTAACCGGTGAACGGTGCGCATGTAAAAAAAGGCGAAGCAGGTATCAGTTTCCCATAAATGGCGTGAATAGGGCTATCTCTAATTCAATCATAAACACAGATATCTCTTATTGAAATGCAGATATTTCTAACAGAAATATAGATATATGTTTTTAATTTAGAAATTCAGATATCTCATTTCAAATACAGATATTTACATTTCAATTAGGGATACTTGTATTTTAAATGCTGATATCCTGAATTCAACTTAATAAGAAATATCTCTAATTGAAATGCAGATATCTGTATTTGACATGTAGATATCTCGAATTCAAATGCAGTTATCTATATTATGATCGAAAATAGAGATGTATGTATTTTAAATACTAATATCCGTTTGTTAATTTCGGTTAGATATATCTCTATTTCAATTAAAGATATCTGCATTTCAATTAAACATATATGTATTTGAAATGCAGATATCTGCATTGAATGGGTAACACCCCAAACGGGTTGTCATTATTGAGTACTGTTTATGTATTGCTTTATTATTATTATTATTATTATTATTATTATTATTATTATTTCAACGTAAATCCCAGTCAGTTCAAGAGTTCAGACAACTGCCCTCATCCGCACTCTCAATGCTTTGATTAATAGTTGTCAGCCAAATTGGTTTGATTGGCCACCAATAGGGCATTATTATAGAATAATTTAAAATAATTAAATGATTGTGAAGTAATTTAAACTCATACATTATGTAGGAATGACCCTTGAGAGCTATAAACGTGCAAACACAAACACAACAGAAAAACAAGTTTAAGTTTCAGGTTTTCTGGACCAGACTAGCTAGTTTCGGCCGATAAGGATTTATCAGTGACCCTCATATAAACTTTCAAAAATCCCAGAAAGTACGTAATAATCACAAAGGACCAGAAAATATAACCCAGTGGGCACACAACGTTAAAATGACGTCGTATCAACGTCGATGCGACGTGATCACGTCGCATCCACGTTGATACGACGTCATTTTGATATTGTGTACCTGCTGGGAAACTACGTTAATACAACGTTACCTAAACGTCGATACAACGTCATGAGCTAACGTTGAGCCGACGTTGTATAAACGTCATATGCCCGCTGGGTGTGAAGTATGGGGAAACATTTTAAGTCCGCCATAGTGCAATGATGTAAAAGTGTGACTTATCTGCACTGTTCTTAGAGAACAGTCAATTTCTAAGATAAGTACAGTTAACGTTATAATTATTTCTTCGTTAAGCTGAATGCAAACTCCTGAAGATTTTCCGCTTTTTCATTTACAAGCGGAGTCAACTGAAATGACTTCCTGTCTGCTGTCCTGCAAACAAAGCTGGTCTACTCTAAAACGGAATAATCTGCTTTCTTTGTTTGAGAGAGCTGCCGGTCCAGACTGTATATCATCGCCTTAGGCATTGTACTTATATATTCATTTGTTGTGCCCGAAAATCGATAGTCTGTCCCAACTAATAGCCAGAATATTTTAAGCCAACTGTATTTTAACATACAAGAATTCCATTTAAAAAGAAGGCAAATGCTAATTTGATATTGCTGTACCTTTGTAAGCGCACCACAACATCTGACGACCAAGTTAGAAATTGATAAATTCTGTAAAACAGAATAGGATGTCCAGAAAGCGCCACACTCCTAGAAGATATCTTACCAATGACACCAAGAGCAAGAGTAATCAAACGATGATGGATAGCCATTATGAAAACATGCCTACTTAAATATATAGAAAATTTCACTTCCAAAAACTGAAAATTTCAGATAAAAATCTCTGATATTTTTCATATTTCTGCTCAAAACATAGATTGTGGATACTCGTTAGAACCGCCTCGGTGAGGCGGTTCTAACGAGTACCCACAATCTATGTTTTTGAGCAGAAATAAGAAAAATAACGTATACCCCCGTAAACCCCAGTTTTACTATATAAAAGTGGGGTTTAAGGGGGTCAATATCATATAGGCATGTTTTCGTGATGATAAATGTAAAAATACAACGGAAGGCAAAGTAATCAGGTCCCTCTTCATCAACGAGATGATAATGCCAGACAGGACCACAAAACACAACAATAAGACATAGACTCGAACCTCGATGGCTCGAACATCTTTTGGACCATGGTAATTTGTTTGAGATATGGGTAGTTCGAGCCACTGAGGGTTAATTCTTCACTTCTAGAATATTCTGGCATATTCCAGTACTAGTTCTTTTTTGGTATTGGTCAAGGTAAAAACACTGTGTGTAGGAGGCTCCTCTACATTTATTGGCATAGACGTTTGCAAATATCATAGCGCCAGGTCAGGAAGCAAATGTCTATAATTTAGGGAAATATTTTCGATCTTCTACACAATAATAATGATATGTATTGCGCACTTATTAGAACTGCCTCGATGAGGCGATTCTAATGAGTACCCACGACATACAATATCATGGTAAAATAAGAAAATTTCCCTAAATACTTGTTTTTCTGGAGCTATTGGAAATATTTCGAGGGGTGGGGGGAGGGCTCAAATACGAGTTCGAATTAGCTATGTTAAACAAGCCAACAGTGTTCGAGTTATTAAGGTTTGACTGTATAAGCTTGAAAGTGTTTTAAAAGCGCGACAAAGGACTCGTTTAGGAAAGAGCACTATAACCCATAGTGCCTTGTGTTCTGATTGCATTTAAGTTTTGTAACTCTAACTATTGAACGTTCCTGGTGCATCTAAAGCGGTTATGATTATATATACATATACAACGTAATTGCAAAGAATTTGATTTAAGGGAAATTGATATTCTTCTAGGGAATGACAACAATGTCTAACTTGTTTAGTCCCTTATGAAAAGAGATGTACTAAAAAAGGTGTTAGGAGCAAATCCCTTTCTGTTAGAATAGACCTCTTTCTAGAAGGGCTTTGATGTGTATTTCCCTTAATTTATTCCGTTATGTTAACCATTATGACACCATTTTCATAATTCCCCGCCATTGTGATAAAATAGATGTTGGTCGATATTATTTAGTTACCAATATCACTATACAGAAATCCGCCACATGATAAGCGGTATGTTAAGCTCTTGTTCATGCATATGGGGAATTGACAAATGATGATTAATGGAATTTTAGATACAACAAGGTCAAATTTGCTTTCCCATGCATTTGTATAGGCCAAATATATTTATATTGGAAGTATCGAGATGACTTCTAGATCACCAGTAGCTAAAACCGTTCTGATTGGAAATCTAAGATGGCTGCCATCTTGTTTATGTTTATTATATTTTTCTGCTACTGTGCTGTTTACATGTATAAAATCATGATTCTACAGAAACCACTTAGCCAATTTCCACCAAATTTCACATTGATCCTACTGTTGAAATGTAATTGGTAGTTTGTTCAAATGATCACGCTCCATTGACTGTCAGGCCCATATATTCTTCTTTAAAACTAAGAACTGCTCATTTGATGATCTTTTCATTAGTTGCGATGATAGAATTGGAAAATGTTGCATAACATCTGCATATCTGCAGTGGCTATGACACTCAGGTGAGCGAGCCATGGTCCGTGGGCCTCTTGTTCTTATTTCTGCTCAAAACAAATTGTGGGTACTCGTTAGAACCACCTCGGTGAGGCGGTTCTAACGAGTACCTACAATCTATATTTTGAGTAGAAATTTGAAAACTACAAGAATGTGTTTCTGAAAACTTTCAGCTTTTTGGTGATGAATACAAATATAAATACATGTATTTGAATAGGCGTGTTTTCGTGATGAGCCCATTTGAGTATCTTAGATAATCGAGTTCCCCTAAGCCGGTGCTAGAAGACATATGAGCCCATTGCTGTCGTGTAAAAAGTCTCAGTAAGACTGAGATTTGTGTGTGTTCTTTGTTTCCAAGGGCAACTTTTATAAATTTTATTAAGCTACCATCTGTTCATTTTCTACCAACCATCTATTCAGTATCCGCATTTGTGACATTAACTAATAGGACAGGGTATTTTTAGTACTACTGGGCTCAAAATGAATCTCGCTCTGCCCGGTCTGTTATCAGGTCACATTTTAAAGTACAGGCTCTGTATATAACATATATAAAACAAAGTTTTTAGTTCACTTTGATAAACTAGGGTACGTATACTTTCTATCGCAAAACGAGTTGTGTTAATTGCTTCTACTCATGCAAATTTAATGTTTTCAACGATTTGTTCAGCGTTAATGTTTTTCCCGTAGTTCAAACCAGTGCATACCAAATGAGATATACCACAGAGAAACAAACCTAATATCTAATCAGGTTATTAGAGTGGTATCCTGATAAACTGTTAGATACATATATGCGAAATGCACATGCCCTCATCAGAATGTGCATACGCGCATAGGAGCCTGAAGTTATTTTTAGTCGAACAAAACCGAAGGACGGAAATTTCACAGCAGATAAAATAGATTTAGGATGGCTATAGTGGTAAGAAACAGCATTCAGACAAGTTTATATGCTCTTATTGTTGCAAATGGACCAGTAATTCTCCACCGTGTCTCAAAGTTGGCATCGGCTCGTTTTCTACAACATCTCATCGGGTTAAAAACACTGAACAACTCTCCGGACAATTACTGGATACATCGGCCATCTTGTTTTGATGCGAATCCGAGCTTATTTGCATTCACGATCTGACTGGTTGATATTTTTTATTGCAAAGCTATCAGCTAATCAGATCGAGAATTTCGATTCACTCCGAGCTGATGTCTGTGAATAAAATGGCGACGTATCCTGTGACTGTCCGGAGGGTTGTTTGGAGAGTTAAACCGTTTTGCTTTGGGATGGACAAGCAAAAGCCCCGTGTTACGTGCGGCGGAGCAGTAGTAGTTCGGTTCACAGTGACGAGAGCATACGATGTAGACAGCATGCGATTACTTACCATATTTGCCTAAAACCTGTTTTATGAACTGTAAAGTGTCCGTCCTTCGATTTCTTCGAAAATCGTACAGGGCTACCAAGAAAAGCAAATATAACTCCAAACTCATGTGCGCGCAGTCTGTAAATGACTTGCCCGTTTTGTCTACTTATAATTTGACCATACAAATTATAACATGTGCCCTGTTTATATTACTTCATCACCATGTGTAGCTTCTCTGTCTCTATCGATACCACAAATACAGAGATTGATAACATAGTATTTCCAAACAGCAACGGTTCTTCATCTACTAATGCAATTGCGTATGCAAACATTTCAAAAGACTGGTATTTCAAGGAAATACATGTATTTCTGACTTTCAAACACGTGAAATTGTTATTGGTACGCTTTTGTGGTAGTTTCTGAAATTTGAGGACTATAGAATTGTCGCAATGGTTTCTGCAATTTTATAAATATATGAATATTTTATAGATATATGACGTCATAGGATCAAGATCAGATCCTACAATGTACAGTCAGCTTTCACTATCTCAAACTTCAGGGAATCTTTGGTTCAAGATATCAGTAGTTTGACATAAAGGAGAAATTATCAAGACCGTATAGCAAACAAAACACGCGTCGTCTTGTATTTTGTTTGGCTTAAATAGTTATTTGATTTATTAGTATTTGAGATAACAACAGTCAACCGTTTATCCAAAAGTATAAATGGAGTTAGCCAGGAAAGACCACAATATTACAAAAAGGCCTTCCCGAGGTACTGAAAGAACACATGTGGAAACAGCACAAATGAATGAACCGACATGTGAACAAGACAAAAACTGCAACAGAGAAACCTTCTTGGGACGGTCGGCAGAAAAAACTACTGGTGCGGGGAGGGGCTTAAATTAACTAAACTAGCTATACTCCTGCGGAACTTCGTCTCTAATTCTGATGCAACTCAGTGTTACAAACATGTGCTCGGTCCACATTAGAACTTCTACCTCATCAGTGAGACGTCACATAAAAACACATGATATAATTACAAAATGAATCAAATCAGAGGGCTTAATGGTGAAGCCGGGGGACAAGAAACTAGCAAGTAGAACCACGACAGCCCCTATCACAGACATCGATAGTCAGGTGCTAACCGTCTGAAAAAGACTGAGGAAGGAATTGTTGTTCCCTCTCAGGCAAAGTTATCAACCATAATTGCGTGAACAGTCATGCATACAGTTTGCCACAGCCACAGTACATATTGCAGTATATCTTTTCCTAATGAATGAGCAGCTTATTAAGCCTCCCGAAAAAAATCGTATTACCGACAATCCTTCTGAATTTATAGACTAAATCACTACGAATTAGGTCATACAGAATCGTTTTCAAACCAACGTTATATTTGGAAACTGATTCAAAAAAAGAATGATTCAAAAAAAGATTCTTCTAGAAGATAAAAAATGATCATGTCCTTGTGAAACGTGTAAGGTAGACAAGATCACTGTGCATTAACTGGTTAAGTCACTTTAAAATCCACAAAATTTGTGCATCACAGGGACAACTAATCCAATTTAGATTTGCTTTTTTTTCTTTCGATTGTTCTTTTTATGGCTTTTGTCACTTGATACTAACATAAAAAAATCTTTATCATTCTTGTCGTCTTATTTTTGTATAATATTACATTTTTATTTCAGGAAACAGACTCAGCTGTGACTACATTTAATCTCAAATTAAATCACGGCACTACCTAATGCCCTACTAGTTATTGAATTTATGGTGATATATGATGTTTGAATGTGCAGATTTTGTCATAATGATTTATTACAGCATTAAAAACGAGCTGTCTAAATCATTCGTTTTCTTGATGCTTGCTGAACTAAATTGTTCCATGAAACACCATGAAACTATCACTTAATAAATGATTTTGATTTTTACGTTTCATCAAGCCATGAGTGAAAATAAAGCGAATGACGCTATGCATGATGCACGTACCAATTCTTGCACAATAGCATCATTTCTACATTTTTTGTTGTTGTTGTTGTTGTTGTTTGCTTTTTTTTTAATCTAAAAAACGAATGGGCGCTATGCATGATGGAGTAGGGACCTATTACTGACCGAATATATATTTATAATTTGGAGCGGCATCAGAATTAAGGTGAAGATGTTGTACCAGTAAAATCAGTTTCACATCCACTCCCCCCTCACTCCCATCCCGGTAGTTTTACTACCATCATGAAAACATACCTATATAATTTTGACCCCCTTAAACCCCTTTTTTATATAGTAAAACTGGGGGTTACAGGGGTATACATTATTTTTTTCTCATTTGTACTCAAAAACATAGATTGTGGGTACTCGTTAGAACCGCCTCGGCGAGGCGGTTCTAACGAGTACCCATAATCTATGTTTTGTGCAGAAATAAGAAAACTATCAGTCTTTTTTATCTGAAAATTTTCAGGTTGTTTAGGTCAAATTTTCTATATATTTGAATAGGCGTGTTTTCGTAATGCGACAGTTCTAAGGCGGTGGTTCCGGTGTTTTTGGTTGTTTAGTTGTGTTTTGTTGTTGTTGTTGTTGTTGTTGTTGTGTGTGTGTGTGTGTGTGTGTGTGTGTGTGTGTGTGTGTGTGTGTGTGTGTGTGTGTGTGTCCTATTCGCTGCGAGGCTTGTTTTATATTTTGTCCTGTTCGTTGCCATATCTTTCTGTTTAGTGGATCCTGTCTAGCATTGAAATCACATTGTTGGGGAAGAGGGAGCTGTTTGTGTTGCTTTCATTTGGTTTGTGGCCTGTGTATTGTCGCGCTTTCTTTGCTCTTCCTCTTGGCGTCATCGGTAGGCTATGATCTGTATTTATGGCTATTACTGGACATCTACTGTTCTACTTTCAAGGGCGAAATAGCGGAAGAAATACTGGATAAACCTGGTAGATTTTCAGCCATTTTTACAAAGGGAGAGCAACTTTTGTGACTTCCTGTTTTCATTCATGCACTGCAAGCCCCCATTCTGCAAAGTTGTTTACTCTACAAGGAAAGAATTTGCTCCCCTTAGGGGAAGCAAATTCTTTTCTTTATAGTAGACGCCTTTTCAATTGGAAGCAAAATTAATTTTGACAGAGTTATCTCCCCTGAAATCTTAACCTCAAACCCCCGTCCCTCGCACCTTGTAAAAGGTAGCATTTTGTTTTATCATTATTTGCTCCTCACTCCTTCTTCTTTCTCTTTCATGGAAAGCCTGTGATTCGTGACTGTGACCTTTCCTGAGTAACTCCGTCCATCCTTGTCATGCTGCATAAATTAAGATACCACGCATACTTTTAACTTCCAGCCAATCAGATTACTTGATCCGGGGTTTTGTTAGAAATTCACATATTTTATTACAAACGGTGCAGATCCAGATCAATTGGCTTCTTCAGAAGCCAACTGATCTGGATCTACACTGTTTGCTAAGAACATGTCGTGTTCGGCAAGAGAAGGGTTAAGATACATCAGCAGACAGTTAAACAGATCGATTCGAATATTTAGACAAGTATGGTTAGGAACCCTTAATGTCCGAATGTTAAGTGTAATTACGATGCGTCTTCTCCAGTACTTCTATAAACGAATTATGAACCCAGTAAGCATTCTACATAAATCTATAGCGGGCCGTCGTCGGCCCGTCAGGGTAGCTGACGGGCCGATAACGGCACGCTGTAGATGTATAAATAATGCTAGCTGGGAAGGCTCTTTTCATATTGCAAAAAAATTTTCTCGCCCTAAGTGCTTTCAGTGTCCACATATGTCCAGAAGTCCCATACTCATGGCACATGTAGAAGTTAGATCATTTTTTTTCAATAAAATTCTTACAAAAAAAAAAAAAAAAAAAAAAAAACACGTACACACTCATAAATCTAAGCATGTCACCGATACCAAGATGAAGAGCAAATGGACAGGATTATCCATAGCTAGAACACATAATTAAAATGACTAGCCAATCCACTAGCTCCCTCTTCTCCATGTGAAGTGACCATAAGGCTAGATAAGACGGGAACATAGAATAAGTCCAAACTCCCTAGCCAGAGGCCTCAAAGTTATTTGTTATATGGGAAGCACCACCTTAGCACTGTCAAAGCTTTAAAAGCCCATCCGGGATAACGGAGCGGTGTTTATACTACTTTTAAAGAATTTAAACCTCGACTCTAAGCTCAGACATTACTTGAAATAGCATTAGCTTCAATGATAAACAATATAGAAAAATCGAAACCATCGACCGAAAGAAAAAAAATGACAACAAAGGGTGGAGACCACCATGCGAAGATTGAGACAATGTAAAACCAGGTTTAAGTCCCGCAACAGTTTTACTGCTGACCCGTCTATTTCCGTTGCAGTTCCATTCTTCTTCATGTTGCTCCTTCTGTTTTTATTTGGGTACATTTTGTTTCTTTCTTCACTTCCCAGCGGGCACGCACCAATGGGACAACATTGTATCAACGTCGTTGCAACGTCATGATGTTGCATCGACGTCGATGCAACGTTGTATGTGTCAACGTCATGTGCTTGCTCGGTTATAGGGCGCATTTGGAAGGTTGTTTTCTATGATTGAGACCTTGTTTAATATCCCCATATTCGTATTATTTGCAAAAGAGGACATGGTAAAAGTAAACGCAATTGAAGCACGGTCGGCAGCCTTGCAGAGAGTGATAGCAATTCTAGAATTACTAGGAAGTAATGCAGAGTAGAAAACGGTCAGCGGTCTAACAAAACAAAAACGGTGATGGTGGTTAAACCAGTTTTACAGTAAATCAGTTTTACAGATTCCGTCATTATTCAAGTTTCCTAAAAGTATTCAGTTCGCCAAGTTTCCTGGTATTATTATCTGCCAGTAATACAATATTGAATTATTTCGGACAAGCTCATTTGTCTTGCTGTTTTTAGAATTTTACAAAGTTTTTTAAGGCACATATAATGTATTAGGCAAGGAAAGGATCCCAATGTAATATGCAGGCATCTTTTTTCTCGATACGATCCATTTGTGGTCATAGCAACTAGCGCAAACCCATATCAGCCTGGGTATTTGCACAGTCTGAGTAAATCTTTGTTGTCCGCTTAAGCATTACGAAAACACGCCTATTCAAATATATTGAAAATTTTACAACCAAAAAGGAAAATTTTCAGATAAAAAAAAAACGTGTTTCAAATTTCTGCTCAGTCTATGTTTTTTAGCAAAATAAAAAAAATAATGCTTAACCCTGTAAACTCCAGTTTTACTCTATAAAATTGGGGTTTAAGGGGGTCAAAATTATATGCGTGTTTTCGTCATGGAACCTATGGATACTGAAAATATATCGCGCAGATCTCGGCCTTTGCTGTTCGCGTTTGGCATATTTTGGCCTTTCCGTCTTTTATTGCGCATCATATGTTTTGTTAGATCATTAGCCATTTTGAAGTCGAGCACAAGTCAGAAATGATGATTTTATAACTACAGCAGCTGTATGTATCTCCTTCGTCTTGTTTTATTGTCACCAACATCACCAAAATTGAGTCGTGTCATGTAAAAGGCGACTCAGTTTATAATGTTTGAGGCAACTACATTCTGAAAGATAGTCCTTCGAAAGTGAAGTACACATTAAAAATTACAGACTACCATTGATTTTCTACATATATTTTATACATTTTTTGCAAATGTTCTACGGCCCACAACATTTTTGTTTCAAGCTCGAAAGGTCATACGTGGTACTTTCCTGACAGTCCCTCTATTTTTTTTTTTTTTCAAAAAAAGAAATGGAATGGTAGATGATGTGTCGTGTAATCAACTTCTGCTTCTTCAAAGACACTAGTACAACTCTTGTAGAAGTTCACAAACGGCATAAGTGTAATTTTTACCCAGGTGATTTTCTGCTTTCATATTCAATGCAACCACCCAAATGATACAATTTTGCTAATTTCTACTGCAGACTTGCCTGAATTATACATTTTGGCCAATTCTAGCATCAAAGCAAGCAAAAATTACAGGAAGAGTCACAATCACAGAATATACCTTTTCCATTCCAAAATTTTAGGAAGGTTGATAACTTTTGTTACTTCCTGTTGACTTTCCTGTACATCTGTCCTCTTCTAAAAAGGGGTCTACTTTAAAAGGAAAGAATTTGGGAGCAAATTCTTTCCTTTTAAAGTTGACCCCTTTACAGAAGGAAAGCAAAACCATTTCGACAGAGTTTTCTGTACCTGAAACTGTATCAGTTCCCCTTAAATTATACTATGCTTTTAAAGCCTCCAATTTGAAGATGGTGTCCGTCGCTTGGTGTCTCAGCAAAAGAATGTAATTACTTTTAGCGATTTTTCAAAACATTAAACTAATAATTACCTTTTAAATTGGTCGCTTTCATGAATATTTGATCATCTACAGCAGTTAAATGAAATTAGTTCCATCCTAGATATTGTCATTGTGAGAATAGTTTGTTACGTTGTGTTTACAGACAACTGAGGACAGACTGTACAGTCTAGAGACAGAGACAGCGGGCACATCATTTTCACGGCCAGCGCACCTAAATGATTTAAGAAATCCGAAACGTCTGTACGGTCACTCGGAGAAATATGGAATCTTTTCTTCGCAGTTATTGAATCTAGTCTTTCATCAATCAAACCTTTTCTATATAAGGTGTAAATAGTAAATGCGATATACCATATTTAGATCTCTTCGATATGGAATAAATAACTGCAAAGCACGACTAATCAAAAAAGCAACTAGAAGAAGCTCCCGTGAATTTCACAGACAGGTCTATTTTATTATGTGCAAGGTTTCTGCCATAAAAGTGCATGGTTTTGTGGTTGTTGACTGAGTTGAGTAACGGGCTAGACTTCTGAAATATTTACAGACATTTAGGGAAAGATATGGTGGCGGATAGTTTCTAAAATGTCCCAAGTAGTGTTTTCTGTATATAATTTTCCGACTACAAATAGGTGTACTTTTAAATTATTGGACAACTAATATTATCACATAGTGGCCTAAATTCCCAACATTCAGCATGAAATATCTCGCGATGTAGATAGTCTACATGCATGCAAATGTGATAAATCAGTTATACCATGGTTGTGCGCATGTACGTGCGATAATGCACTCGCTCACGCTCGTGCATTATCGCATCGTACATGCGCACGAACCATGGTATAACTAAGACATACCGAGATGGACATGGCATTTTGAAATTCCACAATTTGTCCACTGGCCACTTTTCTGTTGTTATGGTAACGTTTATATTGTTGTTGTTGTTGTTGTTGTTTTTGTTTTTGTTTTTCTTTTACAGTATTTAGAACCGTTATGGACACGGCATTTTGAAATTCCACAATTTGCCCACTAGTCATTTTCAGTTGTGATGGTTACGTTTATAGGTTTTCTTTTTGTTAATTTGTTTGTTTGTTTTTTGTTGTTGTTGTTGTTGTTGTTGTTGTTGTTTTTGTTTGTTTGTTGTTGTTTTTTTTTGTTTGTTTTTTTGTTTTGTTTTTGTTCTGTTTTTTGTTTCTTTTTGTTTGTTTGTTGTTGTTGTTTCCGTAATGATATTTTATAATCAAGTAAGCAATTACCTGCAAATGGTTATCAATTTAATGCTTAGTATGCTAATTTATATTTTCAGCAAACGAGATATTGAAATATTTTTTCTTTGACATATTTTTCATGCAATTTGTATTCGCTCGTGTATTCACTGGAGACATTTTGCATGAAATGTCAGACCCTGTATTCTGGGAAAATTCAGAAAAATATCATCATTTTGTCGTCTGCTGAATGAGCCCAGAGAGTGGTGAAGGTAAATTGATTCTGTTTTTATTTTCCGTCGATCTCATACTGTGTCTGATTCTGTTTTTATTTTCCGTCGATCTCATACTGGGTCTGATCATCATGAAAACATACCTATATAAATTTTACCCCCTCAAACCCCACTTTCATGTATTAAAACTGGGGTTTACAGGGGTATACATTATTTTCTTATTCCTGCTCAAAAACATACATTGTGGGTACTCGTTAGAACCGCCTCGCCGAGGCGGTTCTAACGAGTACCCACAATCTATGTTTTGAGCTGAAATAAGAAAAATATTAGCGTTTTTTATCTGAAAATTTTCAATTTTTGGAGTAAATTTTTGCTATATATTTGAATAGGTATGTTCTCGTAATGTTCTGTTTTTATTTTCCGTTGATCTCATACTGTGTCCGGTAGTTAGCCAACTGGCTCCCTATCATGTAATATGGTATAAATATAATAAAAAATGAATATGTAGCTACCCAGGATATGCAATAATGACCGAACACAGCCTTCTCAAATACACCGGATATGGGTTCACGTACACGAAATGAGACTACGAAACGTCGGAATTCATCGAAAGAAGAACAAACGAAACGAGAACCGTCAAAAGAAGAGGAACTGCAAGTGAATCAAAGCACTGATAGCATTTTATCCTTAACTTCCTGTAATTTAAGCAAACATTGCAGACCCAGATCAGACACCGCGTGTTCCGCGGTGTCTGATCTGGGTCTGCACTGATTGCCAGTCCTATATGTCGCAGTCCAAGTTTTACTTTTTACTTTTACTTTCACTTAAGATAACCCTCTATAAACATCACTCTGAAGTCACAGCAATCAATCAATCAATCAGTCAATCAATCAGATTTTTAATGTAGCCGGGCAACAAATTTACATAGAGGCTACGCCTCATGAAGTCACAGCGACATGAGATGCGGTTGTAAATAACCATCACCTGCATTTCGTCTAACACCCTGTTTGATAACATTGGTCAATGATAATCACATGGACAACTACCTTAAGGAAATTTTGGCGTTTGTATACTATGGCTCGATTGCAAACAATTGACCAAAAAACTGCATTCGAGCGAGTTAATGTTTGGGATTTTTTATCGTATGTCATATTTATTATAACAGTTTAAAATGAAGCGGATCTAAAGCATGCACTGTGAACAAATATAAACCAGTTAGTTCCATGTGCATTTTCTAATTAACATAAAACAGTTCGCTTGCAGCAATAATGGTCCAGATTGTTTTTAATTATATTGTATGGAAGGCCTGTGGGACTTTAACTCGTAGGGCGTAATGCAAATTTGTATCAGACGGCTTTAAAATATTTTATTATTATTACTGCTACTACTATTTGCGAATACAAGACTTGACATTTCATTTGAATCGTCTGCTAGGCGTTACGCCTTATTTTTTTCTGTAAATAAAACAAGTCAGAATGTTGTCTGCAATTGTTGCAATGAGCCTTTTAACCTTTACCACTCTTTAGGCTAATTCAGCAGACGACAATCTATTTTTTTTATTTTTCTTATTTTTCAAGCAATTGTCATCTAATATGCTAAAGAGTCAATTTACATGAAATTCCAAAAGGTATTTTCTGTGAAAAAAAAGAAACATAGTTTAAAATGTTGCCCACTGAAATGTTTACCCATGCTAAACGTTAATGAAATCCGTTTAAGGAATACCTGCTACTGTCCTGATAATCGTATGTTACTGCTAAATAAATCTTTCTCGAAACCGTGCATCGACATTATGGACAACTGTCTGGGTGGTTGTGGCACTATTATCAGTATTCTGCGAAAACGATGTCGTCACAAGGACTGAAATCAATCACAAATGACTAGACGACTATGCTTATACAGAGGCGCACGTGACGTTTACACCGTAGGGTTACAACAATCCAGATAAACCATAGTACACGTGTTTGCTACGTCGAGTCTCATATATGACAGGACTCTTGAAGTATAGCCGAACCAAATAGCCTTTCATCTTGATCAGCTGTCAACAAAAATGGGCAATGAAAACAGCGGATAGAAAATCGTGAAATCCTATTTACTGCGTTCTATACTTACCTAAAATATTAACCTATTGTAGTCTGGAGACCCCTAAAAGGGTAATTTATCAAACAGTGTAGACCCAGATCAGACGCCGCAGAATACGGCGTCTAATCAGGGTCTCCATTGTTTGCAAATAGTTTAGCCATTTTTTCTCTAGGAATATCTAAATTCCACAGCCTGATGTACCTAAAATTGAAAGTGGACTCTTCCATTATATAGTGTTGGATAATCCATTCAGTCTACAATGGGTTAAAGGTTGATACATGAGCATTTTTTTATATTACATTCAAAGCACTCACAGCACTGTGAGTCGATTGTCTCTGAGTGCAGGCTTGGAAAATGTCCTGAACGGTAACTTACGATTGTTTCATTTCACCTTTAACTTCCTGTAATTTAAGCAAACAGTACAGGCCCTGATCAGACAACGCGTTCTGCGGCATCGTATCTGGGTCTGCGCTGTTTGCCAATGTCCCAAATTTCCTAGTTTAGGTTTTACAGATAGCCATTTATCAAAAGCACTCTAACGTCACAGATCAGCGCGGCTATAAATAACCATAACCTTGATTTCGTCTAATGCGCGGTTTGATAAGAGTGGTCAATGATAATCACGTGAACAACTACCTTAAGGAAATTTTGGCGTTTGCAAGCGACCCAAAAATAACAAATTATTACAAATTGACTATGTCCCAACCAAGCAGGGTTTTGGGTTGAGACTATAAAGTAAGCGCTTCGTCGGGTCCCATTCCGTCGCGTCCAGATTCATGTTTTCTTATAAATTTTGTACCCTTAAGAATTATTTTGGAACATGGAAATGTCCACTGTATTAAGAACTGTATCAAGAAGTAAACGTAGAATAATTTATATAACGCTGTCTTACATCTTTAATGACTGATGCTCCTAGTTCACTTGGGAAGTTATCCTACCAAAGTGCATTTTACATTGGTACATTTTGTTACCCTTAAATGATTGTTTTGAACCTTTAGTTTGACTTAAGCAGTAGATTGCTTTAACAGTGCTCTAGATAAAGTCGTTTGTAGTATTTTCTAATTGCAAAACGTAAGATTATATCAAATGTTGCTCGGTATCAACCTTAACTCTTTCACTGCCACAGGCAATAATAATAGGATTTTGCAAACAGCATAGATACAGATGAGACGGCTCATAATGAGCCGTCTCATCTGGATCTACGCTGTTTGACATTCAGGCTTTCAATATTACATATTAACCTCTTGCCAAGCGATAGTTTGTTAGAAAAAAAAGCAGATGTCGTCTGAAATTTGGCATCGAAAGAGTTAAAAGGGAAAGGGGTACACTTTCATGGGAGGTAACTCTGTTGAAATTGTTTTGCCGTCCTGCTGAAAAGGGGTAAATTTAAAAGCAAAGAATTTGGGAACACAATTATTTCTTTTTTTAGTTGTCTATTTCTTAGAACGGGCTTGGCATCTAGGTATGCAACCAGGAAAGTCACTAAATGTGTCTTCCTTGTGACAGAATGGCGGAAAACCTAACAAATATATCAAGTCCCCTCAAGAAAATCAACTACAAATTAGAATAATAGCATGAGAGGGCAGTATGCAAGAGGCATAATCCCATTAGGAGTGATTGTCGCTTTATAGCATATGGCACTTCCTTTTGGGAGCGTCCATCGGTTCCACCGAATCTCTTGTTTATTCCTGTGGCGTCAGTGATTTGGTGAAAGCGGGGGGGGAGGGGGGGGTAAGAAAATGACATTTTCAGCCAAACTGCTGAATTAGCTGTTTCAGCCAGACAAGAAAAATAGCAAATGACATCTGTGACTTGACAAAATGGATCCATGGTGCCCGTTTTACTGAGGTTTGCATATGGAGGCTGGATCCCTTGTTGCACTGTGTCTTCAATTATCCTACAAATTACAATAAATATGCAAATGGACAGCGCCATGCTGAAACGTGTCTTCGGGCAAATGCGGACAGCGAAGTCCCAGATCAGCCTGCGCATCCGCGCAGGCTGATCAGGGCCTTCACTGTCCGCTAACAGAATCATTGGATACTTTGGAATTTATGAATGGAGAGAAAAGGCCCGGATGATACTTTGCCAGTGCACAGGATAATCTGAATATGCGCATTTTTGCGCATTTACGAAAGCACTTTTTCGCTTTATGCGGCCCAAATGTTAATCGATTTGTAATAGAATTAGTGGATTGTGGTAGCACAACACTTGTAATTAACACATTCTAGGCTTTCATTTTGCTACGTTTATCCCTACGAGCGCCATTCCAAAACATATATTTGTTTTTGGCCTGGGCTTGGCTTGCCAAGCCGAAGGCCAAAGTAGTCATACCACAATTTCAACCCCTGCCAAAGAATTTACGAAAACAAAAACGATAAAAGTCGAAAGTACCGCTTGCCACTACGCTGGAAAAAAAAACGACCCGTGAAAATAAAAATACATGTATATTTGGATTTGAACATAATAATTAGGTTTAAGTTTAAAACAAACTTTAATATATTTGTGATGTACATCGTACGAAACAGTTTGACAAAGAATTTTGAGCCCTGATGAGCTTATTCATAACTGCAAATTAGTACGCTGTAACATTGAAAGAAAACACGATTGTTTACGGAGATAGCCGATCTAAATAACCGTTAGTAGAACGGAAAAGTACAAGTATTTGCATATCTGAAAAACTGAAAAAAATGTCAACCAGTTTTGACGTTTGAAACCGTATTGTGCCTCAAATATTTTGATAACTTTCGGGATTTAAATCCCGAAAGTTATCAAAATATTTGAGGCACAATACGGTTTCACGGTTTACTATTACCACTCTCTGGAAATTTTCAGCAGATCACAAATTGATGATAATTTTCTTATTTTTTCCAGAAAATAGGCATTGTCAAAGCAGGAGAAAATAAGCAAAATATTTCAAAATGTCGTCTGCTAAATTTTTTACCCCGAGTGTCAAGCGTTAATTCAATATTTTGTTGGACATTTGGGCTTTATGCCTGTCATCTCGACAGATGAGTAGTTCCCAACCATAGATAAGAAGATAATTTTAATGATATTTTTTGTCAATTTTGTTGCAAAACATGTTGTGGGTACTCATTAGAATGGATTCAACGAGAACCCACAACATGTTTTGCTGCAAAGCAAACCCCGCTAAAACTAAGTTTAAATAGGCTAGCTATATCTCTAGATAAGAGTGGGATAAGGTGAGATGGTAGCAGATTAATATTTTTCTTATCAGGAGGACATATGTTGCGGGTATTCATTCGAAGTGCCTTGCCGAGGCGCTTCTAATGAGGACCAACATATATTTTCATGGAGAATTAAGAAAAAATATCCATGCTTTTTGATAGCCTTTAGCACCTGCAGCGCTTTGATTATTTTACCGAGAAAATAAGGTTACGCATGAAATGTCAAGCCTTTATGTCTGCATATATAGGTCATCTGCTGCAGTCTACCCTTAATCACGGGCAAAAATTATTTTAAAATTATCCATATAATTCATGCGATGAGAAGGCCTTAAGTTATGTGCGGACGGCGAGGTCTTTGATCAGGTTGTGTTCCATGACTGCGAAGGGGCTGGGGTTTCAGAATATCTCTTTCTGTTTCATATGTCTCCGCAGTCTGAACTGAACCTTTAATGTTTCATAGCTTGAGATAAGAGGAGGTAGCAGAAAAAATTTTTTTCTGATTTCTCCGCAAAATATATGTCGTTGGTACTCATTAGAAGCGCCTCGCGGAGGCGCTTCTAATGAGTACCCACGACATATGTTTTTGCGGCAAAATAAGAAAAATATCAACAATTCTTGGTTGAAAAAACATGCCTTATCTGGAGCTATGGTCGTTTGTTAATGCAATGACTCAACAGGAGGATAACACTGGCTGATCTGGGACTTCATTATCTGCATAAGGTTTAAGACCACTTTTCGTATGGCATTCTTAGTTGCTTTTGCTTTGCCTTATTTCACTTCACAGGCAGGAATTTAACTTCTTGAGATCGAGGTTAGCTGCGTTGTAGATCGTTCCAAGACGGAATTTCCGTTGCACTTTCGCTCGTGTTTTGCCATTCTGTCATGGTTGGTTTGCTCTTCCTTTCCGTGTCATTGGTTGGCTATTTTCTGTGATTGGGGTGCTCTATGTTATTGTTTTTGTTAAGTTATTTAATGTCATTTAATCGTTGTCCTATATCTTGGGTGGATTGTGTTCCGTGATTGTGTGGGCTTTCCTATATTTCTCTATATTTACGTTCGAGGAATATATCTGACCATTTAAGGGGAAGTAAGAATCAGATCATTTATTTGTGCTTCGCCATGCACAAAAAGCACCGTTCAAGCATATGCGAACAGTGCAGGCAAAGACTTTGGTTCTCGATTCTATGGCAGTTCCTTTTTTGCAGATTTTTTGGTAGTGCGTCTGTGGTTTCATACGTGGCGTTTTTTGTTGTTGTTTGTTGTTGTTGTTGTTGTTTTTTTTTGTTGTTTTTTTGTCAGTATTTGATCCTCATCTCAACTTCTTTTGGTGTCTCGGGAGGGCTTAGCTTTGTTTGTGGCGATTTTTGAGTATTTTCACTTATACTTTCACATTGGATATGTGGAATGTAGTAAGGGAAGAAAACGTGCTGCTGAGAAAGTTCGTGTGTACATAATGGTCTGAAGCTGTGCTTTTCGCATATGGTCGACGACGCCTTTTTGCTTGTTGTGGTCACTTTGGGTCATATTCGAAGCATTTGTTCTGTCCTATCGGGACCTTTGCTGTTTATATACAGAATTGTTGGATAGTTTAATCCCTTCATCCTTACAGACCAATACAGATACCTTTGCAAACAGTGCGCGATCCCGATGAGACACTGTTTGCCATTCTGTTATTGCTTTTTGATTGAAACCTCTATTTGCAACAATTAAATGTGTCCAAATTCAGAGATGGAAGAGTCCATGTCAGAAACATGGGGGTGAAAGGGTTAAAATGTATGAACTGTGGGGAAATACACTTATGAGACTGCGCAGTAAATTCTGCCTAGAGCATGTCAACAAGTACAAGTACTTTTAGTGGGACAAACATGATATTGGACAATCCATCTGCACGGTTGATTTCCCGGGAGAATATCACATAGCATAAACAGCGCTTGATATTCTAGCATTTCAGTTCCATTACAACTCTCATGCTAGTCTCAAACAATGCAATGAGCCGCAACGTCAGAAAACGTTTCTTCGGACATGTGCGCCCAGCGAAGATTCAGATCAGACTGCGCATTCGCGCAGTCTGATCAGAATCTTCACTGGGCGCATTTGAGAGAGCCGAGAATGCAAAGTTTCTTCATGCGGACAACGAAGACTCGTATCAGACTACGCGGATGCGCAGGCTGGTCTGAGTCTTCGGCGGCAGCACATATCAGAAGGTACGTTCCCTCACATTGCGGTTCAATTATATCGATATAATGTGCTGCTGTGAATTCTTGATAGGAGTGTATGTAGTTTTACTTAACGATGTCGATGCATTTGCACAAAGTAACTATATGTGAACATGATATTTTACATTAATTGGAGTTAACATGACAATGAAAGAATAGGTAAAATATTCCATATTTAATTATTATTTTCTACCTTTCATTTAAAAGAATAATGATAATTTGAATTTAAACAGAACTTTATATTCACTTTGGTCATTCTAGGAATGGTGTTTTATAACTGCGTTTATAGTACGTTCAATATGAACAGTTATGTGGTTTTAGATTTTGATGGTAAAATTAGCCTTGATAAGTTGCATTTTAAGCGTTTTGCCCTTAATCTAAGTTCTGTGCACACAAACTAAGATTGTTAAACAAGAAAACATTGATGCAAAGCATCAATACGCCGGGAAACTAATCTGTCATGCATTACTTAGCTCCCTATAGATCGTAGTATAGTGAAAACATTTTTTATAATTTATGAAAGGTTGTAATTATATAAATTATCGCAATACTCTACGATAAAAACATTATGGACGTTATCAGAGGTATGTAAAAAAAATCAACTATGATCATCTGTTTTCTAGCCCGCATACATAATTACATGTCGCCATCCATAGCCTAGGCCGAACATACTATATCAAAAATCATCTATGTAGCAGTGTTTCGTTCTTTTCTCCATTCATAACGTTTTCTTTCGGCCCAAATCTTTCCATGCATGAATATCAAATTAAACTGTATTATTAAACCAGCTTATAATCCGTTCGCTTTGAGAATGCATATTTCCAATCGTAAACAAAGAAAAATATATTTTGTTTCTTCTTCGTAGTACGACGAAAAAAAAACGAAATGAAAAAATTCAAACGTGTACGAATATTGACAGCAACAAGCTCATTTCAGGTCGAATGGTCAAATTGGGGCTTGTACGGGAAAACTGCTCATTTTTCTTTTAAATGAGCAAAACCCACATTGCTACATTCATTCTACAGAGTACTTCCCATTTTTTTGTTTATTTCACTATGTTACCAATAGCACAGTTCTCTTCTGCAAAAGTGTGACTGAATATTAATAATAAAAAAGTGTATGTGTGTGTGTGTGGGGGGGGGGGGGGGTGAATAGTTTTATATAACCCCACTAAGAACCCCATAAAACTGGAAGAAAACCGATGTTCTCCAAATGCATACACATTTTCGAAAAACAACCCGGCGTAAATAACATACTGGATAGAAACTGTAACAAATACTTTGCGTTTGCACAGTGTCTGATCGTTAACACTCAAAATATGATAGATGAAAAATATACTCGTAGTATAGAAGATGTTTCACAGCGAATTTTCTGTAACATATCCAGAAAATTGACTTACTGTCCAAACATCTGCTTAAATGTCTGGCCCTGGAATGAAAAATGTGTTGTTGTTAAAATGAATTTCAGCATTTTGATAATGTCCGGAACTTCTAAATGTGTTACTTTTTTTTCCAAACTTTAATCACTGTTCAGTCTCCCCTGTATGAGTTCGGGTGAATTGTCTGTTGGTGCGTTTGTGAACTAGGAGACTACATCATGAGATTTAAAACCTCGTCTCCTTGTATCATGGCATTAACAATTTGCACTATAAAGCAGCAATTATGATGATTGTGTACGCATAGCATGCTGGGTAAAAAATTCAGCAACGACTTTGAAGACAGGGGTTCTAAATTAGCCTTGGTTAATTAAAATGGCATTTGACATGCCCATTGCCTAGGTCTAATTCACAATTATCAGTACGCAAAATGTTATCCATATATTTCTGACAGTGTTAGCATTATAGCCATTTTCATGCTTTCCCTTTTTATGCCTCGGCTTAGCCTCTGTAAATGAATCTGAAATCTAACTGGCATTTATAAGTATGCCAAAAATTATAAAAATATACCAACCATATGGCCATTTTCACAAAACTAATAACAGAAGGACGGACGGACACTGTGATTATAGGACAGTCTTTGTAAGTAAACCTTTCGGTTAAATATATTGCGGTTCGTGCAGTAGCTTAAATGAGACCGCAAATGGCACCGCCCACTAATGATTTATTGCCTCCAGCTAGGCGCTACGCAAGAGAGATCAAAGGCATGTCATTCAGAGATGATTATGGGATCCCAGCAAGGGGTTGTAAAAGAAAACAGGATTTAACGCATCATGCTTATTGTCTCCGATGGTGGAGACAGTTTGCGTGAAATGTCAAATCCTGTTTTCTTGAAAAAAAAAATAAATAAATAAACTATAATCAATAATTTGTCGTCTGCTGAAATAAACCAGAGTGTGACCAACGGACCTTTCGACAATCATAATGAGTGACAGCACTGAAGATATCCAAGTGTTAATTTGAAAAAAAAAAATAGATTTTTTTTTCTAGAATTGCCATAGTAACGCAGTGCTGAAGGCCGGATGTTTTTCTTGTATCATATTTACCCAAAGGATTCGGGCTCCTGAACCCATTTATGCCGTACTCTTTTACAGGTCCATTTCCAATAGAAAGATTGCCAGGTTAGATTTTTAATTATTACCATGTTTTATAGAAATTCCTGTATTTAAGAGCAAACAGTGTAGACCCAGATCAGACGCCACGTTAATGCAAACAGTGTAGACCCAGATAACGCGGCGTCTGATCTGGAATGCAAACAGTGTAGACCTAGATCAGACGCCGCGTTATGCGGCGTCTGATCTGGGTCTACACTGTTTGCAAATGTCCCTTTTATTGGACGCTAGATATAAATGGGTTATCTCGTTACGTGTCTTAACAGTTGACCGTCCATTCGATTACTTGTTTAAAACCGCTGAATGAGTGACAGACAATCCAAACCCTGACCCTGATCAGACGCCACATTCTGCGTTCACTGATCCGGATGTACACTGTTTGCTCGGGCCGGTCTGTCAGAATTCTTAGGATATATACGGTATTCGATTTCTCCCGCAGTTCTCAAGTAATCAGTCTAATGTGTTTAACAGCAATTTTGTGTTTCCCATCAGTATTCGGACAGACAGGCCTGAGTAAACTGTAAAGGCCCAGATCAGGTTCCACAGAACACGCCATTTAATCAGAATCTACACTGTTTACCATGCATCCAGCAGATTTTATACACATTACATGGTAATAAAATGAACTATTAGGTACTAAGGGGCGCATGAAACCCTGCAAACTACCAATCTGTCATGTGAAGAGTCAGAAAAACCGAAACTAATCTGAATCTGCGCATTCCGCGTATAGCTGAAGATACCTTTTCACTTGACGCAAATCATAGACCTATAAGTCTTACAGACAATTTAATTTTCTAGGCCCATTTGTTCAAAACTAACGATGTCGTTAGTTAACGTATCGGTAAAACTTTAATCATCAAATAAGGCATATATGCTAATATGTTTGCTGAAAAATGTGAGTAGCTTCTGCATTTGCAAAAGCTACTCACATTTTTTCAGCAAATATACCTGAGAATTAGATATTGTACTTACTAGAACAGTTAACATTTTGACCACTAACGAACTCGTTAAGCTAACGATGCTTTGAACAACTGGGCCCTGGTTGTTGCCTATAACCTGCCTACTTTAAATTTTAACAAACGGCGATTTAAAACAAACCAAAATATGTTGTATTACTTAAATTAGTACCAGTTTTTTTTTTTTGAAACGACTGAAGTGCCAACTCCTATTTTCAGGGAGAATTAAGTAATATGCTGTCTGCTGGTTTTGTTAACAACATGCTTTAGACTAACAGCAATCTACGGAAGCCGATAGGGGACACTTTTTAGTCCTACGGCTTATTAGTTCCACGACGATACAAAACTGAAACTAAAGGAAATATGTTGCTTTCCTAACCCTTGTCATTCTGAATAAATTAAGATGCCACCCCGACTCTTAATTTCCAGCCAATCAGATTACTTGATCCGGGTTTTTGATAGAAATTCACATATTTAATTACAAACAGTGCAGATCCAGATCAGTTGGCTTCATTAGAAGCCAACTGATCTGGATCTACACTGTTTGTTAAGATGGCATGTCGTGTTCAGCAAGAGAAGGGTTAAGACATTTTCATTATCAGCGAAATTAATTGTTGTAATATACCGCTTTTACCCTAAAGATTCTGACACCACAGCTCTATACTAGACCGATCCTAAAATTGGAACGTCCTTTGGGCTATCTCAAAATACGTCTAAAAGGTGCTGACGGAATGGCCAATAGTTTAGGAGCAGTTTGATATTTGTCTACACTGTTTGCTCGGGTCCCTATGTTCCCTCTTTCGGGATATTTGGGTAAGTAAGATTGGTCTCAATAAGTATGACCAGAGACAAAGAAACGGTGCAACCTGTCCGAATAGTGACGAGTCAGATTACTGTGCTTTCGACATCTTTAAGATAGTCGTTGTTTGTTTTGCGCTTTACACAGAGGAATTAAATGCAAACTTTTGTCATGATTTAATGCAAAACCATTCGTCGTAACTACCTATGCAAAACAGTTTTTTTTCTAGTCAATGGTTTAAAAAAAAACACGAATATTTTCACTTTTCTCCCATAGTAAAAATATGCAAACCTCGATAGGGAAAGTAGTTTTGATGAAGGATACAACAAGTTCTACTTTTTCAAAATTTCTGAAATTTTCACAATATTGTTATGGAACATTAACAATTTAAAATCGGTGAAGAAAAGCAAAACAATAATTTTAATTTAAAAAACATCCAGTTTAATTCAATTTACTATAGAAATTGCACAGGTCATGTCCATTTTTGGCCGAAAAATTAGATTTATAGTAAAATATTTCAACACAAAGTACAGAAACGGAAAAGACAAATGCTTCATTATAAGATATGGTCAGTCATAACAAAACATTTTCATTTAGAGTTAAACGTCATGCAAAAAACGTCTTTCCAAAGGATGTCGGAAGGACAGTAGACTTTGTACCCACACAAAATGATCCGAATGATTACTATTCACATGGACAATCTAAAGATGATGAAGACTAAGGGAGGAAAGAGCAAAGACTCGGATCAGTCTGATCGGATGCACGGCTGCTCTGCGTCTTTTACTGTTCGCGTATACCACACTGTCAGATTTACTATGTCCAAGATTAATGTATAAACCCTAAATATTTGGACACTTAAATTCCTTACCATACTTGCCCTAAAATTGAACAAGTCCATTTGGACTTCTGATGTGCATCACGAAAACATGCTTATATAATGTTGACCCCCTTAAACGCTACTTTTATTTAGTAAAACTGGGGTTTACAGGGGTATACATTATTTTTCCTATCCCTGCTTAAAAACATAGATTGTGGTACTCGTTAGAACCGCCTCGCCGAGGTGGTTCTAACGAGTACCAACAATCTATGTTTTGAGCAGAAATATGAAAAATACCAGAGATTTATCTGAATTTTTTAGTATTTTGAGGTGAAATTTTCTATATATTTGAATAAATGTGTTTTCGTAATGTGTCCAAAAACTGCAGAATGTGTGGCAAACAGTGTAGACCCTGGCAAGGCCTCTCTGTCGGAATATAAATGGTAACTATGGTAAATGGTGCTATGCGATAAGAGTCATTCGCAGAACGTCTGCCAACATTGACACTGACCTTTTCACAACCTGGTCTAATGGATTGCTTTCCTAATAAGATTTGCAAATAGTTATTTAAGAAAACGAAGAACCGTAAATAAGTTACCATTGATTATATTGTGTATTTACCTCATGTTACTCTAAAAACAAACATTTTTGTAGTAAATATGGGTCTTAACGTTGAGGGGAAAGGTTCTACTAACGCAAAATATGTGATCTTTCGCAATTTTCCTCCGAGACGTCACTCATGTTAACATGAAAATCAGCAGAGAAAATTTTAAAATAAGATGTTTTGTTATTTTTAATACTTTTTTCTGCACATAATGCAAGTGATGAGCTATTGACCAGACCAATAACGGTCCTAAGTGTAATGTTACGGTCAAAATCTGAAAAGAAAACACAAAAAATATAACTGTTTCCAATCATAATATACACCAAGCTAAAGCGAAACAAAAAAAAAAAACAGCACTTCTTTCCATGTAATGTTGCAAGTATTCTATGCCTTTGAACTGACGTGCCCTAGCGAAATGTGACTCCAGATCAAGTTTCCCCAAGCGTTTTGAGTCAGTCCGGATTCTGCATGGTATACCATTCATGTTATCTTCCCCTGTAAAATTGCCTCCGCTTCTCATGAAACCCACCGACGCTCAAGTTTTGTTTGACTTAGATTTTTCTGAATTTCAAAACGGAATAAAGCAATTTTGCATATTTTCAGCTCATTTGCATGTTTTGGTTGGCTCCCTTGAATGCACTTCATTCCATCCGGGGAAGATGGCAGGATCTTGTCCAAACAATGATTGCGTATGGACATTAACAGTGCTCTTAAAGCACCGCAGTAATATCGGTTCCAGATCTGGGCTTTTCGGCGTTTCAGTGAGCGGCACCAGTCGGAGAGCCCGAATGTGTCCGATGATTTCACATTCAGTTTGGACTGAATGTCGTTCAGCCAATTTCGTGATCGAACGTGTTTCCCAATTTTTCATTGTGTTTATCATGTTTGTTTGTTGTTGTTGTTGTTGTTGTTGTTGTTGTTGTTGTGTGTGTGTGTGTGTGTGTGTGTGTGTGTGTGTGTGTGTGTGTGTGTGTGTGTGTGTGTGTGTGTGTGTGTGTGTGTGTGTTTTCTTTTTCTCATTGTAATTTCATATTATCTATTTCTGTCTTCTATGAGCACATTTCATGTATTCATTGTTATATTTTGTTATATGATTTGCAAATAACGCTGAGTTGAGTTGAGAGTTGAGCTGAGTCTTTAAGCTATAAATTTTAGGCACCCAACTACTTGTACCTCGGTGTATATGTTCTGCAAGATCTAGACTTTGGGTTTATGCAAAGGTTGATAAGTCTGGGCGATAGAGCAACTTTTTCAAATATTTTGACAATGCCTGGCTGCTTGCGTTTAATTTTCTTTTTGTCCCATGACTTCACGTGGTTGACCACGCGACTTCACTTGGATTTAGCATGAGACCAAATTATTTTTAACTCTTAAAGCGCCAAGCACAGTTTCTAACAGACGACATTTTTTTCTCAGTAAATTAGACTTTGCATTTCATGTGAATCATCTGCCTAGTAGAAGATTCAAATGAAATGCTACGACTTATTTCTATGGAAACAAGTGGATTTGTCGTCTACTGCAGTTGTGATTGGTGCTTAACTCTTTCGGTGCCAAATTTCAGACGACAATTGTCGTCTGTTTTTCTTTTTCAACAAACTATCGCTTGAAAAGAAGTTTATACATACAGTTGAAAGACTGAATGTCAAACAGCGTAGATCCAGATGAGACAGCTCATATGAGCTGTCTCATCTGGATCTACGCTATTTCCAAAGCCTATTATTATCCCCTGTGGCAGTGAAAGAGTTAAGGGTTAACTTTGTCTAACAATGATTTGACGAAACTCTGAAATTTTTCAAGTAGTGTTTTCTCTGTTGTATAATCATATAGAAATTCTCAAACAAACAATGCAGATGCATATTAGACTGGTAACTAAGGAGACTCTGATCAGAGAATGCATTTTGTTTGCGATTCTGCAAGCCATTTTATAACATCCCAGTAAGAATGTTACTTAAATCTATATCTCTGAAATTTTTCAAGCAGTGTTTTTCTCTGTTGTACAATCAGACAGACATTCTTGAAAAAACAAGGCAGTCACAGATTAGTCTGGTAACAAAGGAGGATCTGACCAGAGTCTCTATATTGTTTGCTATTCTCTCAGCCCTTTTAAAACACCCACTTAGGATTCTATTTAAATCTATATCGGACCGTTATCGGCCCGACAGGATTCCTGTCAGGCCGATAACGGTCCGATGTAGATTTAAGCAGAATGCTAAATGGGATCTGGTAGTCTATTTGACATGTTGAAAATAAGGATAAGTGCTGGGTTACTGTATTAATCAAAACAGATGATGGAAATTGGTTCTTCTCCAGATATTGTGAACCTTTAAAAGATAAGATGGATACTGCAATCAATCATCGATCTGTCATAACGAAACTCTTGACCTACGCGCCTATATATTGTTCAAAACTCATTTGGCTGAAGCCACGAGTGATTTTTATGACAATGTTTCCTTTTGTATGAAATCACACCCAGTAAAGGCTACCCAGCTAGCATTCTACGTAAATCTATATCGGGCCGTCATCGGCCCGTCAGCTACCCTGACGGGCCGATGACGGCCCGATATAGATTTACGTAGAATGCTGACTGGGTACGTTCTGGTATCTTGGCAAAGTTGTTCGCTTTAGGCAGTGCTTGGGGTCGGGGTGCGCATTCAGCCCTGCAAACTACAATGCTGGCATATGAAATGTCTCAGTGAAACCAACCAAGACTCTACATTTCATTCTTTTATGTGTTCTTTGTCTCCAGGGATACCATTTACAAATTGTATTTGACTTCACTGCAGCTTGTGTTAGTGGTGCCGTATGGCGGCCGTAGAAAGTCTCCCCGTAATTTATCATTGTGCAGTTTTAATTTTATTTTCCTCGGGAACACTGTCTATTCTGGTATCTTCGAAAATTCGAGCTCTAGGTAGGGTGGTAGTGCTAATGGGGACGTATGCAGCCCTGCGAACTACATTGCTGCCACATGAAGAGTCTCTATGAAACCGAAACATCACATTTTGTTCTTTTATGTGTTATTTGTTTCCAAGGACAACCATTGTATACTCTCTCATGAAAGCGGCGATACAGTTGGTAGATTTATCGTCATTGTTCACAAGGGAGACCACTTTTGTGACTTCCTGTTTGCTTTTCTGCACACAAAGCCCCTTCTGAAAAGCGATCGATTCTAAAAGGAAAGAATTTGCTCCCAAGGGGAGCAAATTCTTTTCTTTTAGAGAATTTGCGGAGCAATATCTTTCCTTTTAGAGTCGATCCCTTTTCAGGACTCTGAAAGGAGGGAAGCAAATTATTTCCTTTTAGAGTCGATCCCTTTTCAGGACTGTGAAAGGAGAGGAGGGCCCTTTTTACCTTTTAGAGTCGACCCCTTTTCAGAAGGGGGAAGTGCCTCTGAAACTGTATCCTTGCCCTCTAAACAATAAATTTAATAAATTTATTTTATAAACAGGTAGATACGAACATGTAAATAGCAATTTATATCATTTCCTTTTAATTTTCCGTCGATCTCAATGCTGCCATTTACCAGTCATAATCTATAAATGTGAAGTTGGTTTGTTTTTCGACTTTCGCTTTTCGTCGAACGCTTTTAGTTTTTCGCATTTCGTTTTTCGGTTTTTTTGACATTCGAACTGAGGCGGAATATGGAATTTTAACATTCAAAATCTTATTTCGACATTCGCACTGAGGCCGAATATCGTATTTTGACAATCGGAAACTGCCTATTTCGACATTCGAATTGCGACCGAATATCGTGTTTTAGTTTTTCGCTTTTCGTTTTTCGCTTTTCGTTTTTCGACATTCGAAATGAGGCGTAATATCGAATTTTAACGTTCAAAATCGCATATCGTATTTTGATATTCGAAAACTTATTTCGACATTCGAACTGAGGCCGAATATCGAATTTTGAAATTAGAAATCCTATTTTGACATTCGAACTGAAGCCGACTGTCGTATTTTGACATTCGAGATCCTACTTTGACGATAAACGAAAAGCGAAAAGAAGAAAAACAAAAAAAAACGATATTCGGTTTCAATTTGAATATCGAAATAGGTTTCCGAATGTCACAATGCGATATTCGGCCTCAGTGCGAATGTCGAAATAGGATTTTGAATGTTATAATTCGATATTCCGCCTAATTTCGAATGTCGAAAAACGAAAAGCGAAAAATGACAAACAAACCAACTTCACTTCCTTTAGAAAAATATAAAAGGTTATGGTAACTGGTAAAGGTAAATCCTGGCGAAACGGGTTTCTAGTTTGCGGAACCCTTTTCACCCCTAACGATCCATGGTGGTTTTTTCCAGCTTTGAATTTGGACATATTTTGGTTGATAAATTTGTTTCTCTTCTTTAATTGCTAGACGGTGCCCCTTTCTTCGTCCATTTATGCCAAGCGTCCCATAAGATGGACATTGGCAAACAGTGTAGACCCAGATCAGACGCCGTAGAACGCGGCGTCTGATCAGGGTCCACACTGTTTGTACTAAGTTCAGAAATTTCTACAAAACACGATAATAATAAAACCTAACCAGACATTCCTTATATAGGAAAGGGACCTGTCTAAAGAGTTAAGGCAGAAGAGTCCACTCGGCATAAATGGGTTCATCTGTTTCAAAAATCTGGTGTCTAATTATTGTTGTTTGTCGTCTGGCTCATCGTGGTCCAGCTTGTGGTTTTCTTTACTCAGGCTCCAGCTCACAACTGCCCAGCTAGCTTCTTTATAAATCTATAGCAGGTCCTTATCGGCCCGTCAGTTATCCTGACGGGCCAATAACGGCCCGCTATAGATTTATGTAAAATGCTTACTGCGTGAGTCCTCTTCGCTGTTTCATCTGATGTATAAGTGATGATGCAGACGACCCTGTGTGGACCGATAACATATTTACGATTTTCAACTATATCAGGATTTAGGCCAAGGTTTCGATCGAGTTAAACTAGTGTTTGTTTGTATGCCGGGGCCATTGCAACTGCGTCGTTGCGTCTTGTCATTGTTTGTTCTTTCAGTGCTTTGTTTCGTGATTTTGGCTTTTCCTGCATCACTTTATTTATATTTTGCATGTACGCAGCGTTTATAACGCTGCTTTTCTGGATCGAGGCTCCATTTGCTCCTAGCAATATTTACGTTAATTGTTATTCATTAAGTAGAAGTAAATGACCTGATATCATATCATTTTTAATTTCATAGGATAAAAGCGGAAAATGCAGAAAAGGAGAAAATCGATAGTGTTGATGCCAGTCCTTTATATAATCAGTTGTTCTTTTACACAAAGCATGCTGGGTAAAATTTTAAAAGGAGGCACTTTGAAATAGTTTTCCTATTTTTTTTCAGAAAGCAGGTTTTGACATTCCATGCAAATTTGCATAAAATGTTAAAACCTATTTTCTATGGAAAATAAGAAAAATGTATCATCAGTTTGTCGTCTGTTCAATTTGCCCATAGAGTGGTAAAGGTTATCTTTTTATCATTACATAATTTGTTATTGTCCTTGTTCCGACTTACAAGATGTTCTGATTTTCCCCAGTATCCCTTAAGGTCAGCAAAATAACACTAAAACATTGTTGAAAAACTGGTTCTGAAATAATCATTGCGAACCATACAAATGATATGATATTTATACATACGTACCATGATCAGTCAACCAGACAAAAACTTAAGACCCACACAACCTACTTAAAGTATTGTAGAGGTCCTCTCTGAAATATTGTTTTAGATTTCCCCAGATGCACGGACCAATAAAGCATTTTATTACAGTTCTAGACCAAGGCCATTTGAGATTACTATGCGATCGTTACTTTGTTTTTGTCACCACTTTGATATGTCAGTGAAACTAATGTGATACGTTTCTTTACATTATTTATTCTTATTATACCACCGACATAGGTATAGAATACAGTCGACTCTCGTTATCTCGAATTCCAAGGGACTCTCTGAAACACTTCGAGATATCCGTACCTCGACATATCGGATTTTCAGAATTGATGAAAAAATAATTCGAACAATCACATTTAACAAATTTATATGTAATTGGACTTGACGTTAGGGATATATCGAAAATATTGTAGAAAGGGAGAAATTGCTCCTTAGGAGCAATTTCTCCTCTTTTCCACAATATTTTTTACTTCTTGTTAAATTTTCATGTTTAGGCAGGGACAAGATTTTCACTTCGAGATAAGCGGTTATTCGAGATAAGCGAGTTCGAGATAACGGGAGTCAACTGTATTTAAAAAAAGACTTTTTTGTAAACTGGAATTAATGTGCAGCTTGATCATGGTCTGATGAGAGATGTTGCTTATGTGCCATGAAAAAAACCACCGTCTTGTTAGCATGTATAACTAACTATTCGCAAACTCAAATTTAATGTTATATGTAATGAATAAGTCATAATATAATACAGTTGACTCTCGTTATCTCGACCTCGCTTATCTCGAATAACCGCTTATCTCGAATTTAAATTTTGGTCCCCGCTTAAACATGAAAATCTAACAACAGGTAACAAAATATTGTGGAAAAGAGGAGAAGGGAGCAATTTCTCCTCTTTTCCACAATATTTTCAAAATATCTCTAACTTCAGGAGTCAAATTACAGTAAAACCTAATGGCTCGAACACCGATGGCTCGTTTACCATGGCTAGTTCGAACTCATTTTTAGTCCCTACGAAATTCTTCAAAAAAACAAATATTTAGGAAATGTTCTTATTTTATGATGAGGCGATTCTAATGAGTACACTAAACATACCATTATTGTATAGAAGATGGAAAAGGTTTCCCTAAATTATCGCCATTTGCTTCCTGGCCTGGCGCCATGATTAACACTCAGTGGCTCGAACTACTCATGTCTCGAACAAATTTCCATGGCCCCAAAGATGTTCGAGCCATTGAAGTTCGACTGTACATACAGAGTTGGTAAATGTGGTTATTCGATTTATTTTTTCCTCAAATCTTCAAATCTAATATGTCGAGGTACGGATATCTCGAAGTATTTCAGAGAGTCCCTTGAAATTCGAGCTTACGAGAGTCGACTGTAGTATGTTGGATTGTTGATATTTTACGCCATACTTTTTCTTCTTACTGTATTTACCCTACGTGCGACGGACAGACAAACTAGTGCTGACAATGAGGACACAGATCAGACGCCGCATTCTTGTTTGTCAATCATCTAGCAGTTTTAACACACATCAGCAGGTAGTAAAAGGGATTTGTTCAATTTTTAGGACACATATGGTAAGGAGATAAGGTGTCCAAACACCTAGCTTTGGGAAATGCAGCTCCGTTTTAACTCTTTCAGCCCAACAGACCAAAACCAATACCTGCGCAAACAGTGTAGAGCTAGTTCTGTTTTAGATTTTAAACTGAAACCCCTATTTGCATCAATAGACAAGTCCAAATTAAAAAAAAAATGGAAGATTCCTCCAGAAACTAGTGATGAAAGGGTTAATTAGTCGATACAACACCAGCTGTGGAAACCTACAATATCTCGGCCTCGTCATACGAAAATGTGTAGTCGGACATATGCGGACAGCGAAGGCCCAGATCAGCCTGCGCGTCCGCGCAGTCTGACCAAGACCTTCATTGTCCGCTAACAGAATCATTGGACACCATAAAATATATCAATAGAGAGCAAATGCCCGAATGAGACTTTGCGCATGCGCGGGACGAATTTGAATCTATGCATTGCTCATGTCCGAAGACACGTTTTCTTTTGTCACGGCCCAATTCTGATATACTCCATGAAAAATGAACTTACGAACGTTTGCGGCGCTATTATTGAGACTTTGCTGTCTGCATGCAGATTCATTTTGGCAACTGTAGGGATATATCGTTCTAAGCCCCTCGGACAAAGAGGATGTACAAACTGATCTTGGTCTTCGCTGTTTGCGGCCAACGCTTCAAAATAACCGAAATAATATTTCCAGAAAATATTTTCGAGACTGAATTTCAGAACACATGAGAAATTTCTCAAACTACCTAAAGGTAATGCTAATTGTTTAGGTGGGAATCGATACACTTTCAGGGAAGGCAACTCTTGTCAGATTTTGCATCCTTTCTGAAAAGGGGTCTACTCTAAAAGGAAAGAATTTGCTCCTTTTCAGAACAGGCCTAGTGAAGACAAGCAAACCGGACCTCTCTTATGAAAAATTGTGGAAAATCTACCAACTGTATCCAGTTCCTCTAATTATTTATGCTACATTACGAAAACACGTCCATTCAAATATATAGAAAATTTCACCTCCAAAAACTGAAAATTTTCAGATTGTGTTTGTGGCTTTTCCAGGGTAGCTCAATATTGTCTTTGTAGCCCATTACAAAAACACGCCTATTTAAATATATACAAAATTTCACCTCCAAACACTGAATATTTTGGCGGTGAATATTTTCAGATAAAAAATTCTGACATTTTTCATATTTCAATATTTTCAGATAAAAACTCCGATATTTTACATATTTCTGCTCAAAACATAGATTGTGGGTACTCGTTAGAACCGCCTCGCCTCTAATGAATACCCACAATCTATGTTTTGACAAAAATAAGAAAAATAATGTATACCCCCGTAACCCCAATTTTACTATATAAAAGTGGGTTTAAGAGGGTCAAAATTATATAGGCATGTTTTCGTGATGAGGACAGAGTCGTTGCTGTTTGGGTAATATTGCATTGGAGGGCACCGTCAACCTAGCAAGAGATGAAGCTGGCTGAGTTATGTGATCGCTGTTAACTTTGCAACGGTTTGTTAACCTTTTGGCATCCATAATTTGATTTGATTGAAGGGCCACGTTTACCAAGCATGTAGAATCTTGACAAACTATGTATTTTAAAGCAGATGTGATCAAAATCAGACGAAAAATAAGACAGATGTCGCGGTTTTAAGATTTTAAAATTGCTTTTCGGGACGCCGCCGTTTTGCATATTTGAGTCATCGGTGTATACAGACTCGCTAACTACATAGCTGTATAGTGAAGAGATATAATAAAAACGATCCTCAGATTTTTGTGTGTTCTTTGTTTCAAAAGGCAACCTTTTAGACTTTAAACCCATTTGTGCATGGCGTCCTTTAAAAGGGACCTTGGCAAACAGTGCAGACCAGATCAGACGCCGCATTCTGCGGCGTCTGATCAGGGTCTACGCTAGTTGCATGAAATACAGGTTTCTATAAAACATGGCAATAATAAAAATTAACCATGCATCCCTTCTATTGGAAAAGGACCTGTCCAAAGAGTTGAGGTAGCAGAGTCCACTCGGCATAAATGGGTTAAACATTGTTCAAGTATTTTAGACTAGTTTGTGTTAAAAGATGCCTATTTTGTACAAGTTACTTAGAATTGTATTGATTTCTCACACCACGGCTCATTACTTTTAAAATTGACATTTGGTTTCCAACTCATTTATGAATTATTTATATTTTAATTATCTTTCAATCAACTTTAAGCCGGTGCACATCAATACCTACAAAATAGCATAGAAATATTTCTTAATAGCACACGCCCTTATGGCATATGCGATCCTGATCAGAGTCTACGCTGGTCGCTAATAGAATATATAATGATCCCATTCGTGATCAGCGTCGACCCTGATCAGATTGCGACCCTGATCAGACTGAATCGGATGCACAGTTTGAGAAGGATCTATGATGGTTGCTTATGACATAAGGTCATTTTCTGCTTGAAGGGACCCGCATACTATTTAGGCCTTGAAAAGTTGCCTTAGTTTAGTTTAAACCGTATTTCATTGTATCAATTTTATGCATATAATATATACAATATATAATATTTCAGGATCCGACAGTAATTAAGCTTGGAGCTTATGTATGTCATTTCCTGATATATGCAGTTTGTGAACATACAATATATACAGTATAACCTAAATGACTCGAACACGGATGGCTCGCTTACCATGGATGATTCGAACTCTTTTTTCAGTCCCTACAAAATTCTTCCAATAGCTCAAGAAAACAAATATTTAACGATTTTTTTTCTTATTTTATCATGGAATTGTATGTTGTGTGTACTCATTAGAATCGCCTCATCGAGGCGATTCTAATGAGTACACTCAACATACAATTATTGTATAGAAAATTGAAAAAAAAAATCCCTAAATTATCGCTATTTGCTTCCTGACTTGGCACCATAATAAACCCTCAGTGGCTCGAACCAGCCACGTCTCGAACAATTTTCTATGGTTCCAAAGATGTTCGAGCCATCGAAGTTCGACGGTATAAACAATGATAGCTAGAAGAACGCATATACATAGTAGAGCTTAAACGAGTTATGGTATAGTAATTATATAGCAAAGGAGAAAACGAAGGAGAAAACGAGAGAGAGAGAGAGAGAGAGAGAGAGAGAGAGAGAGAGAGAGACTGTGGTAGAAAATTCCATGCTCCTAGGTCTTAGGTCATAACCTAGATCTGGGCATTTTGTCTGCAGATGCGATGTGGACCCTTCCCTCATGTTGTGGTTTATATATGTGAAAAGTCATTTGGATCAGTATGTGCAACTTCAAGATTTAGTGATATGATATTTGCTTTTAAGAGTGCACATATTCAATAATAGCGTGAGTGCTAATAAGAATTGTTTGTTTGTGTTGAGGTTTTACGACCCAGTCAACCCAATGGGGTCATGTCGAGCGCGGTCAGTTTAGCTAACCACACATTCACTGGGCAGGCTTAGTCCTCTAAGCGGTTAACCAGTATTGTGCACATTCTTTCGCCAGAAACTGACAACTGCCCTTCTTGAATCAGCGGAAGGGAGAGAATGACCGTAGAAAATATTTCATGATCAATCTCCACGAAAGAATGTTGCCGACCTCGGCGGGGGTTGAACCCGCGACCTCCTGGTCTCCAGTCGGACGGCGCATCCAACTGAGCCACCGAGGCCGGCAAAATTGCCTTAAAACTTTATGTGTCGTTAAGGGGACTTGATGCACTTAGTAGTTTTACCGCCATAGTTTACCAGAAAAACAACTTTGTGACTTCCTGTTTGCTTTCCTGCACACCGAATCCCTTCTTAAAAGGGGGTTAGCTCTTGAAGAAGAACAAATTCTTTCCTTTTGGAGTAGACCCATTTTCAGAAGGAAGGCAAAAACAATGTTGACAGTTATCTCTCCTTCTGAAATTGTATCCGTTTTCCTTCAGTTGATCCAGGAGCATTCGTTGTATTTCTACAGTATTCGATCTAAGTACCGCACATACCCCTATGAGCGCACAGTCAAGGATTTCGTAGTCTTCAGATTACAACCATGTATTTTTATCTGCTTCTTTATAAAAGCATATGTTGTTGGTACTCATTTGAATTGCCTCGACGAGTCGAGGCAATTCAAATGAGTGCCAACAACATATGTTTTAGAGGCTTATCGAGGAGTTTCAAATGAACACCCACAACATGATTTTATCAAGAAAATCAGAGAAAAATCACAAATGTATCATTAAAAAAACTTATCATGTAGTCCACTGCTGATATTTTTCTAAAGTCTCGTTATTAGATGGATATTTTACAAGTTTTTTTTTTTCTTTTTTTCTAGTTATTTTGAAAAACCTAACCGCACAGTCCGGTAATAAGGTCGGATACGTTATTTTATGTTTCTGAGTTAAATGGTCATAGTAAAGTCCTGCAAATGATCTCGAGGTGCATTTAAAATACAGTTGACTCACGTTATCTCGACCTCGCTTATCTCGAATAACCGCTTATCTCGAAGTGAAAATCTTGTCCCTGCTTTAACATGAAAATCTAACAACAGGTAAAAAAAATATGTGGAAGAGAGGAGAAATTGCTCCCCAGGAGCAATTTCTCCTCTTTTCCACAATATTTTCAATATACCTCTAACTTCAAGAGTCCAATTACATACAAATTTGTTAAATGTGGTTGTTCGAAATGTTTCCTCAATTCTGCAAATCTGATATATCGAGGTACGGATATCTCGAAGTATTTCAGGGAGTCCCTTGGAATTCGAGATAACGAGAGTCGACTGTATATATCTTTTCCATTGGTTTCATATATACAGAAAAAAAAACACCGAGAGTCCGAATTTCAATCAATAAATAATATCTGCTTTACAGGATGACAATAACAAGCATAGATATTTAATTATCAGTTAATGGCCAAATCAAACGGAGTGATGAAAATCATTCAAAGTATTTATTTGTTATACTATCATAGATGGTCTTTATTATTTATTATAGTCAGTTGATTATAACGAGCAACACCAAGATAAAACCTGTCTTCTGTCTTATTAGAACTGCACATGCGCAGAACAAGCTGCGCAGTTGCTTGTATTGTAAACATACAATATTTAGTCTATGCAAACTGTACATGCTCAGCTCAGTCTCGTCAGAACATACGCAGTTTTCATACGATCCGAATGCGGCTGCAAAATTAATAGAGCTACAAGGTCATCAGGTCTCTTAGGAATTAATATGTTTGGCTCATCCAGCCATTGATTTCATATATATATATTAACCCTTAAAGCGCCAATCACAACAATTGTCGTCTGCTTTGTCTTCTGCCAGTTACTTTAAAAGTCATTGTTGCAAACAGTTTGGACCCAGATCAGCAGTCTGATCTGGGTCCACACTGTTTGCCTTTATGCAAAAATAGGTTTGAAAAGTTTGCAAGAGTATTCAGCAGACGACATAAACAGACATTTTCAGATGCAGATTTTCTTAGCGTTTTAAGGGTTAATTGTTTTTATTTTTTTCATCGAAACAATGCTTGTCCGCGAGAAAATCAGCTGAACTCCTCAGTGGCTTTGCGTCGCATCGTAATTAATATTTGCTGAACGTGAGTGTTGTATTGGAATTAGAGTCTATAGCTGTGCCCAGTCAGCATTCTACGTAAATCTATATCGGGCCGTCATCGGCCCGTCAGGGTAGCTGACGGGCCGATGATGGCCCGCTGTAGATTTACGTAGAATGCTAGCTGGGTGTGGCACCGGAAGCAATAATCGCGTCTTGTCGTAGACGTGTAAGCAGTTCAGAATTTAGGGGAATGGGTACACTTTCAAGGGAGGAACCTCTGTCAAACCGCGTTTGCCTTCCTACTGAAAAACAATAGGAAAACAATTTCTCCCCTTGGTACTTTGTATGCAGAAAAACAGACAGGTAATCACATAATTCGTCTTTTTTTTTTTTTAAATCAAAGCACTTACAGTACTAGTGGGTCGATTGTCTCTCAGTGTAGGCTGGGAAAATGGTCCTGAACGGGGACTTGATTGTTTCATTTAACCCTAATCTTCCTGTAATTTAAGCAAAAAGTGCAGATCCTGATCAGACGCCGCGTTCTGTGGCGTCTGATCTAGGTCTGCATTGTTTGCCAATATCCCAGTCCATGTTTTACAGATAATAAACGTAAAAAAAAGAGCGGAAACAAAGAACACACTACTTTATTGAGACTCTTCATAAGCAGTAATAAAGTTTGCAACACTGCTTACGTCCTCTAGCGTACAAATGAACAGAACTCCATTTTCAAATGTACCACAATGGGCCCAACGATCCGAAAGGAAATGAAATGTAATCTGCACTATGGTGAAGTACGGGGAGGCGTTCTACCGCCACCACACGGCACTGACACCAGCTACAATGTAGTAAAATAAACGTAAAAATGCCTTTGGAAACAGAGAACACACTACAAATTAGAAAATGGGAGTCTCGGTTTTATTGAGACTTAACGTCACAGCGACAAGAATAGCGTGGCTATAAATAATCGTTACATGGACTTCGTACAAACGCGCGTTTGATTTCATTGGTCAATGATAATCACGTGGAAAACAACCTTAATTTTAGTGTATGTTTACTGTGGCTCGATTGTAAACAATCGACCCACTAATGGAAAACTTACCATGGATACCTGATCAGTCTTCGCTGTCCGCATGAAGAAAGCTTGGGTTTTTAGCTATCCATTGAGCCCAACACCGAGGATTCTGATCAGACTGGGCAGATGTCCAGGCTGATCTGAGTCTTCGCTGGGCGCACATGCTATTTTGTTGGTTTTGTCATGAAGTGGCTCATCTGATTTTGCTTGACGTGTGCATTTTGTGTATTTCAGATTAAACAACAAGGTTTCACGACTGTGATACATGCAGAAATCCACCTAAATGAAACAACTTCTACTCCACACAGGATGTGAGCCTTTCAACGGATATGACGTCGTTAATAAAACAGGAAGTATACTCTCCGCCATCATTCGCGGCTGCGCAGTCATAAATGATACATCAGTGCCTATATATGTAGATATTTTAGAACATGAAAAGAGGCAGGTGGAGCCGGATTCTGGAGCAGTTATGTATATTATAGCAGTATTGGTGTTTTATTCAGCCGGAATAGTCACGATGATAGTAAAATATTTGAAACGTGAGAAACGCGAGTTAGAAGAAGAAAAGGCTCTAGAAGACTTCTTCAGAACTATGCCTGCATATAAGAAAGAGCGTGAGATGAAAAACGTAAATCGAGTAGCAATACATGCGTTTCATGCACTGACATCATTTTCGTATGATGACGCTGATGATGATAGTATCACAGGTGACGAAGAAGAGTTTGTAATAAGAGGTTGTGTTGATACGATAAAAGAAGTAGATCATGGTGAAAATGATCAAACGACTAACGTTGTTTTTGATATTGATGGAAGAATAACTGAAGAAGACAACGGTGCAGAAGCACCAGATTTCAAAGAAACGGAACATAAGATCTGATACATTCTAAGTGTGATAAACTAGGATGGCATTTATTGTGTTACTGCAGCATGAAGCTAATGTGTACTAGGATGTGACAACAACTTGTAATGATAATCATTTAAAAGGCCTGAAACTCTTGGCCACATTTCCGCTATATTTACATGGGAGACGACTTTTGTAATTTCTTGCTTGTTTTCTGTAAAGAGATCTATTCTAAAAGGAAATAATTATCTCCCACTGGGAGCCAGTTCTTTCTTTTTAGAGTAGATCCTTTTTTTAAAATGGAGGAAAACCACTTCGACAGAGTTGTCTCCCCTGGAAATGTATTAATTATTGTTGGATCAGGAGGACTATTTTTTGTGTACAAGCATTAACTCAAAACCGCATGAGCCACGCCATGTAAAAAAAAAATCTTTGGCCATGTGTGAACAGCGAAAACCCAGATCAAATCTGTGCGTGGAAGCAGAGGCTGATCGGGTCTTCCCTGTTCACATATATTCCGAAGGGACGTATTCATAACATAAGTACACTGGTGTCAATGATTTATTGTGAAGGCATAGGAGAAAAAAACTGCTGTCTTAGACAGTGGTGGCGTTTCATGTTCCTCCCCAGCAGGCACACAACATCAAAATGACGTCGTATCAACGTCGATGCGACGTGATCACGTCGCATCGACGTTGATACGACGTCATTTTAACGTTGTGTGCCTACTGGGTCACTGAGGTTCCTCTACGTTTTGTTTCCGTATCGGCCTTCCTTTCGGCGCTAAATTTCAGACTACATTTGTCGTCTGCTTTGTTTTATTTTACAAATCATCGCTTAGCAAGAAATTTATATGTAAAGCTGAAAGACTGGATGTCAAACAGCGTCGATCCTGATGAGACGGCTCATTGCTGTTTGCAAAAGCCTATTATTATCGTCTGTGACAGTGAAAGAGTTAAAAGAAGAAAAAATATTTATGAAATATATGGAGATATATGGCTTTATTTTTTTCAAGTTGCTTATATTATTATTATTACCCAGCAGACACATGACGTATATACAACGTCGTCTCAACGTCGATGCAACGTCATGACGTTGCATCGACGTTGAGACGACGTTGTATAGACGTCATGTGCCCGCTGGGTATTATTGTTATTATTATTATTATTATTATTATTATTATTATTATTATTATTACTATATCCTAAGTTAGCACCATTTCATTTCAGATAGTATTTTGTCAGTATCTGCACAGCAGGGATTGGTCACGGGCGCATTATATTTTGGCAATGAAGGGCGGATCAGCTTGCCCATTTTGGCCTGATCAGCAACTTTGTTACCCACTTACAGAATTGATATATGCTGTAGAGTTGGTATATCCTAACAGTCTCTGATCAGACAGCGCGGATGCACATGCTGCTCTGGGACTATACTGATTACGTAAGCGATATTTTCCTACTTTGTACATCATTCCGGCTTCGTTTTGTTGCGTTATACAATTCTTGTCAAAGCTGAAGATAAGATGTTTTTTTTTATCCGAAAAGTATTGATGTTTTCTTATTCCTCAACAAAACGTATGTTGTGTGTTCTCATTAGAATCTCCTCTAATCAACAATGTAATTTTTGTGGAGAATAACAAACTCTGAAAAATAATCATGGCTACAGTTACACAGAGGAGGTACCCAAATAATATAATGTTGCCAATAGGAATAGCCCCTCTTATCTGGAGCGATGTACCCATGATTATTTCCCAGTAGCTCGTCAGCATTAATGCGATATAATAGGAGTGACTAAAAATCCTGGATACAGAACATAACAACGTTTAACATGCCAGAGACTTTGTGACACTCTTCTTTCTATTTTATTTTCAGAGAAATTTTATTTCAGCCTTAGATGGTCCACATGAAATATCAAGCTCTGTTTTCTTGGACAAAAATATAAAAAAAAAGTACTGCTGCCTGCTAACATTTAAGTTGGGTATCACACTGAAACACGGTATCATTGATTTTTAACTGGATTTGAATCGCCAGAAAATTTATAACCCGTGATCACCAAACAAACAATGATAAAAAAATCCTATTTGTTTATTGAAAAACTTAAGTTAAAAGGTGTTTATATTTGGCGAACCCTGAACTGTTATAAGTAGTTGTGGTCATGGTACCTAAGCCGTAATCCAAACTCATAAACCCATAAACGAATCACGAATCAGAATGTTCAGACCAACAGACATGGACCCCAGAATAAAGGGTGTAATAAAGGGTGTAATCAGGCGTCCGCGGATAGTAAGCATTACTTGGTAAGCAAGCTTCGCCCACCATGCCCATAGGCCTGAACGAATGAAATATCGTTAGAAGCGTATGTCCGGGATTTGGGAAGTCTACTTATGGCGCGTCATTGGCAAAAACATCAGAAACAATTCTGGAAACTGCCACACTGTAGGGATTGACCAGATCATGAACTTCTTAAGTGTTGCTACTAGTTTGGTGTTTTGATACCCCTGGCTCAACAACTTTGTAGTGAGCACTTTCCCACGCTCCATGAAGTCCTGATAATTTGAACAGGCTCTAGCATAATAGATTAACTGTGAAATGTAAACTGTAAAATCTCAAATGTTTGAATATTGTTCTTTCAAATAACCTGCAGATAGTGTCAAAATAGGCTGTGATGTTTCACATACCCTGGCAAGGCCACAATCACAAAGCACAGCCTTCCCAAGGCACAGAGGGACATACAAAGTAGAATTGCAACAGAGGGGCCACCCTGGGACGGGCAGCAGACACACCCTATGGAGGTTTAACCCTTAAACTGCCAGTTACAACAATTGTCGTCAGTTTTGTCATCTGCTTGTGATTTTAAGTCATTTTTGCAAACAATGTGGACCCAGATCAGACTGCTCCTCCTCTAGGAGCAGTCTGATCAGGGTCCACACTGTTTGCCTTTATGCAAAATAGGTTTGAAAAATTTGCAAGAATATTCAGCAGACGACATAAACAGATGCAGTTTTTCTTGGCATTTTAAGGGTTAAACAATATTTCTCGATAGTAACCTCACCAACATTATTTTGCATATGGTAAACTTGAATATCGATTACCTTCCAGCGGGCACGTGACGTTTATTCAATGTTACGCAAACGTCCATGCAACGTCATGACGTTGTATCGATGTTCATGCGACGTTGTCTCTTCGTTGCATGTCCGCTGGGCTACGAAAGACTGGTAGAGTTTCTGGCTTCATACTTGATAATTTACAGTTCATACTTTACTGTTAATAAATTCACAGTTCACAGCTCACGTTTATAATCATACTTCACAGTTTTTATTTCTTTGATCATAGTTCACTCTTCACAAGTCATTTCACATTTTGCAGCTCTTACTTCAAAGTTTATAGTTCATACTTCACAGTTCATATTTCTTTGCTCACACATCACTATTCACAACTCACTTCACATTAAGCATCTCATACTTCAAAGTTCATATTTCATATTTCAGAGCTCATATTTTCTTTGTTCATAGTTCACAATTCATAGTTGATACTTCATAGCTCACAGTTCATCCTTTACAATTACAGAGAAAGTCCTAATCAGATTGTGCTGATGCTATTTGCAAATGGCATATTGATTTCTTGTATATCTCGAAAGTCTGAAAGCATGGATATCTAATTCGCTTCTTTGCACTACACACAGCGGGCACATGACGTTTACAGAACGTCGCGATAACTTCGGTGTAACGTCATGACGGTTTTACAACGTCACATTAACGTCGATCGACGCTCATGTCACGCTGTATAAACGTCATGCTCCCGCTGGGCATTATGCTCAAGATTTAGTTTTCTGTTTTTTATCTAAAACAACTGCCCCAAAATAAAAGCTTTCAATATATTATGCTCTATTTTGTCAGTGTAATATGGAAATAAATTTCTGACAAATTTACTTTCTTTAAATTTTGAATGACAATTTAAATGAGAATTTGTATGTTTCAAAAAACATTATTATTTCGGTCGCAGAGCTTCCGAATCGGTGACAGTAGCTTTATTGGCCTTCCGAATCGGTGACACAAGCTTTATTGACTCTGTATCTTTGTTATGAGCCTTTTGGTAAACATTTGATATACAAATAATGCAAATACTGCAGCCAAAGCATCAAAGTACAAATACGTCACTACAAAATATTCGTAACTGTTTGTCAGAATAATGTTTGGACAAGTCAAACCAAAGACCGTACCCTCTGCTGGGGAGTGGCCCCGCGAGTCTAAACCTGCCGTCCCACCACTGAAAGAGTCACTGCTGATGTGAGAAACGCCTTCACCGCCATTGCTTTTCTACCAGTGATGCTAGCGGCCATTATCAAGAAGCCAACACAAACACCTGTAGCCATGCATATTGTTTTGACGTCTAATAACCCTGGTCCTGCTGAACCCGGATATGCCTTGTCTTTGCAAACAGTGTAGATCCAGATCAGTCGGTTTCTAGAAGCCAACTGATCTGGATCTGCACTGTTTGTCATTTAGTATGTGAATTTGTATCAACAACCTGGATCAAGCATTTTGATTGGCTGATAATTAGAAGTGGGTGTGGTATCTTAATTTATTTAACACGATCAGGGTTAAGGAGAACAGATATACTTTCAAGTGATACAGCTCTATCAAATTGTTTTATCTCGCTTCTACTAAGGGATCTACTCTAAAAGCAACACTTTGATCCCCTTGGAAGTAATTCACTTCCTTTTAGAAGGAATTGGTGTACAGGAAAGTAAACAGTTAATCGATAAAGTTGTCTCCCTTGTTAAAGTGGCAGAAAATCTACCAAATATATCAATTTATTTTAATCACAATGCTAAGCAATCTAGCCGATAAAGTTTGTTGTCACTCCAGTAGCTACATCAGATCAGTCAACAAAGACATCTAAGGAAACTACGCTAAGCCGGACTCTCCGCCTCTTGCAACTAGACCAGAAGCATAACTACCTTACCGACAATTTTACTGTGAACTAATACGTATTGACAAAAGCACAATCAACTACGTATTGGTACAGAAAATATATACAGTCGACTCTCGTTATCTCGATCTCGCTTATCTCGAATAACCGCTTATCTCAAAATAAAAATCTGGTCCCTGTTTCAACATGAAAATCTGACAACAGGTGACAAAATATTGTGGAAAAGAGGAGAAATTGCTGTTTTCCACAATATTTTCAGTATATCTCTAACTTAAGGAGTTAAGTTACATATCATTTGTGAAATGTAGTTGTTCGATTTCTTTTTTCTCAATTCTGCAAATCTGATATGTCGAGGTACGGGTATCTCGAAGTATTTCAGAGAATCCCTTGGACTTCGAGATAACGAGAGTGGACTGTAATCAAAATTACCCAGGAAAAGCCACAACCTATAAGCACAGCCTACCCGAAGTACCGAAAGAAGATGTGAGGAACAATGACAAGAAACAACGCCACATACTGTCGAACCTCAATAGCTCGAACACCAATGGCTCGTTTACCATGGCTGATTCGAAGTCGTTTCTGAGTTCCCACGAAATTCTTTTGATAGCTCAAAAACAAATATTCAAAGAAATTTTCTTATTTTATCACGAAATTGTATGTTGTGTGTACTCATTAGAATTACCTCATCAAGGCGATTCAAATAAGTACACTCAACAAAATCAATGCGTGCACTTAACATACCGTTATTGTATAGAAGATCCAAGAAATTTCTCTAAATTGTTGTCCAATTTGCTTCCTGACCTGGCACCATGATTAACCCTCAGTGGCTCGAACTACCCATGTTTCGAACAAGTTTCCATGGTCCCAAAGATATTCGAACCATTGAGATTCGACTGTATACAATAACTGACATACAAGCAAAGCACTGTAAAAGATGAACCGCATTCGAACGTCAACAACAACAACTACTAGGCGCTTAATCAAGTTTAACTCGATCAAAAACTCGCCCTTAATTCGATACTGCTCAAAATATGCGTTTGGTCTGTGTAGGGGTCCTCTTCCTCCAAGTGAAACATCACAGGATTGGCTAAGACGAGTAACTCTACGTGGACCGAAGACATTATGTGTAGCTAGCACTGTATCAGGAGTAAGAGCGAGGATAGAGTTCTTGTAAAACCTTGTACCAGTTTAAAGCCACCAAACAATTTTACTCTGACCGTTCCAATGCGGTATTTCTGTTCCAGCTCCTCTTCGCTTTGTACGTTCTGTTTTAGTTAGAGTGCTATTCTGTGGTGATGTTTCTTGTCGTTCTTGCTTTATTCGGTGGGTATCTCATTATTTACCTTTTCTTTTGAGTCATCAAGAGACAAATGAGCAAATACCAATGATCAAGAAATCTACCAATCCGTCCATGTAACAACCGTCAAGATCTCAAGCAGAAATGAACAGCAATGAGCTATAATGAAGGCAACATAAATCGATTACATAGATACACCCTAAAGATCCAAGTTGACCAAACAAAAAAAATGCAGATACCCAAGAAAGAGCACAATCACGGACCACAGGCCCACCCCTCTCCTCCTAAAGAACCGGATACGGTTGGACTTATATGAAATGACAATACAAGAGGTACTTAACCCTTAAAATGCCAAAAAAACCTGCTTCTGAAAATGTCGTCTGTTTATGTCGTCTGCTGGATATTCTTGCAAACTTTTCAAACCTATTTTTGCATATAGGCAAACAGTGTGGTCCCAGATCAGACTGCTCCTAGAGGAGCAGTCTGATCTGGGTCCACACTGTTTGTATAAAATGACTTTTAAAATCATAAGCAGATGACAAAGCAGACGACAAAATTGTTGTGACTGGCAGTCTAAGGATAAAAAGAAAACAGTACGAGCAAACGACGAGGAACCACACCAGAAATATCGCCCTGGTCCCGAGATTATCAAACTTTTTTCGTGCTCAACTCAGCTGAGCATAAATATCTCTCTGCTAATAAATATGGAAATGCCAACAATAGTTGGCATTTTCGTATTTATTATCAGAGAATGTTTCATGCTCAGCTATGTTTAGCAAGAAAGAATTTTCATGATAATAATTTGATATTTATTAGCAGGGCAGATTTCATGCTCAGCTGAGTTGAGCACGAAAAGAGTTTTATAACATCGGGGCCTGGAACGGTTTACAGAAAACCTGTTGTAGAGGTTCCCATCACCTCGTCCCTGACAGAAAGAATGTTAACAAGGTAAACCTACTTTCAAGGCGGTCATTGGATATTGCGATTTGTGCTCGGATTTGTGAATGGATGCTGAATTAAAAAGTAATTTTAGTCTGAGTGTGTTCTAAATTCCTTAACTTTTCAGCCTTTCTGTTATTGCAACTGTGTTGTCGTGTCTCACCATTGTTATTCCTCATATCTTTTTCTTCGGTTGCCTTTGGATGGCTGTGCTTGATGACTGTGGCCTGTCCTAGGTAACTTCATTTATTTTAATTAATACTTTCACATTTTGCAGTACCAGACCTAATTCTAAATTCTACAAGGGCGTAGAGACTGGTGCAAAAATTAATTACGTCAGACGTCTTTATTAAAAGAGTAGAGAAGATGTCTGAGAAGAGCCACAGTCATAGAAAACAGCCAAGAGGAAGAGTAAATAAAACACGTTCTTAAGCAACGAAAAACATAGCAACTAGCTCCTTCCCAGTAAGCATTCTTTATAAATCTATAGCGGTCCGTTATCGGCCCGTCAGCGACCCTGACGGGCCGATAACGGCCCGCTATAGATTTATAAAGAATGCTAGCATGGTTCCTTCTCAGTGAGATAATCACTATGCCAAACAGGGCCCACCTAATACATGAATGAGACAGCAACACAGG
>OZ024825.1:19615589-19620589 GCA_964016985.1 Anodontia alba
GCTTTGATGCATTGACTGAGTTGGGAGCCGTTATGCGAACCGAATTTTTATGTATTTCTGTATTAAGAGTTGCATCGGGACCCAGGGTGAAGTTGGCTAGCGGTAAAAGTGCTATAAACCCCAGTGGTTTACTCCACTGACCGTTCTAAGGCGGTGGTCCCGGTGTTTGTCTTACTCTTTGTTGCTTTGTGGTTTATTCTACGAGGCGATTTGTTTTAAGTCTTACCTTGCGTTATTTTGTTGTGTTTTTCAGTCCTTTTAGCATTGCGATAGCCTTGCTTGGGGATGAGAGAGCTAATCTTAGTGCTTTTCGTACGTTTGTTTGATTTGTGCTTGTTTGGTTCTGCCTGTTTCCTCTTCCTCTTTGTGTCTGGGAAGGGCTGCGGTTTGAAATTGTGGCATTCCCTGGACTTTTCTCTTACCCTTTTTCGTAATGGGCTACAAAGATAAATATGGAGCTACCCTGGAAAAGCCACAAACACAATCACAGCGCTCCCAAGGCAATGGATAAGGCTTTAATTGCATAAATTGACCATACAAAACAGCACTTCATTGAAAACATGATAAAAGAAAAAAAAAGAAAAAATCAACGAAGAGAAATTACACCAGAACAACGCCCGTCTACAGCAGGGTCATCATAATTCGCTTCAGGGCAGCGCCATTCACTTGGTGACAAGATAGTGCGCCCTCCTACTGAAACTGTGGGACGATTGGCATGCCATGTTTGGCTTTTGGCAAGTATGTTCTTGTTTCACTTGAAGAAAATTCAGCGATTTGATCCTTTTTCTCATCAATCGCATTTTCTTTTCTCCTTTGGAAGACTGTTTGACAGCTAAGAAAAAGTTATCCCTTTCAGCTTCACCATGACAAATCTATGATGTCATCGACAGCTTGCGATCATGACAAAATAGGCAAGTGTTCTATGATGAACTGCAATATACCCAAAAACTGATAGTGCAAGGATATTGTAATGCCCAAGTCGAAAAGGATATAAATAAAAGTCTCAAAGATTGCCTTTGGAAACAAAGAACACATTACAGATAGAAAATGGGAGTCTCGCTTTTCGGAGTCTTCATAAGCAGTAGTCAAGTTTGCAACACTGCATACGCCCTCTAGCGTATACAATGGACCCAATGATCTCAAAGGCAATGAAATATAGTCTGCACTGTGGTGAAGTATGGGGAGACGTTCTACCACAAGGCACTGTAAGAAAACTAAGAGAGGACTGAGGCTCCTAGAATTTGCCGCACATACACCAACCAAGTGGTACTAGTTCGTGAATTACAAGACTAAGGAAAAACGAAAACAATCTGACACCATCGGAGACAAAGCAAAGCATCTCCTGTTGGTTTAGTACTGTCAGTAGTCAAACTGCTGTAGTGGGAGGTGACTTATTTGAAACTGGAGTTCTGTTCATGTATACGCTAGAGGGCGTAAGCAGTGTTGCAAACTTCATTACTGCTTATGAAGAGTCTCAATAAAACCGAGACTCCGATTTTCTAATCGGTAGTGTGTTCTTTGTTTCCAAAGGCAATCTTTTTGACGTTTATTTTAATACTTGGTTTTACTGACATCCATTACTGAGTGGCTATGCTTCACTCTTTAATTGCACGACGGCGGTTCAGGACTCAATGACGGCCTCTTCGTAAAACTTTAACCAGTGGTCAACGATTTGTCTTTGGCTTTTCCCGCCGTGGTTCAACTACTGGATTTCATTTACTCTGTCACACAGTAGAATTAGCCATGAGTACTCGTCTTTGATTATCATAGTGATGGATTTGATTTTTATGTTTTCGCTTTGATGCATTGACTGGGTTGGCAGCCTTTATGCGAACCGAATTTTATGTATTTCTGTGTTAAGAGTTGCATCGGGACCCATGGTGAAGTTGGCTGGCCGTAAAAGTTCTTTAAACCCCCGGTGGTTTATTCTACTGACCGTTCTAAAGCGGTGATCCGGGTGTTAGTCTTACTCTTTGTTGCTATGTGTTTTTTTGTGTGTGTGTGTTTTTTTTGTGTGTTTTTTTGTTTTTTTGTGTGTGTTTTTTGTGTGTGTTTTTTGTGTGTGTTTTTTTGTTTGTTTGTTTTGTGTGTGTGTGTGTGTGTGTGTGTGTGTGTGTGTGTGTGTGTGTGTGTGTGTTTTCTACAAAGCGATTTGTTTTATAGCTTGCCTTGTGTATTTTGTTCTTGTGTTTTTCAGTCCTTTTAGCATGGCGATTACTTTGTTTCTGGAAGAGAGTGCTAATCTTAGTGCTCTCCGTACGTCTGTTTGATTTGTGCTTGTTTGGTTTTGTCTGTTTCCTCTTCCTCTCGGTGTCTCGGAAGGACTGCGGTTTGTGATTGTGGCTCTCCCTGGACTTTTCTCTTACCATTTTTTTTTTTTTTTTGTATCCAAACTCGCTTTTAATTTCGTAAAATTCCAGGCACATACAATCGACTCTCGTTATCTCGAATTCCAAGGAACTCTCTGAAATACTTCGAGATCCGTACCTCGACATATCAGATTTGCAGAATTGAGGAAAAAATAATTCGAACAACCACATTTAACAAATTTATATATAATTAGACTCTTGAAGTTAGAGATATAGTGAAAATATAGGAGCAATTTCTCGTCTTTTCCACAATATTTTTCACCTGTTGTTAGACTTTCATGTTTAGGCAGGGACAAGATTTTCACTTCGAGATAAGCGGTTATTCGATGTAAGCGAGGTCGAGATAACGAGAGTCAACTGTATATGTGTTCGGTAGCTGTATATTAACACAGAAAAGAAACACAAACATTAACCTCAACACCATTATGGCTCGATTTATCCTGAAAAGCAGAACAAAAGAACCCTACAAATAAAACCACTACAGACGAGTACGGTCAGGCACAAGCCATCTAGAAAAAGTTTAGAAGTGAGCAGCGGCCCACCATCTTGCAATTTAAGTGATGGGCAAAGTTGTCAACTTTGACTGGGTTAACCCATTTATGCCAATTGGACTTTTCTACTACAGCACTCTGGACCGTTCCATTTCTAATAAAAGGGGGTCTAGTAAGTTGTTTTTTTTTTTTTTTTTTTTTGGTTGTTTTTTTGGTTGTTTATTTTTTTTTTTTTTTTTTTTTTTTGGTTGTTTTTTTTTTTTCATGATTAATATTTTGCTTTTTGTGTATTTTATGCACAAAGTGTAGATCTTGATCAGACGCTGCATTTTGATGCGTCTGATCTTGGTCTATACTATTTGCCAACGCCCCTTTTATGCGTTTCTAGGTACAAATGGGTTAAATATTAAGCATGCAGTCTGTCGCATAATATCTACATTATATCATATCGTTTCTTTATATTGATTGATAGTCTTTTTAATTGTTTTAAAAAATCAGACTTACCTAGCACTTTCCTCAGTTTGTAAAGTAAAACACCACAAAGTCCGGACTTGTTGAAGATTTTTCAAGCCAGTGATATATTTAGACATTAATTTTACAAAGTTTATAAAACTTCAGAGTCCAGTTGTTCAAACTAAAGATGTCATTATTTAATGTATCGTTAAAACTTTGATCATTAAATATGACATATATGCTAATATTTTTGCTGAAAAAAAATGTGAGTAGAGTTTTGTAAAAGCTACTCGCATTTTTTTTCAACAAAAATACCTGCAAATTAGCTATTGTATTTACTGGAACAGTTATCATTTTGACCACTAACAAGCCCGTTAAGCTAACGATGCTTTGAACAACTGGGCCCAGAAGTTGAGCAACGTATATTGTCACTAACGTGTTTAGCTATTCTGGCAAAAACAACTAATGCATCCAGTTTATCCTATATGATGTAGCCTGTGGGACTTCACCGTCTGAAAACGGGATAATTAATTACTCATCCAGCTTGTAGATGCATCAACAGAGAGGCGTTTTCAAATTTTAGGGTAAGTATGGTTAGGAGTTAAGTATCAGACATGTCAGAGAAGACACCATTCAAGGCCTTATAATGTCAGGGTTCAACATTCAACAGACTGCAAAGACAGGATTTTTCTAAGATCCGATTCTTTTGTCCAGATATGTTCATTTGTTATTAAATATACATATGAAATGTGTCGTGAACAACTTAGGCTGATAATATTGGCAGAATGTTATTAATTTTGCATTGAAATATAATATTTGCTGTCAGTTATTTTCTGACAGCCTCGTCTAATACATACTTGATTTGACATACGCGAAAAAGAAGTCTCCGGATATATGCATATTGTGGATTTATCAAGCAGCTCAGCATCCGATTATCCATCTTGTCTAGATTTCATGGTTCAGAGACTTTCGTCAGCTTTTCGTTAACTTCAAGGATTAAGGTTTTGATGTTTGGGCCTTAAATGCTCAAAGTGCAACTTAAACTACCGTAAGCATTTGCCCTTAACCTAAATTATTGCATAAAAAGCAATGTCGCACGTTGTTAACAGCCGTGCATTAACTGTCGAAAAGCCGTGTATTAACAAGGCAATTCACGCGCTGTTAATGCACGGCTACGCAACTTTCAATATGCTCGTACCGGGGCCACAGAATTGCTGCCGTCACGAGATGTGTACTACCCTGCCCCAGAACGAGCATAGTCCGTGGAAATAGCGTTCGCGCGACATCGGTAAAAAGGCGAAACAAAATAGTGCAAGAAATAACGCAAAAAGTAGCAAATGTTTTCAGTTTTTATGCAATTATAGCGATCGAACATGATTTTTCAATGCATTAACATTCGCCAGGTCCCTTGTGAGGTGTTGAAAACCGCGGCCTTCGGCCTCGGTTTTTTAATAAGGCCTCGGTTTTCAACACCTCCCACGGGACCTGGCGAATATTAATGCATGGAAAAAAAATGTTTGATCCCTATAATGCATGGTTCGCTGGCTTTGGTTATAGTTTCTCTTTTACTATAAGGGTTAATAACTACAGTTGCGTCTCTGAAAAGTTCACAAGTATAATTTTGTGTTCTTTTGACGATGCTCGAACCAAGACCATGTCAGCTCTGACCATTCCGAGCCCCATCAAA